>CM053789.1:831125572-831678072 GCA_028749045.1 Cupressus sempervirens
AACATTGAAGTAAATTAAAGAAATTAAAGAAAATCTAGAAAGTAAATAAATTTTATTTATATTTATGATATTTATTAAGTAATAATGTTTCTAATTCTTTTTTCTTATGAGACAAATGAAATGAGTTGAATCTTTTAGATATATCTTGTTATAAGAATAGTAAAAATAATCTTAATAATAAGTAAAAATATTTATATATAATCTAACTTGTAAAATAAAATATGAGAAAGAATGTTAGTGAGTACAAACCAACAAAATCAAAAAGATTTTAAGTCCTTCAAAGTAAATATATTTAAACAAGTTTTATTTGTATTTATGATACTAGTAAGTAATAAAATTCTGGAAAAAATATAACTTTATATTAAAAAATATAAATTAGATAAAATTACTCATTATAGTAAGTAAAAATAGTTTATATTTTTAACCTTTAAAATAAAAACAATTTTTTAAATTTTATTTATATTTATGATATTAACTACTTTTTTTTTTTTGGGTCAGTAATAGGAGTAATTTTATTAAAAATATAGAAGTAAATACATCAAAGTTCTTAGGTCCTTTCCACTATCTATTGGACCATTTTTTATATATTAAAACCTATACATACTAAAACAAAAAGACCTCTTACTAGGCCAATTACATCACTTTCTTCTCAACATAAACAAAAACACATCTTTTCCTTCTACATCATCTCGATTTCCACCCTCAAACACACAGTCACTTTTTTCAATCATTTGCTTCTACACTTGGTGGGTGCCATTCAAAGAACTCTGCAACATGCCAAAAATGCCTTTTTGTGTATATGTTTTGCATTTCTACCTACATGACATAAACTTCACATCTCCAAAACTACACCATTCACTGTCAATTTCGATCATTTCCTTGACAAAATTTGCAAGTCCTTTCAGTTTCAAAAATAGGGCATTCTTCCTTCATTTCAACCTTGACACTTGCTCCTCACCGAGTGCTTGCCTTTTGGAAATTTGATTGGCATCGTCACCCTTCTTTGCCTCTCCTTCTCTAATATTTACTACTTATTAATATAAATATATTTTATAAAATATATGACGATGAATTTTACCTTCTAAGTATTAGGATCACTAATATTTTTTTTTTTGTGAATTAGTCAATGAAACATTGTATAATAATTTGTGAGAGAAAAATAAAAATATAACAATGAGAAGAAAAAAATTATTCACTTTAGAAAAGTTAATAAGTAGAAAAATAATTAAATTAAGTGAATAAAAATAGTTTTATTTTTATTTAATTATTTTAAAAATTTAATAGAATATAAAAATAAATAAAGTTAAAAAATGAATAAAAATATTTTTCTCTTCATTATATATATTTTTCTCTTTAAACAAGTGAATAGTAATAAAGCTAATAAGATATATTTACTTCAATGTTAATAATATTTGTATTTTGTTTCTATTATTCAATATGAGTCAATAAAAAATTGTGAAATCTTTTTGAAAAATATATTTAAACTTTATAATAGATTTATGATAATTAAAAGTTAAAGTGACTTCTAATTTTTGATTTGATTTGTTTCTAAAATTATTGAAATAAATTCATTTAAAAATATCTCATTACATTATTTAAATAAATAAGATCGATTAAAATATTCATTTTATAAACAAAACCTACAATATTTTTATTTTAAATCATTATTTACTATTGAAAAAAATTAAAAGACCTTAGAATATTCTTCTAAAAAAACTAAAAATGAAACAAAAAATTTCAGAAAATTTACTTAAACTACATAGGTTTTTTCATGCTTCACCCTCTGAGCTTTCTTTTATAAGGCATAGACCCCCAAAAAATAAATAAATCAAGAAACACCGTCAGTGAGGATGGTACACGTGGTCATCCGTGCAAGTTGGGGCAGTAGCAGAGTTGGGGCAACCAGACGGTGAAAATAAGTTGCACCATAGTCGGTGCTGTGAAGGTCCAGTCTTTTTGTTAGTATGGAGACATGAAAAAGTTCCAATGTCCATCTTTTGTTGGTTATTGGGAGTATCCATGGTGATTACACCATCACTTCTATTATTTTATCATAGTTTCAAACATTTCACTTAAGCACATGAGTGTATGATGTCGGATACCCCATTTGATGGGACAACTCCCATCTACTTTTTAATGCTTATTGAATTGCCTAATCTTGTATTGGATCTTTTTATACGGAACTTACATGCACTCAAGCTATGTGGAACTTGATTTGTACTGTAAATAAAATAGCTCAAAAGGACTCCCTTGTGCATTCCAATGAATTTGGAATTTGGCTTGTGTTGCCAATAAAATAGCTCAAAAGGACTCTCCCTAAACTAGATGCATTTTAATGCTCCTATAGCAGGATTAAAAATGGACTAGCCTTTGAATACCCTAGCAAATGTCTTGATCAACTCCTTTCAAGTGAAGATATTGATGAGACCTTTCAATGCATTGCTTTGGAAACTTGAACAATTGATAGTTTATGAGGGAAGCTACTATTCTCCATCGAAATTGTACAATTGACCAATTTTCAAAAGATCAAAAATATCATGGATTTTTTTGAAAATTTCAGTGTTTGATCTTCATGATATGCATAGTTTGTAGTAAAAAACAACAAAAAATTTGGAAAAAAATCACTACGTTTTTTGTGAATCTGGAAAAAAAAGAAGCTTGACTTTGTTTTGTCTTTGGTACTTTTTCGATGAAGATTAGCCTGTACCATTTATGAGTTGGATTTCATAATGCCTTTAGGTCCAATATTGGAGAGGATTTTTATAGTGTCTATGTTGAAAGTATCAAAACTAGCTTTTTCGGTGTAGTTATTAGTCAAGATTTAAATGAACATATATCTAAGAGTAGTAACGAAGATATTATTATTAATAGTTGGAGTTCTATTATTTTCTTATAGACCACACATAAAATATTATTCAAGTGTTAGTAAAATGAATCGAGGTCACATAAGAGGTTGTTTGTTCAAAACAAACTGACTCTTTCAAAGGAAGATACATATTAGATAATATGATCCTTGGTGGGAAGACAATTGAATGAGCACACCAAACTCCCTAATATGCCTTAGTTATAAAACTTTATTTTGATAAAGTATATGATTACATTTTTTGGTTCTTCATTCTTAATATGTTGGAATAGCTTAGATTTCATCCCAAATTTTGTAGTTAAATCTAAATGTTGTTTTTGGTAAGCTAAAACAATTATCAATATAATTATTTCCTCAATCCCCCTTGCATTCTTATATGTGTTAATCAGTGATGTTCTTGGATATCTTTTTTAACATGCTTTATCCACTAGAATTATTAAGGATATCTCTCTTCCTAGCAATGCTTAAGCTCTAAATTGACATTTTGTTGAAGGCAACATGTTGTTTATTTGCAACATAATTGACAAAGTTACACACTCTTGACATATTAGACCTTTTTGTTCTATTTTTGGTTTTAAGCTAGCCATGCATAAAACTGAAAATTTTATGGCCTAATCTAGTCCTTGACCAACTTGGGTTCCTAGTGTTTGGAGTGAAGTTAATATGGCGTGATAACTAGATTCCTTTTTGTCTGCTCTATTATAGGATTCCCTCTTAAATAAATTTGGAATTGCTTCATGTCCAAAATAAAATGCAAATGGCTCAATTGGAAAACCAATTCTTATCTCCAGTTGGCCAAATACAAATTGTTAATTAATCCTCTAGTCCAACCATGTGTACAACTCCTCTTACTATATTCCTTATAAAAATGTTCTAATCAACTTACTCAACTGATTAAGAGGTTTATTTGGGTTGATTAGAGAAATAAGAAAATGAGTTGTTTACTTCTTCATTGATTAATTGCATCGAACCAAAAGATAGAGAGGTGTTGGGAATCACTGAACCTTTTACTCAAGGCTTTTGTCTTAAAACTAAAATAATTATAAGGGCATTAAATATGGTTGAAAACAATTGTTAAAAAATGTATATTATCTTTGATGTTACACAAAATGTCAAGTCTTTATAGTCACTGTTTGTCGAGCTCACTCAGGCGATGAAGATAGTTTCTAGTGTTTGTCAAGCATTCTAGAGTAAACCAAGTTCAGAGACAGTATGTGCCAAGCTTCAATAAAGAAATTTTGTAGGAAGATAGTGTCTACCGAGTTCACTCAGACACCAAAGAGAAGTTGGCATGGAACCAATGTTAGCCGAGCTCACTCGATTACCAAAGGAATTTAGTTCAAGATGCAGTGTTAACTGAGTTCACATGGTTAATATAGAAAGTTTGAATAAATTCTTTACTAAGTTAGTGTTGACCGAGCTAGGTTGGCTAATGAAGGATTTTCTTGAATCAACATATTTAGCTTGATGAATTTATTTGTTAAGTCTAGTCGACTCAAGGGATGAATATTGAATATTTGTAAGTTTATTCAAGCTAACTTGAGAAGGAAAAAGATATAAGTATAAGGTCAAGTTGTGGGACTAAATAAGAGAAGCATGGGATTGAAAAGATAAACCAAGGAAGCAAATTGGAAGGATAGCATAGTATCTTGAGTTGACCGAGCTGCAAAATTTTATCTGATCAAAGAGGATCAAGTATTCAAGCCAGAATAGAGATCTGAAATCAGCAATATGGTTGCATCAACAATCAGGCCATTACATTTTTACTCTCTAATAATTGTAGCATTGTATCAAATCTCTTAATAGAGTTAGCTTAACAGGTATTTGCCAAATCCTCTAACAAGGTGATATTTCTAGATTGAAGTGTCTAAGGACCTCTAACAAGGCCACTCCTAAAAGGGTGATTAAATCCTTTAATAGGGTCACACCTAATAGTTGTCCTGTAACCTTTAATAGAGTTGGCTCCTAACGGGGCTCACTTCAGAAGTGTGAAAAATAGTAACTAGTTGTAGTTGGTGTTTTTTCCCAAATTGGGCTTCCACGTTAAATCTTGGTGTCATATATGTTCATGTTATTTGCTTTATGTTTTTCAACTAAGTTAATTGTGGTTAATCACATTAAACATCTAAAGAAGTAATATTTCAATTCTTACCGAGTTACCATAATTCTAGTGTTTTTCGATCGAGTGTTTCAATACTAACTAAGTTACAACAGTATTTTAAGCTTTAGTTGAGTTTGGTTTTGATTTGTATTGACATCTAAGGGATTTGGGATTTATTTTTGTGGTAACTAATTCACCCCTCCCCTCTCACTTACTCCTCTTATATTTCCAACAATTGGTATCAGATCATTTGGTGCTTGCAAAGAAGGTTTCAAGGACCTAAGCTAAAGATTAGGATGTCTTATAGAAGGGAGATCCCTAAGCTAAACAAAGATAACTTCAAGGCATGGAAAGAACTCATGAGATTGCATTTGGAAACCATTGGAGACTCAAGCCTAAAGTACCTAGATGCCAAGTATGTGGCACCTACTAGAACTATGACTATTGAAGAAATTATAGAATAGAAGAATCATAACATTGTGATGATTGATATTGCTTCAACTCTCAACTATGTTGAATTTGATGAAGTCAAAGACTATGGTACTGCTTATGAGATGTGGATCAAGATGAAAGCCATCAATGGAGGAGATGATAATGTAACAAGAGCCAAGGTAGATAGTCTTAGAGGTCAGTTTGATCAAATGAAGATAAGAGAAGATGAGAATATTGAAAAATACAGTGAAAGAATAAAGGCTAGTGTGTTCGCAATTAGAGCTTTGGGAAGCAAAATTGAAGATGAGAGAGTGGTAAGAAAGGTTCTCAGAAAACTTATTCCTATATATGCAATTAGAGTATTAGTAATTCAAGAGATGAGATGCAATCCCAAGAATAAGATGACATTGGATGTAGTAGTGGGAAAATTGACAACATTTGAGTTAAACAACTATGAAAATTATGTTCCTAACACTAGCAACCTTGAGTCTTCATTTCAAGCCAAGCTATCACTCAAGAAGAAAGTTGCAAAATCTAAAAGGCAATCTAACAGTGAGGATGAAGATGGTCTGATGAAGATCTTGAAGTCATTGAAGCATTACTTGCAAGAATATTTCCCAAGGGAAAAGGGAAATACAAAGGAAAAATTCCTTTGATCTTCTTTTCTTGTGAAGAGGTTGGTCACATTGCTACTAGGTGTCCAAATAGAGAAGGCAAAGAAGGAAAGAATAATGAAAAGTACAAGGGCAAGAAGGACTTCAAAAGCTACAAAGACTAAAAGGACAAAGGTAAGGAATCTTGCTACATTGCTAAAGATTTTGAAAGTAGTGAAGAAGAAGATGAAATGGTCTACATTGCTATTAAGGATGAATCAAATGATAAGAATGATAAAATGACACTTATCTCACATATTAGTAAGAATGATACATTGATTATTGGTGGTTTCTCTCACCATCTGACTGGTTACAAATCTAAATTTGAGAACTTAGTACACTATGACGGTGGAAGTGTTAGATTTGGCAATGATGAGCCATGTTATGTGAAAGAAAAATGTTGCATTGTATTCCAATGATCTTAGATGTGATAATTCTTATTGGGTTGAAGGATTGAAGCATAATATACTTAGTGTGGCTCAGTTTAATAACATTGGATTTGAGGTAGAATTCATGAATGGAAAGGACAATCTGCTAGATGGGAAAGGAAATTTGGTTGGGACTGGCAAGCAAGAAAAAGGTAAACCATTCTACCTAGATCTTAATGAAAGTTCATGTTTCATTGCTCAACTAGAAGAAATTTGGTTATGGCATAAGAGGTTATGTCATGTGAGTTTTGAAAACTTGATAAACATAAGCAAGAACAAAAGGGTTAAAGGCATTCCAAGCCTGAAGAAACTTGACATGGGCATGTGCAAGAATTGTCAAATTGGCAAGATGGGTAAGTCAAGTTTTAAAAGCAAAAAATACCATTATGAAGAAATGTTGGAGTTGGTCCATACAGACCTTTGTGGACATATTGGCACAGGAAGCTACACAAGAGATAAACTTTTACACTCAACTCTCCACAATCAACCAAAAAAAATGGGGAATGATTAATGTTGTGTTTTCTTTTCTTTTTTGTTTATAATCCATAATACACAATCCAAAAGATCTCTTTTTATACATACATACATATATACATACATACATACATACATAGACATATATACATATACATATGTATATATATGTATATACATACATATATGTAGATACACGCATACATACATACATGAAAACAATAATGGAATTTCTAAGAGTTTACAATTGTTCAACAAAATTAATGTTTCCAAGAAAATGCACCTGATGAACTGTTAGCTTAGAAGCAAGAACATGGTGTTGAAACAATACATAAATTGCTTGACATGAGAGGTCTACAAGTGAGGGTGTTGACCAATCTTGAAAACTTGAATGCTGAAATGAAAGTTATTGATGATCAAACACCTATGCCAGAGTTACAACAAACGTGAATTTGATTTTAGATATGGTAGAGGAAGATATTTAGAAGTTTGATAATCAAAATTTAAGGCATGAGAGCGAAGGATAATGAGCAACTTTAAAAAGAGAAGGAGAAAGAGCAGCTTTAGAAAGAGACTGCATGATAGAAACAACAACTAGACCACATAAAGGATATTATGGTAGCCATTGGATAAATCTAGGAAAGTGTTGTGGTAGCTACTATGACATTGGAATCATTTGCAAGTGTCTTTGAGAATTTATAGTCAAAATATTGGGAGTACTACAAGTTGTGCAATTTGTCATGTATTGCATTTGCATTTGCTTATAAGAGTATTTCAAGTATTGGCACAATCTCCATGCAATGATCCCAAGTATCAAATGCTTATAAGAGTGTTTGAAGGTTAGGAACCACTTCAACATCCTTTGCATGGTTTAGAGGCAATGTCATTGTGGTAGAGGATTTTGCAAGGGAATGAGCCTTGTGATTATCACATTTACACATAAGCAAAACTTGCTTCTTGAACTCCTTACACTCAACTCTTCATTGAAGTTATTCTTCCAGTACTGAGAATAGCTGCTAAAAATTCCTGGGAGCCAAGGGATCTTGAACCTATGCTACATTTTATGGAGACATGGGATAAGTTATGACTGGCTTCAGTACTTCATAACATTCTGGATCATATAGTGATGCCCAAATTAACAACAACAGTAGATACTTGGAATCCTCACAGGGAGAGTGTTCCAATAAATGCATGGTTACATCCTTGGCTTCCATTTTTTGGCCAACATATGGAGTCTTTATATCCAACCATTCGTTATAAATTGGGGAATGTGCTTCATGGTTGGCATGCATCTACATATGCAATTTTATCACCTTGGAAAACTGTATTTGATCTTGCTAGCTGGGAACCACTGATTGTTTGTTTTATTGTAACTAATCTGATGATAGTTCTCTATGAATTTTTAATCAACCCAACTAATAAAAAACTAGACCGATTTAACTAGGTTATGGCTAGTTTCATTCTAAAAATATCTGCTATGATATGTTTTTGCAAAATTTCTTATGAACTCTACCAATTTTTCCTGGTTTGCATTATTTTTGTGCAGGATCTTGAGGTAAGTCACTTAGCAGGGGTTGAGTGAGTTTTATTGTTTTATTATTTGGATTATGGAAAATGTATACAACTAGATCAATTTTTTTGTTGTGCGAAGATGTAATAAGCACCTTAAAAATGATCTCTAAGATATACATGTTTAGAAGGAAATATAAAGAGATATCTGTTTAGAAGGAAAAGAAACAAAAATTTACATAGCCCTCGAAGAAAATCACAGAGCAAGGGCATGACAATGAAATCACAAAGAAAAGGCACGACACGAAAACAAAACCATAGAGCAAGGGCATGTCAATGAAATTGTAGAGTAAGGACATGACAATAAAATTGCAAAGTAAGGACACGACAAAAAATGTAGAGATCACAATAACAAAATGCACCGATCATAAGGGCATGACAATGTTCAGAGCTCTCCACCCTTGTTTGGAGCTCTCCACCCTCTTTTGCATGTAGTTCTCCACAATCAAAATAAATTGGGAATGATTTATGTCATGTTTTTTTTTATACTCACGCGAGCATTGCAATTATGATGCAAATGTCAGTATTACAAAAACATATCAAGGGCAATTGCAAAAAAATTTAAGAAAGTCAACACAAATTACACCACTTTCCCAAATTGTCATCTTAAGTTGACCCCAAATGTTGTAGTGTCATGTGCTTGGCATACTAGTTTATTACAATTGAAATAATTCCCAGTAAACTTATTCTTAGGATTTTGCATACCATTCTTGCTTCTGCAAATGTTTTTTGTGTCTCCCACTTTGCCACAATGATGACATGTAGGTTTACCTTTAGGTTTTGCATTTATTTTCTCTCCACTCTTGGATGACTCTCCTTCCTCAATAGATGAAGAGTTCTCGATATGTCCTAGACCAGAAGTATCACTAGATGACCTTGGTGATCTCATTAGTTCTTCAAGGTATCTTATAGCTTGACTTGGTTTATTCATTCTTTCCAAAAGTTCTTTATTAGATCTCAACTCATTTCTTAGTTGGTCACTCTGTGATCTCAGATTTTTTGATTTCCATGTCCTCTCTATTCAGCTCCTAATTTGCAAGTAACAACTAATTAATCATGTCCATTTGAGTGTTTGTAAGCTTGTGCACATCTAATGACCTTTGTTCAAGTTTGGTAGCCATTTTTATTTTGTCTTCAACTTTCTTCTTTTGTTCAATCACTTTACACAATCTTATTGATTGAATTTCATGCTC
This sequence comes from Cupressus sempervirens, assembly GCA_028749045.1. Taxonomy (NCBI): domain Eukaryota; kingdom Viridiplantae; phylum Streptophyta; class Pinopsida; order Cupressales; family Cupressaceae; genus Cupressus; species Cupressus sempervirens. The sequence continues at coordinate 831,135,286 of CM053789.1, forward strand.
TCTCTTTAATCCTCTAACTTCTTCACTTAGAATGTTCTTCTTCTCCAATAGGTCTATTATTACTACATCACTTTCACTGGAATTCCCATTTTTTTAACAATCCTTTGGTATCAACTTCCTTATTTAGTGTATTATTCTGCTGAATGGCTATATCTTAACTCTTCTTTTGTTGCTTCAAGTTGCTGTAGTATGATTTGGATTTCGATCATTTGATTCTCAATAATCTTTCCTAATTTGTAAGCCTCCATCTCTAAGATCTAAACTCTCAAGTTATTAGATTTATTTCAAGGGAACTAAGCTCTGATACCAATTATTTGAAGTTTTATTAGGAAACAAAATACTGAGAGTGGGGGCGAAGGCGGGGGGTGGTTTGAATCAGGATCTTTAAAACTTTAGCTCCTTAAATAAAATAATAGATTAGTTGAACTCACTCCTAATCTATCTCATATCTTAGATCATATGTCATATAATCAAAAAATTGTAAAATTGAAAAGAATCTAACTATGCATGTCATTTATGAAAATAGTGTTAGGATTAACCATAGTCAGAAATAACAATTACATGCAAATATAAACAATAACATAAAATAATAGAACACATAGAAGAGAACACAAGACACCACAATTTAACATGGTTCACCCAATCCCTGGGCTACGTCTTATATTATTATTATCCAATGAATACAACCTAATTACAATCTGTAATCCCTTACAACTCAATATCGCTGCGAGAAGCAATTTTCACATCACCCACAATGAAACAATCCCTAACCCTAAGCCCTTTTAAACAAGTATTTTGTTGCTTTAGGGTTAAAATTATTTACAAGATGTCAACCATAAAATGTCAATATAGTAGCCCCAAACCTAATTGAGGAATTATGGAGTATGTACAATACTTCCCTGATCAGTCACCACAATCTAACAATCTCCCACTTGAAGACTAATTCTATAGCTATGCCGCTACTCCATCAGGCTCCCACTGGATCAAACCACCCCGGACTCTATTGTTCATTTATTCCTATTTAGTCTAGAAGACCAACCAAAGCTGAAGAGGAGTTCAACTTCTCCCTTGTTAATACTTTTGTAAACATATCTATTGGATTGTTATCTGTATTTATCTTGTCCACCTTTAAATGTTCATCATCCAAAACTAACTGAATAAAATGGTACCACAACTGAATGTGTTTTATCTTTGAATGCAGAGCTAAATTCTTTGCAAGATGAATGATACTTTGACTATCTATAAACAAATAATTATCCTTCTAAGGGTATCCCAATTCTTCCAAGAAGAACTGAAGCCATATCATCTCCTTGGTTGCCTCTATAGCAGCAACATACTCTGCCTCTGCAATGGATAAAGCATTGACCTTCTGCAATCGAGAAACCTAGCTCACGACTGCCCCACTAATAGTAAATACATAATCTGTAGTACTTTGCCTGGTATCAATATCCCCTACCAAATTTGAGTCAACATATCCCTATAAATCAGTCTAGTAGAGCCCCCAAAGTGTAAACACTTATTGGATGTACCCCTTAAATATCTGATAATCCATTTTACTGCATTCCAATGCTCAATTCTTAGATGACTCATATACCTAGTAATGACTCCCACAACATTTGCAATATTTGGCTTTGTACATACCATAGCACACATCAAGCTTCCTATAGCTGAAGCATAAGGTACCTTGGACATCTTATCCTCCTCTTCTTATGTCTTTGGACACATCTCTGTAGTCAACTTCAAATGACAAGGTAAAGGTGTGCTGACAGCTTTAGCATTATCCATAGAGAAACATTGAGACACCTTCACAATATAACCAACCTGAGATAATGTCAATTTCTTATTCTTTCTATCTTTGCAAATCTTCATACCAAGGATTTTTTTTGCTACCCCCAAATTATTCATAGTAAATGCATGTGCTAACTGGCATTTCAACCCCTTAATGTGATTCATGTTAGACCCAACTACAAGAATATCATCAACGTATAAATAGAAAATAATGTAGTTGTCATCATCCAACCTCTTAAAATAAACACAATGATTTGAATGACACCTACTATATCTATGTTCATGCATAAAACTGTCAAATTTTAGATACCACTGCCAAGATGCTTGCTTCAAGCCATATAAACTTCTCTTCAATCTACACACTAGGTTCTCCTTACCTTTGACTCAAATCCCTATGGCTGAGCCATATATATCTCTTCATCCAAATCACCATGAAGGAAAGATGTTTTAACATCAAGTTGCTCCAAAAAAAATCTTCATTAGCCACAAGACTTCAAACAGTACAGATAGAAGTCATTTTAATAATAGGAGAGAATATATAATCAAAATCAATGCCCTTTTTCTGTGAAAATCCTCTTACAACTAACTTGTCTTTAAATATTTTCTTACTTCCATCCTCTTCTTTCAACCTGTAAACCCATTTATTTTGTAAAGTCCGTTTACCTGCAGGCGACTTGCAGAAATCCCAAGTCATATTTTTCAACAAGGAGTCCATTTCATCTTTCATTGCAGATTCCCATTAAATCTTAGTATCCACTTGCACGACTTCATCATAACATTCAGGTTCACCAACATCTATTAGTAAAATAGAGTACAAAGAAGAGGAAAATCTTTCTGGAGGTGTACTTAGCCTTGTTGATTGTCTAATATTCACTGGTATGTGTGGTATTTGTTGTTGTGGTTGTTGCACATCATGAGGAATCACTAGAACACCATCTTTTCGAGTATGATTCAACACTACATAATCATCTTCTTTCTTCTCATGTTAGTACAATAGATCTTTGTACAACACTTTCTCATTAAACATGACATCCCTACCTCTTAAAATTTTACGATTTTAAAAATTCCAAAGCCTATAACCAAATTCATCAATACCATATCCAACAAATACACATTTCTTCGACTTAGCTTTCAGCTTGGTTCTATTTTCAGAATCTATATGAGAAAATGCTTCATAGCCAAAGGTCTTGAGAAAAGAATAACTCACCTTCTTACCAGTTCATGCTTCCCCAGGAATACCACAGTCTAAAGGAGTAGACGGACCTCTATTAATCAAATATACAACAGTATTGATAGACTCCATTCACATGTTTAAGGGCAACCTTGCATGCAACCTTAGGCTCCTTGCACACTCCATTATAGTCCTGTTCATGCTTTTAACCACTCCATTTTCCTATGGAGTCCTTAGAATAGTTTTCTGTCTATGAATACCATTAGTTGAGCAATAATCTTCAAATTCATGACTGCAATACTCATCACCATTATCAAATCTAAGACATTTTAATTTCTTACCAGTCTCATTTTCAACCAAGCATTTCCATTTCTTAAAAGTTTGAAATATGTCAAATTTCTATCTAAGGAAATAAACCCATACTTTTCTAGTTGCATCATTAATAAATGTAACATAATTTAATGAGAGCCACCAAGGGAAGATACCTGAGCTGGTCCCCATACATCTATATGCACAAGTTCTAATTTCTCACTTTTATTTTCCTTCCTAGTCTTCACAAAATTCACTCTCTTTTGTTTTCTATACACACAACTTTCACAGAAATCCATATTAACACATTTCAAACCTGGTAAAACTTGCTTTGAATTAATTACTTTCATACCTTTCTCACTCATGTGCCCAAGTCTGTTGTGCCACAATGATGTATTAGAATCTATAGCAACTATTTGTCCTCCCTGATCAACTACAGCAACTGTTCCTGAACATTCATTTTTCTCTAAAATAATCAAAGTAGAAGGAACATTATGACCTGTACAAATATTTAAGGCGCTTATTTTCACACCCTTTTCTACTACAAGGGAACCTTTTGAAATCTTCCAATTTTTATCATTAAAAGTAACTACACAACCCTTATCACCGAGTTGCCCTATTGAAATTAAATTCCTACTCAGCCTTAGAACATGTCTTACCTCATGTAGTAGCTAATGGTTCCCATTCTACAACTTAGTCTTAACTTTTCCCTTTCCAACAATCTGACAAGGTTCATTATCCCTCCAAATAAACAAGCCCAAAATCCCCATGGACATAGTCAATGAAATAACCTCTATGAGGTGTAGCATGAAATGAAGCACCAGAATCTAAAACCCATGAATCATCAATATTTTCTAAAGACAGAAGCAAAGAATCCTATTCAAATTTTTTACTTACCACATTTTCCTCTTGTTTCCTTCTGGTTTATCTCCTTCATTTTTCTTTCGAGTCCAACAATCTTTCTTCTTATGTCCTTGTTTCCCATAGGACTAGCAGTCATTTGGTCCTCTCGATTGAGACCTTTTCCCTTTTGACTTTCCTCTTGATTTCCCATGATTTCTAGAATTATTTCCTCTCTCAGTCGTTCTACCTCTACTTTGTGCATTTAAAGCACTTCCTAATGTAGATCCACCTGAGCTTTTCCTATGAGTTTCCTCACTCAAAATAACAATGATCACATCATCATATTTTAGGGTATTAGATCCATAAACATAATTACTCACAACCATTACCAAGCCATTTTAGCTTTCACACAAAGAACATAAAATCAAGAGAGCCCTAATTTCTTCATTAAAATTAATACCCATAGAAGATAACTGACTAGTAACAATATTAAACTCATTTTAATGATCTGTAACAAATCCACCTTCTACCATTTTCATGTTAAATGAACACTTCATGAGAAATACCTTATTTGAAGCGGAGCACTTTTCATACAACTTTGCTAGGGTTTCCATCAACTCTTCTGTCGTCTTCACTTTTTTAATGTTAAAAGTCACTGATGATGCCAGGCATAATCAAATACTTCCAATTTCTTTTCTATCTAAAATCTCTCAGTCCTCATTTGTCATAGTTCCCTAGTTCTTAGTTTTTCCTTCCAATTGTTTCCATAAATTCTTTTGATAAAGATAGTCCTCCATTTGCATCTTCCATAACTGAAAGTTCTACCCATTAAACTTGTCAAACCTGGCTTACCCTCATCTGCTATCATTACCACTCAATCGAGAGACTCCCACTCAACCATGAGACTTTCCTACAGAGGATAACTAAAAAATAACCTCGCACTGATACCACTTGTTAGGATTAACCGCAGACAGAAATAAAAATTACATGCAGATATAAATGATAACATAAAAAAATAGACCACATAGAAGAGAACACAAGACACCAAGATTTAATGTGGTTCACCCAATCCCTGGACTACGTCCAACAAACAACAAGTCCAATATTATTACGATCTAGTGATTACAACTTGATTACAATCTGTAGTTCCTTACAGCTCAATATCGCCATAAGAAGGAATTTTTTCATCACCCACAATGAAAAAATCTCAAACCCTAAGCCCTTTTATCCAAGTATTTTTTTTGCTTTAGGATTAAAATTAGTTGCAACATGTCAGCCATAAAATGCTGATATAATAGCCCCGAACCCTGCCGAAGAATTATGGAGTATGTACAGTACTTCCCTAATCAGTCACCATAATCTAACAAATAAAAACACATAACACAAAGATTTGGGTAACCTAGAAACCCTTCAAGGCAAAGGTAAAACTGTGGTGGGGATGACACCCACAAATCTTTACTGGTGCAACAACAAAGTATGCCTATTAGGGCTAAATTATTATCACTTTTGATGATCTACCATATGAGGGGTATGCTTAGTTAAAATCAATCCAAGACTATTAAGTCTACCTTGATTAAATGATTTAAACTTACAATGAAGTAAGCACTTTGTTAGGAGATTTAACAAGGTTTGTTAAAACCACTATGTTAAGATATTTGCCCTGATACATTGATTAAAATGTCTCAATACCCAATCCTTTTGTTTTCTCTATGAAGCTTATTACAAATCTCCTCTCTTCAATGTTTAAATATGATCTCCTTATTTGATTTTCTCTGTTATACCCTTCATTGCTAGGTTGCTCTATTTGATCTCTCTATAAAACTTAGCCTTCCTCGATCCAATCCTTACTCTTCCATACATTCATGAACTTCCTTCATATCCCTTCACACTCTTTCTTGGATATATGATTTAGGGTTTGATCTCTTCTTAAAGAGATAATCGTGGAAGATTCTAGATCATAATCAATGATCCAGAATGTATTCTTTTACTATTTAATCCTTCTAATTTTTTGATTGGTTCATCTGCCTTTCTTGGGATTAATGCCTTCTAAAAAAAAACATAATTTTCTCCTTATTGTCTCTACAATCCATAAAGGTCACATAGAAGTCAGCTAAAATGTTTTACATAAGTGTTTGTGCCATTACAAACACATATGCAAAAATTGGTTTACTTAGCAATTGAATGTCTGACACTCGGTCACAACTAACATTCATGTTATCTCTCACCTTCTATAGGCTTGGCATATATTGACTCAATCAACATAAGTTAACTTTACATTGCTCAGTCTCTATATATTTCACTCGACATGCATAGTAGCTCGGTCTCTATTGGTGTGCTCAATAACCTTTGACTTGCTCGACATATAGTGGAATATATACAAATCCATGTAGCTCAGTCTTCTCTGGATGGCTCAGTCGTAGTGATGACCAACCAACGCTACCTAGAAAATGACTAAGTGTAACACTACCTAGAAAATGACTAAGTGTTGGACACTAATAGGCAACAAGGTTTAGAGATCAACATATCCATGTCATGTATAGATTCAATCTATGCTTACATCAATCATTATGGGGACATATGATGTTGGAGTTATATGGTCACTATGCAATTATGGTTTTGTTTAAAAAAACATTCACATTGTAGAGTTATAACAAAGAATTATGACAAGGGTCCTCAGAAAAATTATAGATATTTTTTACCATTGAGACCAACTTTTTTGGTAGGTAATAATGTCTATCTTGTATCTAGATTATAGTCAACTAAAATCACTCGTACCTATTCATGACTTGATAGATGTTTTCAATCCATTTATGTGTTTATTTAATGTAGTTTTCATTACACAATTGTAATTATTATTTTTAATCAAATTAAAATTTGTTCAAATTTAAAACATATAGTGAGAGGTATCCCATCCTATTTCTCTTGCACATGTTGATCCTTCTGAATAAGAAAATAAAGACAAAGTTGATACTATTCATGGTTGGAATGTCATTTTTGATGACTAGGATCTCTTATAAGATATTGGTCCTCTTCTTGATAAGGATGCCAACTTCTCTTGCTCATTTAGCTTTGGCAAAGCAACAATGTTAATGTTTTTTATGTTATTATTTTTGTTTAAATTATAAGGTGTGATTCCATTTCAATTAAATAATGTATTATATTTATATTTTTATAATATAAAATTATATGACACTAGTCATCATTAAATTTCTTACATTGATGTAATTTTTTAATGCCCCTTGTGTGGTTGCTCATGTGTTGCCTTAATTCCTTACCAAATGCACTAGCAAGAAGAGCATGATTTTGTTATTTCACTTGAACTTCTAATAGTTAACTGCTTATGACTAATGTTCTAGCTTCTAAGTAGTAAAGTCAAATGTTGTGGGATATGTTATCCATGCCAGAGTCAAGAAGTAATCTTTCAAACACTATTCATCAAAAGGACTGTTCACCAAAAAAAATGTTTCTTTCAAAAAGTTTTCCAATACCTACTAAGAGATACCCCGATATCCATACATTACAACAACCTAAAAGATTTGCTCTATTAATCTAATACATATTCCTCTAAGAACCAATATATGTTCCTCTAATTATTAACTTTACTTATGCTTGTACACAAATGCTTTAGTTATGCCTAAAACACATGAAGGAATATAGGCAACATAATGTATAAAAATTCTTTTTAGCAGTACTCTTCTTATAGGAGCAATGAGCAAATTTATTTAATAGTGGTTTGCACGAAGAATCTAATTTAATTTTCCTAGACTAAAGTATTCATGAACATCTAATATATGTCCCAATAATAACAAGGAGTAAAAGCACAACTTACATATTTATATGTGCTATTCAATAAATGACATTGGTCTTGTTTGTATACCAACTCTTCTATTTCTTAATATGCTTTTTAGATAGGTTTAGATGCAAATGACACACCATTGCCATTGTATATGATCATTATTAATAACAATTTAATCACTATCTCGAGTTCAAATTGAAGTATTGATGTTGCCCTCTTGTTGCTACCATGCAAAAATAATAGTAAATACATTCACTAAACATGCTTACTTGTTATCTCTAATAATGAAATAAAGAGACATTAAATAGATTGTCCAAGTTGAGAAAGAAAAAGTAACATAACTTATGTACGACGCTTGAACAACTAATAGGCAATACCCACTTGTCAAACTGATAAGTGTTGGTTCTACAAGTCTAGAATGAGTATCTAACTAATGGCATGGTGCACTAGACTTAAGATGTAAAGATCTCACCCAAAATTATGGACTGATAAGATCACAAATATATTATCTCATTCTTATTTAAACATTCAACAATTCCATCCTAAAAGAGTTTGAACAAAACAAAACTTAACCATCACACCATCCCATTACTGACATAGTATCTAAACTTAAATTCCAAACCAATCAATATGTCGTACAGCTCATTTAAATAATATCACCCACAAGATATTCACCAAACAATAAAAAAATGTTGAAAGAGGAAAAACCCAATAACTTAATTGTATAAGAGACATACCACTCCATTACTTCACTATTTTACGACTGAATTAGTAAGGTATGTCCAGAACTCAGCAGATCTTATCACAAATAGGAATATGAACATGAAATGGAACCGCATAAAGACAGCAAGATGAATCAAGAGCTAGATAAAGACTATCCATTCATTTGAATAGATACATCATCCAATGTCATGATCTTATAATCCAAGATCAATATCACATATTAAACTGGTATATCTTACAATATCACTTTTTTGGCAAGTCTTGGGCTACGCCTGGACCCCATTTTCCTCTCTGAAATGCCATTGTTCATTTCCTTCACTCGTTCGATTTCCTGTTTAGCATCTTTTCCCCTGGGTGTCAATGCTTTTGATGGCAAATCGACATGAAATTCCATAGATACTTTCATTTTCTTACGGCAGTTTGTAGGTAATGCGATGCTGTCGCTCATTTTATGAGCTGCCATCCTCTTGTAGGGAGCTGTCTTGTTGATAACCCTAAAAATATGGACTTTAACCCTAATTTTGTCTATACCATTGTCTACACGTTCAAAGATGCAAACATCTCCCTCCTGCAGATTATTAGCTACTGAAAACCGTCTCCACCCTTTGCTCAGCCCATTTTTATAACCATTCCATAAGAACAGCACTGGCCATTCTTTACCCTCATCATCCACAAGAGTCATCTCTGTTTTCTCTTTTGGTAATTGGAGAGGATCAGTATATTTTTTGGGCATTCCCTGCAAACCCAAACCACCACAAACCATATTAGAGTGAAACGTTAAACCCTATTGCTTAAAAATTCAAGCCATTCCACAATAAATTACAATCACTCTGTTAAACCTCTCTTAAACCCTCCTGATGTAGAAAAACCTAAAGATTGCAACAGAGGAAAAGTTACAGAAGAATATTACGATAGATGATAACAATGTCCTCAATACTCGATTCTTCTCGATCTTAATATATAATAATAATAATTAACTTCATCACAGATGATACAAATATCATCAATAGATGAACAAGGGGAGAAATATCTTACGAGCCAGAATCCATGGTATACATGAGATGGCTTCAAAAGTATTAAACAAAAGGGTTTATCCGATGTGAAAGAACAAGCAGCCTCGAGGGTCTTGTTTCTTTCTGCTTCAGTAACATTGCGTCTGCCAGAAATGTAATGAGTTCCGTTATAATCTCTCCCTCCACTCTTAATTTCTTCAGAAAATTTATCAAAATTGCGCTTCTTTCCAATAAGGGATTTCTGGCAATGCCCTGAATTCTTGGAAGGGCGACCTAGATTGAATAAAAAACTAGTCAGATTTACATTGTAACTAAAACTGATTTTTTTTTGTTTGCCTGGAATAAAAAAGAGTCACAGATTTCTATCATTCAGAAAGAAAAATACTTACCGCGGGATGAAGATGATGATTTGGGTCTTTTCCCCTGATTGTTTTCTTCCTCCTTAGAAACCAAATCAGTCATGGGTTGATCGAAACTTCTCATAGTAGGATTAACAGGGCATAGATTCTGTAAATCGTAAAGGGTCTCTTCAGATTCACCAAAAGCAATGTTTTTTTCACACCCATTTCTCCCAAATATCCAAACTCTGAAATTGGACCTAGAGATATACTTGAACATCAAAAAATCTCCCGTTTCTAATCTCTGATTATGCACAAAATCCCTCCATCCCTGTTGAAACTCCATTCCTGTACTTGTACTACACAGTTTTACAATCCACTGATGCCCATTTGGATCATGCAAAACCATATCGGCATCAGCCTCATGTATGATATTTGGAACAAATTCAGGAGGAATATGCTGCAGCAGAGGAAACCAGGAGGATGATAAGAAATGAGCTTTGAAGAACAGGTGAAACAAAATAATGGAAGCTGCATGCATTTTATATTAGTCTTACCAGTTTTTGGGAAAAGTCTCCCAGCAAAACTTTAAAGAAATATGAACACCCATAGAAGTCTTTTCCCTCTTTGATTCCGTGTTTGGGTGTCGAGCAATCCCTGTAGTCCTGATTTTTTTCCTTCATCATGAATTCAACACAGAGTCTTATACAATGTGAAACGATTTACTGTGAAAATGGAGAAGTAATTTGACAAAATTGAAGAAGCATTCAATTATGATGGATAACGGTGAAAATAAATAAAGAGAAAAACCATGCCGCAAGATTCGCAATGCTGTTTCTAATTATAGGTAATTGCCAATGTAGAATGGGTGTTGGTGGTTAAATTTTCTTGTAGGTATTTTTTATTTATAGATCAATAAGATTTTTTTAAGGAAAATGCGGGTCCATAGATAGCGGTATAGATTTGTTTATGTATTGTGAAGGATGCGGCTATTATCATGTATTGTGAAGGATGCGGCTATCTTCTTTTACAAACTGTACACTTGATCAATTTTTCAAAAATCGAAAATATCATGGATTTTTTCTGAAAATTTCAGAATTTGATCTTCACGATTTGCATTATTTGTAGAAAAAAAAAACCTAAAAATTGGAAAAAAAACACTACATTTTCGTGAATCTTAAAAAGAAAAAGAAAAAAAGTTTGACTTTGTTTTGTCTTTAGTGCAGTTTGTGTGGAGATTAACCTGTCCCTATTGTGAATGGGGATAGTTGAAAGCACCGATACAACAATAGCGATGCATATATTGATCTGGCAAAGAATGCTCAACATGGGGGAATGAGGGCATGGGGACATGGGGCGAAATGGCAATTTAGAAGTTTTGGTTTACGATTTATTTATTTAATTAGTGCTTGTATTTTTCTTTAAGGTGCAAGGGTTAAGTCGATAGGTTTGTATACTTTTGATGATGATCATGAATAGTTATACTATATTTATAGTTATAATTAAGTTTTGTAGTTCTATAATATATTTGATAAAATACTTTCATATTTACTACTTTATATAGTCGAAATAATTATGTTTTGTTTGAACTACAACAAGATTTATGTGAGCTTCCTCTTTTTTTGTATAACTATAGGAGGATTACTTTTCATTTTGGCATATTTGTCAAAGTGAAAGTGGGTAGATACATAGCTCGTCTACTGATTTCACTATAAATATAACATATAATTTGTTATGTAAATGATATCAATAATCTCACCAAGAGCTCCATTAACATGTCTTGCTTCTATCCAAATGTTCATTGTAAGCATAATACATTTTCCTTTGTAGAGGAGTGCATATTTTTCTAGTTGTTTATCATGCATCTGACTATTATCTTTGCTTACACAATTTATTGATGTACTTATTGGAACCTAGTGATTCAATTATTTTAGCAACTTTTTATTGTGCAACTTTACTCCCTTTTTAGTACAAAATACATGCATAGATCTATCAAGTTCTATGTTTTCATTACATTGAGGTGTAAATCTTTAGAGGTCATTAGATGCTCCCAATCATGTTGTGTTGGTTTTGCATCTTGTAAGTTATGTAGTAATTGACAAAATTCAACTTTCATGTTATTATCATCTTCTTGTTAGAAAATTGTATGTGATATAAAAACTATTATAAATTGGTCCCACGACAACTTGACATTTGAATGTGACATGCAAATCCACTATCCATAACAAGGGGTAGTTGTGCTAGGTCACCAAAAAATATAATTGATACGCCACCAAAGTACATACATGTTGTCGATGGAGAAAGACCTCTCATAGTTGACTATCAATTTTAAGGAAGAGCTTTGGACCTATGGAGCTCATTTCATGAACCAAGATGTACATGACATGTTTTAAATCTTCTTGGTAATGAAATAAATCACACTATTGAAAAAGAGAACTCAAACACTCTTCCTATCTTTGCATTTATAGCATTTTTACTAACACATATAGACACACCTTTGTTCACCCTCGCACGCCCCTTCACCCCCCTCCCCGCACCCCCCTCTCTATTTCCACCTCTCTATCTCACTCCCCTCTTTCTATCATTTGGGTTTAGTCACTCTCCCTCACTTCCCTCTACCTCTTTCTACTTATTTCGCCCTATATCTTCTTATCTCTCTATCATTTCCTATATGAACAGAAAACCTATCCTTTTCAAAAAGAAAATCAAAATTGACTTTGTCTCATCATCTCTATCTCTTCCTCTTCATATTTCTCCATATTTGTATATTTGATTTTCTCTTCTTCTCCATATCTCCCTCTAGATATCCATATATTTTAATCCCTTCCTCTACTTATCTCCCTTTATATCTTCATATACCTTTATCTTTACCTCCCCTCCTACGTTCTTCAAGAATCCATGAAATAACTTTAACATAAAAAAATAAAGTAAGCAAAAAAAAATCAGTCATTTTTTTTTCTTTTGGCTTAGTACAAAAATAAACATTTGATTCAAATTTAATTAATATTCATTATAATCAAAATCTACTCAATATTAATTTATATCCGGTCTAGTTTATAAACTAAACAATTTCAATAGGTACTTTCTTGATTAAGTGAATATGTTTTCATTTAGGTTGGTTAGTAGAGTAAGAAGTGGTATTCTATCCGCTCTCTATAGGCATATTCCTCAAACACAAAATAATGGTAATAAATCAATCCCAATGTAGTGAATGAAGCTATCAATAATGATTAATCAATTCTTTACATGTGCAAGGTAATTGTAAAAAGTTCAACATCAAAATTACTTGTACGTGAAAGAACTTTATGTTTCAATGTTCACCAAAATAATAACGTATTAATAAATCTAATATGTTATATATATATATATTATAAATTTATTAGAAAAAATAAAATTATTATATTAAAAGTACTCAATCTAAATCTTTAATTTTTTAGATTTTAATTTTCTTAAAATATGATATATAATATTATTAAAATAATAATATAACATTAAAAAAGTGACAAGAGCTCTAACCTTTAAATACTTTAGCCAAACTTAGAAGATGCTTCCATAGTAAATGAATAGATTTTCTTATTGAAGATACTAGGTTTTGGCTCGAGTTCCTCTTTTATGAATTCTAGAGATTATTGGAAGTGTAAATTAGATATAAATTAATTTGATTAGTACTGACAGTGGGAGGAGATGGAATACCAAGCCTAACTCCAACAAGAAGAAGAGAGGGAGAGATAGAGACAACTTGAGGAGAAACTTGCTAAGAAAGTTGCTGTAGGAAAAGAAGAGGAAATAAGGCTCAAGTTAGCTTATTTTTAGACCAAGGAAGTAGAGGCAACCCCTTTTCCAAGACTTTTCATTCCAAGATTCAAGAAGCCCCCGCCATTACAAGAGCCCTCTGTTGTAACTCCTCCACTCCAAGTGCAAAAAAAATGGCCCTATGAACCTTCCATACCTATTACCATTTCACTCTTTGAGGGTGGACCAATTTTATGACTCCTAATGGTCCAAACATGTCATTTTGGGAGAGTGAAACAAAGCCAACAAGTTTCCATGGGAGGAGTTGCAACTTGTTGAGGAGGACAAAGAGGTGGAGGTTGAACATAAGGAAGAGGATCCAATCCTCTTATTTGAAGAGCTTCCCTCTTTTGTTGAGGAAGAAGAAGAAGGTAAGGTTATTCCTTATCTTGAGGAACAAGTAATGGCTTTTGAACCTTTGCAAAAAAATGAGGTTGTTCTGCAGGAAGAGAAAGCGAAAGATCAAATGTTGCAGGAAACAATCCTCTATGATAAAGAGGATGAAAAAGAGAGCCTCAAGGATAGCACTATCCTTGAGGAAGAACATTCTTATATGCATGAGTTTGTCCCTCAACCTATGCATTTTACTGTAGTAGAGCAAGACGAGTCCGATGAAGATAATTTTTGGGATGATATAGAAATGTTTTGTTCACCCATGGACATTAAGTGATCTTCTCCTTCGTCAGAATATCATGAGTTGCAACAACAGTAGGTGGAGATTCACATCATACTGGTAGCTCCCAAGGAAGTGGTTCATGAACAACATGAAGACAAGGTAGAGGTAATTTATTCACAAGGGATGGAGCTACCTTTAGAGCAGAAGAATACTACCATTGTAAAGCACATCAGCGTGGTCAAAGGTTGATTGCCTAGATCCAAAGCCATCAAGAGGATTCCCCATAAGGCATCTAGCTTTGCAAAAAATCAACAAGTTACCCCCGATCATGCTTACTTTTGATTATGAGAGTGAGTTTCACAAGGATTAGCAAGTTGGTCTTTCTCAAAGTGGCAATGTCCCAATGTTGGAGAGCTCCATTATTTTCAGCATTGGGAAAATGATCCAAAGTGGAGTGGTATGTCTTTCATGTTTTTTGTTATGTTTAGTTGTCCACATGCATGAAAGGAACAATCAACTTGTAAGAAAGTGCAACTATTTGAACAAACCAATCAATGGCTTTGTTTAATTTTTTGTTTGTAAATATTTGTACATAGTAGAGTAAGTTTTTTAGCTTTCCACGAAGTGCACGTGCTCATCTATTTCCCTCCTTGAGATAGCAAGTTTCGTAGTTTTTTCTGGTTGTAGAGGTTGCAAATTTTGTGAAGTTGTAGGTGAGCTAATGCATTGTTCTTTGTTGGTGACTCTATGCCCAATGGATTGCTTAAGGCCAATAGTCTTATGCTTAACAAGCAAGAAAAGTCACCAGAAATGTTGGCTATTTTTTCCCCCATTCAACCCATCACAGATAGATGATGTGAGAAATTTTCAATGAGTTGGTATATGTCACAGAAGGGTTAACATGGCAAATTTGCGGTTGACATTTTGTGTTAATCCTTCCCGTATTATTTCCACACATCATCATTCTAGTGAAGCGGTGGTAATTTTGCATTCCTTCACGCTCAAAGGCCTGCGATGTTTCCATGTGTCCCTATTTTCACGACATGCATCTTTTGGTAGTTAATAGAGTTGGGACCACATGGCAGGAGTTAACTTTGCGTGTTCTCACATTTTCCCTGCCACATGTCTCCATTCTGTTCTTGCGATGGTGTTGCAACATTTTCCCTGGGTTAAAAGCTTGGAATTGTGCCATGTGGTGGGGGGTCAACTTTCGTGTTATCCCTTCCCACACTCTATTTTGTTACTTTTTCATGGGGAGTTGTGCCATATCAGTTTTGTTGGGGCTTTTCTATGCCAAGGGGTGTTGTGGGCCCATGTCAATGCCATGTTTCTCAAGGTTAATGATGTGCATCTTTTTTTAATAATCAATGGCCCTTTTTCTTTCTCATTTCATAGATAATTTTTTGCTTGTGGATTGGTGAAGGTCAATAGGTCAACCCTACTGGTGTGTGTGGGTGGGTTAAACTCCATGTTATCTAAACCTGATGTTTGACAGTGATTACATTGAATTTGTTGAGGTCATGAAATGTTTTCAAGATCAATTCTTTAATGTTGGAAAACTTTTTGGGCCTTGTTTGTACGATGTCAATGTACTCCATGTCTCTTTATTGGTCGTAATGATCAAATCTATCAAATTTATCCTTCTACCAACTGGATGCATTCATTTTTGGGTCCTTGTCACTTCCAAGAGCAAGTTGCATACAAAGATCATATTTTATTTTGATATTCATTTATTTCTCATCTCTACAATTTTAACTCCATAGTGGGTGGGGTTTGAAACAATAATGTAAAAATCTGAGTTATGTCTGAACCTTTAAAAAACAATCTTTTGTTAATATTATGGGTTCTTCTCTATTTGCATTTTGCAACAATAGTATTCTCTGCAAATGCTTTCCTTTGCCTTCTATTAATGAAATTTCTCTATGTTTACCTCTTCTTTCCATTAAATAGTATGTTCATGTTTCTTGCCTCACTTTGAATGCTTCTTTTCTATTTCCTCATATTCGTATGTCATGTTTAACATGCTGGTAGTTGTTGTATAGTGAAATCCATTTCCTTTCAACATCTGATTAGTTTCTAACCTACACACAAGTTCTTTGAAGGTAGGAAAGAGTTAAGATTTATGTATTTGGGTGTTTCATTGATGTGTAGTGCATCTAAAGACAGAGGTAGTAACCAAGTTTCAATATGGTGCATCACCTCCTTTCCCTTTCAACATTTTATTTTCATGCATTCGATCTCCCTTTTCCCTTAAAGTGGTAGTTTAGATGCATCTTGATTGTAATGAAATCAACCTTCTTCGAAGATTCAACCTCAGAGTGCAAGTCCCACACTTGGAGTCTGTTTCCATGTTACACGAGGTCTCTTGAGGGTCATAATTCAAGCAAGGGTGTAGAATTTTGTGTCAACATGCTTCTCTCTTAAGGTTTTTTCAGTGAAAAAACATTCCATGTACATATGCATTCCCTCCTTTTCATCTTTAAAAAAAGGATCATAACCTTTATTCAACATACACTCTTTCAACCACTCTAGATTGACCACCACCTTCAAACTAAACCACATATATAGAAAATTAATGTTTCTTAGTATTTTTGGGTGACAAACTACAAAGGCTCCCTTATCTCTCATGGAAAGAATTGGCCTCTTGCTTATTTCTTCCACATAAACTCCCTTATCAAAATAAAATAGGCATGCAATCTGTAGATACTGGTCCACATTTTTTATTATTCTATCCATATCTCACCACAAAAAAATCTTAGATATTTCTCTACACGATGATGTTGACTCATTTTTTACAAAAAAAGAGAAATGTAGTTGGAATATTAGAATTAACTTGTTGGTGTGATTTGTTTCTATATATTCCTCATCTAGAATAAATTTAACCACTCTTTAAACAAGGTCATTAATCTCTCTACTCCATCTTTCTGGAAAAAATTCTCCTAGAAAGACCATCTATCTAATATTCTTAACAAGCTTGAGGAAAATAGACATCTCCATTGAATAATCTTAACAATATTACAAAGGACTCTCACTAAAAGGAAATAATTAGAAAAAGGAAACTTGAGATCCAATATAATTACCTCTAAAGTTCAATGAATAGACAATTGTAGTACCATCTCTCTCCACGTGTGATCTAGTAAGGACAACTCACAACTTTTGGAAAATTATTTTTCAAAATTATTTCAAGAATATAAAAAACCATAAGTCTAGACTCTTCTATATCTATATAAGAAATAAGGTGTTTGCATCTATTTAATGTCACTTGTACTTGTACATTTATGAAATCTTTTAGCCTTATTTTGCAATCATGCCTTGATCCGTACCTTTACCAATTGTAAAGAAACTTAAATTTGAAAGATAAAACTCTATAAGTTAAAATTTGATTTGATTATCTTGAAAAACCACCTTTTTGGAATTCCCAATTGTCCAACAATCTTAAAATGTTAAGCACTCCATGTTAGAGTAAATAATTAATATCTAATTATTTATTCTATTACTTAAGCTTACTTAGGTCATGCATTTATTTAATATTTTATATTTAATGCATGTTGTGGTTAGTTGGTGACAACACGGGAGTTTGTTCCCTTCTAGTTGTCACACTTATCTTCTACCACCTTCTAGCTTGTTCTACAAGCTTCCATGAGCTCTTTATATTCGAGCTCTCCTCTTTGTATTTTCACATTGAACATCATAACAACATCATTTCTTATTGTAAATACATTTCTCATTGTGTTTGCATTCATGGTGTCTCTCATGTCCGTTTAGGGTTTTTGCCCGTGCTCCATGCTCTTCCCTTCTATGGCTTCTCTTTGACAGGTTTCGCATGCAGGTGATCTTGGCGTCTTCGGAGTTGGCTTTCCTCAACTCCAACATGGTATCAGAGCCTTCCTGCTGCTGCTTCGTTGAAGAAATTTTGAAGCCGTGATTTGGAGTCACAAACCCTAGTTTGTTTGTGCAATTTTTCTTCAAATCAGGGGACCATAATTTTTTCGGAGCACTTTCAGCCCAAACGGACATCACCATTGGATCCGGAAGGCCATTTGTAGTCAGGATTCATATAAAATTTGTCGTTTTTGGAGACAGGGCAATTTTGGCGATTTTTTGAGGCTTCCAGGGTCGCTACCGTACGGATCGTACGGACGCAGAGCGTAAAATTTTTTTTTAAAAAAAGGGTTTACGAGCGCACCGCCGCCGCGCCACCGCGCCACCTGCGCGCCACCCGCAGCAGGCAGCGCCGCCCGCGCTCCACCGCGGCCCGGCCGCCGCCCTCCGCCGGCGGCGCCTCTCCAGCTCTCAGCCCGCGCTCCGCCGCGGCCCGGTCTCCTCCCGGTTTCGCCGCCCCTGCGGCCGCCTCCGCCTGACAACTCTGCCCACCAGCTGTGCAGCCGAGTCAGCGACCATTCAGTCGCCTCTGCACAGTCAGCGACACGTGGCGTCTTCTGCCGCATCCTGTGACTGACACGTGGCAGGCGTGCCACGTGGCACATTGCCACATGGCCCTTGCCACGTCATCATCCGTACTGCCACGTGGCACTTTTTTTTTGTTGCGACGGCTGACGGGCCGTCAATTTAAATCTCAGGGTCTGATGACGTCAGCATGACATCATCCTTATGTCATCATCCTTGCTTGCACTCTCCTTCAAGTTCTCTTTTGGACCTACTTGTGGTTTTTTGGCCATAACTCTTGCATACGGAGGTATTTTTCCGATCCGAAAGAAGCACCGGAAAGCTGGTTCTGAGATGGAGATTTTGGTGCAGGTATTTTTTGGTTTTGATGCCTTTTTATTGCTCATTTTTTCTGTTGAAGTCTGAAGTCTTGTTTTGGACTCCGGCATGCATATCTTTTGCGTCCCATGTCTGTTTTTGGAAAACTTTATATTTATGGAAAGCTGGTTGTGTGTACTTTTTAGAAAAGTAGTCCTTTTTCTTTGTTTTTGGCCTCTTCTCTTTCTATCATAGTTTTGGCATTTTTGCTCTATGGTGGATATTTTGAGTGTTTTAGGCCCGAGGATCGTTTTCCTAGCATGGTTTGCTTTCTTTTCGGCTCTAATTTCTCTTGGTTCAGCTCTTTTTCAGTTATGATCATTGTAGCTATCTTTTTGAAGCACTTTTTTGTTTCACACTGAGATAAAGTGTCACTTTTGCATTCTGGGGTTCATGAACGTTGTTTTGAGTCAGTTGTACTTGCACTATTTCATAAAGCACCATGGGGGGGATTATTTGTTTTCTGTTTTAGGCATTCTCCCTTTGTCAAGTGAGTGTCCCTTCCATGACATTAGCCCATGCAGAGTCAGTTAGACCGTGTCTTTATCGGTGTCTGTACCTCTTTCCCTCTCTCCTCGTTCTTGGTTCGTTTGCAGAAGATTTTGGCTCACCTTCTCAGTTGCTTGTCATCACACCCCGTCTGCATTAAGGGGGGGTTATGCTGTATTCTAATGCATCCATGGTTCGATGGTTTGATAGCGTGAACTATGTATTCAGTGGTTGATCCTATGTACAAGGCGATTGCAGTGGCTGGCTACCTATGCATTTCGGTGAGATGGATCATCTACCATATAGACATGCTCAGTTCGTGCCTTCTTCTTCCATGGAGGTTTCTTCAGATTAGCAGTTTGGCAGATTTGTGGCTTCTTCATGCTTCAGTGATGCTGCTTCTTCATGATCACTTCTTGTTCCTGTTTTAGGGGACAATTTCCCTAGTTGGAGACTTCTTCCGTTCTTCACTAGGTTCTTACCTCTTTTTGGGGGAGGGTTTTTCCCATGTGGTTTTCTCTCTTTCCTCGCTTACAGAGGTTGCATTCTTCTTGCATTGTACTTGGGTACCTAAAATGGCCTCGTTGCCGGGACCCATTATGCATTCATCTTAGCTTTGTGAGCTTAAGGCATTTCCCTAAGTTGCACTTAAGGGGGGGTGTTAGAGTAAATAATTACTATCTAATTATTTATTCTATTACTTAAGCTTACTTAGGTCATGCATTTATTTAATATTTCATATTTAATGCATGTTGTGGTTAGTTGGTGACAACACGGGAGTTTGTTCCCTTCTAGTTGTCACACTTATCTTCTACCACCTTCTAGCTTGTTCTACAAGCTTCCATGAGCTCTTTATATTCGAGCTCTCCTCTTTGTATTTTCACATTGAACATCATAACAACATCATTTCTTATTGTAAATACATTTCTCATTGTGTTTGCATTCATGGTGTCTCTCATGTCCGTTTAGGGTTTTTGCCCGTGCTCCATGCTCTTCCCTTCTATGGCTTCTCTTTGACAGGTTTCGCATGCAGGTGATCTTGGCGTCTTCGGAGTTGGCTTTCCTCAACTCCAACACTCCAATCCCTAGATCACTTTTGAATTTAATTTTTTTTTCATTCTCTATTGCTCAAAGAAATGTACTTCCAAGGCCAATATAGGAAAGAAAGACTAGTAAAATTTCCTTAAAGGGTTCAAGTTATAATTTAAGATTCAACTCCTCAATTCACTATGAAGCAGACATCATCTCCCCCAAATTTGTAATTTTTTTATTTTTTTAAATATGTATTTGATTGTAGATGATCTTCAAAAAACCTTTATGATTGAAATTAAATACTTTAAAATCCAACAACTTTTGTATTCTATAAAATTGATTCTCTATTTCCAAAAGTTTTCTTTTGCTTTGAATTTTTACCATCTAATTTTATGAAATGGATGAATATTTCCTACCCTATTTTTATTCAAATCATATCCAAAATTTAGTTTAAGCAATCCGACCTTAGATTTTCATAACCCAAGAAGTTGATTTTATTTGTTTGAGATATTCAAATTATCTTTTTATGATATTGAAATCTTGTCAAGTCCTACTTCCCCTAAATCTATATTCAATAACTTTTCTATGAAATCATGTTTTGACTCAAGGCCCTCATTCTCATGAAGTATATTTGGGTCTACAAAACCAAATAAAGCATGGACCATTTCAAGTTCAATTGGCATCCTTTTATCTAACCCCACCCCTATGAATCTTGACACCATCATATCAAAAGGAGTGAATTCTTCTTCAATCCACCCTAAATTCTTTGTCTTTTTTTTCTTTCTCTAGTTGGGATGTTTCTTTACTCGAGGCTTTAGGGGAAGAAGACCATATCTCATATTTCTTTCCATATAATTATTTGATAGTGATTATTGATCTCTTACATCTTGTAAGATTGAAGATAATCTTTCCTCATTCAACTTGGGATAATCATCTAAACTATTCTTATCTTATTCTTCTTAAATTAATTATTTCATAGTCATCTTCTTGGAATCCTCAAATATATAATCATCATATCTATTATTTATGGGAGACTTGGATCCTTCCTTTTTAATCTTTTCCTCAATTCTTATTGATTCCCTCCTTACAAAATTTGAATAACCCAAGGACACCTCATTCAGATTAATTAAAACTCCTTTTAGCACTCCTTCCTAAGGGTCTTCCTCTAGCTTTCTTAATTGTCATTGAAGAAGAAGCATGATGTTGAGAATTTACTTTTTCCTCACTCTCCAAATCAGGCTTAACTTTTTGATCTACCTATAGAACAAATTTTTTAGGAGACTATGGGTTAATCAAAGGATAAATATTAACCCTGTATCCATTTATTTCATCTTGATTAGGTCTAAAGGTTTGATTTTTGGGTGGCATCCAAGTTACTATATTTTTAACTAATTGGGTTTGATCTTACTTTGGCTGTGTATTGTTACTTTTTGAAAGTACTTGGTCTACCATCTCTTCAATTTTTGTTTTTCTTATCAAAGAGGTAATTCTGACACAACTATTCCAACTCTTGAGGAGAGGGAGTAATATACTTTTGATGAACCTATCTCGCATTATGATAAAATTTGTAATTTCTAAAGAACTAAACTTAAATCAAGAGATAGGAGAGTAAGCACTAATTACCCGAGAGTATTTAATCATTAAGTTCTAACCAACCTCATAGTCGTAAAAGTAGAAAAGTCTATGATAAAGAATCCATGTAAAATAAAGAATATCAAAATCTCAAAAACAAGTACACTTCAAGATGTGCTTTGAATGTTGAGAAGGAGAGAAATGAGAACTCCAATAGTTTTCAACCTCTGGGAAGGGAAGAAATGAACATTTAGGGACAAGAAAGCTATAATGACACCTAGGATCCAAATCAATTCCCCAACATTTATAATTTTTCTTTAATGAATTTTTTGATATTCCAAATGTAACTTCATTTCTTCTTTTGTTGGTCTTTGTATTGCGTGGATTTTTATAGAATATTTTGAGTTCAAATCCCTTTTTTTGTGCAAAATTTGAATGGTAAAGGAAAGGGTTTCTCCAATTTCAATAATAAATAAAGACTAACAAGAAGGAAAAATTCATCCAAAGTGGGGGTGTCAATATTCAAGTAAAATACCCAACACATTCTCTATAGATTATAAAATATATGGCTCTCTTATTCTAATGTAATATTATGCAAGTGCATCTAGAAGGGGAAATTTTTGATGACTCTTTTCAAAGATAAAATTTGGGGTCCATAATTGCATGTAGATTCTAGAGCTCTTAAAAAATAACCTTTGTTTTTGTAAATCTTATCTCTAGATTCTTTTGATTTAAACAAACCATAAAGAATTTCTAAGACTCATCTAAAAACTAAATCTCTTTATAGTCTCTCTACTCCTATCTAATCCATTTTTTCAAATCTAAAAAATAAATAGAAATATTCTTAAGCTTACAGATTAGTGACCAACTTTGGAATTCCTCAGTTCTAGGTTGCTATAAGAAATTTGAAAAGCTTGATGCAATAATCTTTTTTATGACCTGCTCAAGAACTCTAGGATCACAAATATTATTATGCAATAAACAATTTTTTTGTAACCATAACATAGACATATAAGAACAATTGTGTAAACAAGTGCATTAAACAAACATCTCGTAATAAATAAACTAACACAATATGATATCATGAACAAAATATCCATGTATAAGTCAAAATTTTAACAAGCATCTTCAAAGGTTCCCAAGAAACAAACCCTTCCTTGGAATGGAGAACACACATTCCTGATCTTCCTTTTAAGGATCCATAAAATGTCCATAAACCATAAGAGGAAAATTTGATAACCTATCGTGATTAAAAATAAAGGAGATAATAATCCAATCAATCTTGTAACATAGATGTTAAAAGTTCATATTGTGATTATCCATACAACTTCAATTTCCTTTCTAATCATATTTAAAAACATCAACTAAGAATATAAACGCAAAAGAGAAATAATAAGGTCATTGGGCATACTAGGACCCTAGAGAATCTAACCCTGAAACACTCGCCAAGAAACCATTTACCAAAACCTTTTGCAGGTTAACTCTGGGTGGAGACACTGATGAGAAAATAAAGATGTTGATTGAGGAAACAAAGATGTAGATTAGAGTATGGTAAACTTATGAAAAGAAAAGTCTCAAACTAGTGGGGCCCCTTTGTGCTCCAATCTTCCTTGAACAACCACTTCATCCCACTATTCAACACAAATCATAAAAAGAAAAAGACCCAAAAGACTCTCTAGTCTAAAATACCAAAATACAACAAATGACTCAATTGACTTCAATGCAAGAGTAAAAGTACCACATGATCTCATCATGGAACACTCAATGTACTTGTGATGCAGTATGAAATGACCACAATACATAACCAAGAAATGATATCAAATCAAGCACCAAGGCAAAACCATAAGAAGCACAAGGTGAGAAAAATGCATAAAGCATCTCAACCAAACCCTTTGTTAGGAGTAAAAATTAATTCACAAACGCAAAATACAAAAGACAACACTCAATTGGCCACTATACCAAGAGAATGAATTTACACATAATTGTATGTACATCTCGTTAGAATATGAGGAGAATTCTTAAAATAAAAATAACTAGAAAACCCTGATTATTTACAACTTTTGGCAAAGGTGAAAATCAACAAAAACCAATCCAACAATTCATATTTATAAAATACAATTGAAATTTCCTATATCCATTCCATATTTGCAATAAAAAATAAGACACATAATACTGCCAACAATGCCTACTCATTACTGCCTAACAATTTTAGGATGAAATAAGAGTGATGAAAAAAAGAGAAAAATATAAAAACATCCAAAAGTCAACCCTCATGAAAATCAATGAAATTAAAAACAATTTCCTATTTTATGCCCAAACTTCCAAAATTCCAATAAAATCTAAAATCTGGGCACACATGTAAAATTGAGTAGCCTAATGGGGTGAAAATTTTAAATCCCAAACATGGAAATAGAGAAATGAACACCCTTGTCCAACTAAGCGAGGGAAATAAAAAAAATAGCAAGGCAATAGTAATTCTCAACCCACCAATATATTTCTTTTTACTTTTCCTAAGATAAGGAAGTAAAAAAAAAAGATCAGGAAATCCCTAGCTCATTGCCTCACTAAGTCATCTCACTAAGTAGCTTCACCAAGTTTCTTCATCAAGTCACCTCACTAGGATGACTCTTTAAGTTCACTCATGAAGTCGGCTCGCCAAGTTGGCTCACCAAGTGGGCTCACCAAGTCGCCTCACCAAGTTGGCTCTTCAAATTAAGTCACTTGTTAGTTTGTGGTGACTGATCAGGGAAGTACTGTACATACTCCATAATTCCTCAACAAAGTTTGAGGCTGTTTTATCAGCATTTTATGGCTGACATGTTGTAACTAATTTTAACCCTAAATCGATAAAAACACTTGTATAAAAGGGCTTAGGGTTAGGGATTGTTTCATTATGTATGATGTGAAATTGCTTCTTGCAGCGATATTGAGCTGTAAGGGATTACAGATTGTAATCAGGTTGTAATCACTAGATCTTAATAATATTGGACTTGCTATTTGGTGGATGTAGCCCAAGGTTTGGGTTAACTAGGTTAAATTTTGGTGTCTTGTGTTCTTTTTTGTGTGATCTTCTATTTTATGATATTATTTATATTTGCATGTAATTGTTATTTCTATCTGAGGTTAATCCTAACAAGTGGTATCAGAGCCAGGTTATTTTTTAGTTATCCTTTGCAGGAAAGTCTCATGGCTGAGTGGGAGCAATGGCAGATAAAGGTAAACTAAGGGTTGACAAGTTTAATGGGCATAACTTTTAGTTACAGAAGATGCAAATGGAGGACTATCTTTATTAGAAGGATTTATCGAAGTCATTGGAAGGAAAAACTAAGAACCAAAGAATTATGAAAATGAGGACTGGGAGTATTTGATTATGCTTGGCACCATTAGTGACATTTAACATTACAAAAGCAAAGACAATGGAAGAGTTGATGGAAACCCTAGTGAAATTGTATGAAAAGACCTTTGCTTCAAACAAGTATTTCTTATGAAGCATTTATTTAATATGAAGATGGAAAAAGGTGGATCTATTGCAGATCATTTAAATGAGTTTAATACTGTTACTAGTCAGTTATCTTCTGTGGGTATTAATTTTGATGAATAAATTGGGACTCTTTTGATTTTGTGTTCTTTGCCTGAAAGTTGGAATGGATTGGTAATGGCTATGAGTAATTTTGTTTCTGGATCTAATACCCTAAAATATGATGATGTGATCGATGTTATTTTGAGTGAGGAAACTCGTAGGAAAACCTCAGGTGGATCTACATCAAGAAGTTCTTTGAATGCACAAAGTAGAGGTAGAATGACTGAGAGAGGAAATAATTCTAGAAATTGTGAGAAATCAAGAGGAAAGTCAAAGGGAAAGAGGTCTTAATCAAGAGGACCAAACAATTGCTGGTATTATGAGAAACCAGGTCATACAAAGAAAGATTGTTGGACTCGAAAGAAAAATGAAGGAGATAAACTAGAACGGAACAAGGAGGCAAATGTGGTAAGAAAAAAAATCAAAGAGGATGCTTTGCTCCTGTCTTTAGAAAGTATTGATGATTCATGGGTTTTAGATTCTGGTGCTTCATTTCATGCTACACCTCATAGAGGTTATTTTATTGATTATGTCCAAGGGGATTTTGGGCTTGTTTATTTTGGGGATAATGAACCCTGTTAGATTGTTGGAAAGGGTAAAGTTAAGATTAATTTGGAAAATGGAAATCATTGGCTACTACATGAGGTAAGACATGTTCGAAGGCTGAGTAAGAATTTAATTTCAATAGGGCAACTCAGTGATGAGGGTAATGTAGTTACTTTTAATAATAAAAATTGGAAGGTTTCAAAAGGTTCCCTTGTAGTAGCAAAAGGTGTGAAATTAGGCACCTTATATCATTATATAGGTCATACTATTCCTTCTAGTTTGATTGTTTAAGAGAAAAATGAATGTTCAGGAATAGTTGCTACAGTTGAGCAGGGAGAACATATAGTTGTTGTAGATTCTGATACAGTGCTATGAACAACAAACTTGGGCACATGAGTGAAAAAGGTATGAAACTACTTCATTCAAAGCAAGTTTTGCCAGGTCTAGAATGTGGTAATATGGATTTTTGTGAAAGTTGTGTGTATGAAAAATAAAAGAGAGTGAATTTTGTGAAGATTGCGAAGGAAAAGAAAAGTGAGGGATTAAAGCTTGTGCATGTAGTGTATGGGGACTAGCTCAGCTATCTTCCCTTGGTGGGTCTCATTATTATGTTACATTTTTTGATGATGCAACTAGAAAAGTATTGGTTTATTTCCTTAGATAGAAATCTGATGTGTTTCAAACTTTTTAAGAAATGAAAATGCTTGGTTGAAAATGAGACTGGTAAGAAATTCAAATATTTAAGATTTGATAATGGTGGTGAGTATTGCAGTCATGAATTTGAAGATTATTGCTCCATTAATGGTATTTATAGACAAAAAAATATTGCAAGGAATCCACAGGAAAATGGAGTGGTTGAATGCATGAACAAGACTATAATGGAGTGTGCAAGGAGCATGAGGTTGCATGCAGAGTTGCCCTTAAATATGTGGGTGGAGGCTGTCAATACTACTATATATTTGATTAATAGAGGTCCTTATACTCCCCTGGGTTGTGGTATTTCAGAGGAAGCATGGAGTAGTAAGAAGGTGAGTTATTCTTTTCTCAAAACCTTTGGTTGTGAAGAATTTGCTCATATAGATTCTGAAAATGGAACCAAGTTGGAAGCTAAGTTGAAGAAATGTGTATTTGTTTGATATGGCATTGATGAATTTGGTTATAGGCTTTGGAATTTTGAAAATTGTATAATTGTAAGAAGTAGGGATGTCATATTCAATGAGAAAGTGTTGTAAAAAGATCTGTTGCAACAAAATGAGAAGAAAGAAGATGATTATGTAGTGCTGGATGATATTCCAAAAGATGATGTTCCAAAACATGATGTTCCAACAATTCCTCATGATGTGCAACAATCGTGACAAAAAGTACCACACACCCCAGTGAATGTTAGATGGTGAACAAGGCTAAGTAGATCTCCATAAATATTTTTTCCTTCTTTGTACTCTATTTTACTAATAGATGCTGGTGAACCTAAATGTTATGATAAAGCTATGCAGGTGGATACCAAGATTCAGTGGGAGTCTGCAATGAAAGATGAAATGGACTCTTTGCTGAAAAATAAGACATGGGATTTATGCAAGTTTCTTGCAGGTAAAAGGGCTTTACAGAATAAATGGGTTTACAGGTTGAAAGAAAAGGATGGAGGTAAGAAAAGGTTTAAAGCCAAGTTAGTTGTAAATAGTATTTGCACAGAAAAATGACATTGATTTTGATGAGATATTCTCTCATGTTCTAAAAATAACTTCTATTCGTATTGTTTTATGTATCGTGACTATTGAAGATTTGCATTTGGAGCAGCTTGATATTAAAACAACCTTCCTTCATGGTATCTAAAATTTGACAGTTTTATGCATGAGCATGTATATAGTAGGTGTCATTCAAATCATTGTGTTTATTTTAAGAGGTTGAATGATGATAGCTACATTATTTTATGTTTATATGTTGATGATATGCTTGTAGCTAGGTCTAACATGGATCACATTAAGGGGCTGAAATGCCAATTAGCACATACATTTTCTATGAAAGATTTGGGGGCAACAAAACAAATCCTTGGTATGAAGATTTGTAAAAATAGGAAGAAAAAGAAATTAACATTATCTCAGGATGATTTTATTGTAAAGGTGTTGCAATGTTTCTCTACGGAGAATGCTAAAGTTGTTAGCACACCTTTACCTGGTCATTTGAAGTTGACTAAGGAGATGTGTCCAAGACACAAGAAGAGGCAGATAAGATGTCCAAGGTACGTTATGCTTCAGCTATAGGAAGCTTGATGTATGCTATGGTATGTACAAGGCTAGATATTGCACATGCAGTGGGAGTCGTTAGCAGGTATATGAGTCATCTAGGAATTGAGCATTGGAATGCAATAAAATAGATTCTTAGATATTTGAGAGGTACATCCCATAAGTCTTTACACTTTGGGGGCTCTACTACTAATTTACAAGGATATGTTGACTAAGATTGGGAAGGGGATATTGATACTAGGCATAGTACTACAAGTTATGTATTTACTATTGGTGGGGCAGTCGTGAGCTGAGTTTCTCGATTGCAAAAGGTTAATACTTTATCCACTACAAAAGCAGAGTATGTTGCTGCTACAGAGGCAACCAAGGAGATGATATGGCTTTAGTTCTTCTTGGAAGAATTGGGACACCCGCAGAAGGATAATTATTTGTTTACAGATAGTTAGAGTGCCATTCATCTTGTGAAGAATTCAGGTTTGCATTCAAAGACAAAACACATATAGTTGTGGCACCATTTCATTCAGTCAGTTCTAGATGATGGACAATTAAAGCTAGACAAGATACATACATATGATAATCCAACAGATATGTTTACCAAGGTAGTGACAAGGGAGAGGCTGAACTCCTCTTCAGCTTTAGTTGGTTTGCTAGACTAAACAAAATAATTGAACAACAGAGTCCAAGGTGGTTTGATCCAATGGGAGCTGAATGGAGTAGTGACTTAGCTACAGGATCAATCTCCAAGTGGGAGATTATTTTTTAGTGTGGAGCTTGATCAGCCCCCAAGTGGTAGATTTTTAGTTTGTGGTGGCTGATCAGGGAAGTACTATACATACTCCATAATTCCTTGGTAGGGTTTGGGGCTATTTTATGGGCATTTTATGGTTGACATGTTGTAACTAATTTTAACCCTAAAATAGAAAAAATACTTGTATAAAAGGGCTTAGGGTTAAGGATTGTTTCATTATGTGTGATACAAAATTGCTTCTTCTGGCGATATTGAGCTATAAGGGATTAGGAATTGTAATCAAGTTGTAATCACTAGATCCTAATAATATTGGATTTGCTATTTGGTGGACATAGCCCAGGATTTGGGTTAACCACATTAAATTTTGGTGTCTTGTTTTCTCTTTTGTGCGATCTATTATTTTTTGATATTGTTTATATTTGCATGTAATTGTTATTTCTATTTGAGATTAATCCTAACATCACCTCACAAATGAGCAAAAACAAAAATGAGAGGAATAAAATGAAGACTCCACTCAATAGGCCAAAATCTTTAGAAAAGTTTAGGAATCATGCCATGAATCAAGTGATCCACCCATCATAAAGATCTGGTGCCCAAATCTCATGTAATGAGAAAAATATAAATTTTTTCCTAGAAGGTTTGGAGCAAAAATCCCAATTTCCCATGAGTACCATATGAGAAGTGAGTGTAAAACTCACTTTTGACATTATAAGCACTTGTCCACATGTGACTTATAAAACATATTATTTAAATAATTAAATAGCCAGATTAGGCCTTTCCCAACCTAAAACTATTTATCCCAGACATTTGGAATCCAATGCCCCCAAGTTAGTTGAAAAATAAAAATAATTAATAAAATTCCTCAAAATTAAAATAATCATTTAAACTAAAATCTTCTCCGACAACCCTAAAAACTCTAATGCATAGAAATGTTCTGGGTCTAACACAATATGTGCAACATGCATTTGGATTTACGAACATATACCAAAAAGACTAATGTGATAAACAGATACTATGTCCATACAGAGAGGACATTGGATCAATATGCATGGCCAAAGCTACTATCTCCCATGCCACTTCTAGTGACATAGGCACACTAAAATGCTATAGATTAAGTAGAATGTGTCGAGTAGTTGTTCATGTAAATAAGAATACATCAAGTGCATATGCCTAATATATAAACAACCAAAACACATATACAACACAATAATTAACAATCAAGGAGAGAGGTAGATTGTGTAGATCTCACAAATGAGTGGCTACGACTTTGTCCCACTTCTTACTAAAATGAAGGAAAAAATGCATAGAAATTATGAAATAAATTAGTGCAAATCAAATCATTACATTAATATTCAATATAACTTAAAATAATTTAATTAAATCATTTTGTGACTATTCAGAGCATAAATTGTTAAAAACCAAACTGATATATCCACCACATAAGGCACAATTAGTCAAAGATTTAAATAACATCATCTTGATAATCATAAATCCATAGTCTTGAATTCAAAATAAATCAAATATTGTCATAAGGCATCATGTCACATCAATAGAATCATCATGAAAATAAAATAGATTTGAAATATAAACATAATATATATCCATCCATCACAACAAAGACACTGACAATAAAAATAATAAAAATTTATTAATGCATCTCATCATACAAATACTCAATTATAATGAATAAAGAATATATTCAAACAAAGTCATCACAGATCATAATAAAAACACAAGAGGCACTACATGTTCCCCCACTAAGCTTAGGCTTAGTCTTGGAATACTAAAAAAAGATAAAGAGTACAAAACTCACAATAGTGAAGTATCCTCCCATGTAGTAGAAGTCTCATCATTCAGGTCCCATTAGACCCTTACATTCTCAATATCCCTGCTCTTAAGGGTCAAACTCTGATACTAAAGAATGCATATGTGATCCAAAGAAATTCATTTATCCTCTACCTAAAACACATGTACCCCAATCAAGAACATGGTTCACACCAGGAATATATTGTCTCAACATAGAAATATAAAAAACATAATGGATGCATAATAGGTTGGGTGAAAATCCTAAGAGGTAGGAAAAAAGAAAAATCCTCTCTAGGATCTCAAAAGTTCTAACAAAATGTAGTGCTAGTTGTTGGTACTCTCAATTTTTTGAGAAAACCATGTTGAAAAAATTGTGAAAGTGCCTTGTTTTGGCTTTAGAGAATTCAAGTACTTGGTGAGTTTCAAGATTTATCATGTGAAAGACATGTTCTGAACATTTCTTTCAGCCCATATTTTCATTTTGGGTCCCTAGATTGCATATTGAAGTTGTTGGAAATATTATTAACAAGGCTAAGTTATTGAGAGGGGAGGGGTGAATCAGTAACTTCTAAAACTTCTAAAACTTTAATCCAATTAATGCTTAATCCAATATGAATATTCTAATCTAACTGCATGTATGAGAAACTAAAAAACATGAAAGCATTCATAGCACTTTGACACAAAGATTTGGTGACTTGGAAACCTTCCAAATAGAAAGTAAAACTAGGGTGGTGATGATACCCACAAGCTTTAGTACTATAGTATAAAGTTGGCAAAGCTTACATTGATCACTTTTGATGATCTACCCTATTAAGAGCAATAGGACTGCTAGGTCCAACTTGTGAAAGGATTTAAAAACATACAATGAAGTATGCACTTGGTAAATAGATTTACAAAAGATTGTTAGGTCTACCTTGTTAAAGGATTTGATTGATCCACCTATTAGGATGAAATAGTAGCTAATCTTTGATGTGCAACTTAGTTTGCTGAATGAAATTCCTTTAAGTGTATTAATCACCTTGCTGTGATAGATGAATTTTTGCTACTCCTTATATTGTTGTAGCCTTTGTAATTCTCACTTTCTACTCTTCTTTGATGATCACATTGATTTCATGCATATATTCGCACATACATTCACATTCTACTCATTGACTCACTCATTAGATGTGATACAATACATTACATATATACCAATCCAATTATACAAATTACAAAGTTGGCCACAATACAATTTTACACAAATATTACAAATTTGACTCAAATGTAGACACTTGGGTTCTAAAGACTGACTCGGTGAGGTTCTGATACTCAATATCTACTATCACTACTCAGCATCATCATGCACTCAGTAGATGTAGAAGCTTGGTCCATACTAATCACTTCTAAGTATTCTTGAACTCGGTCTGCACTAGTGACTTGGTGAGTACTGTGAAACTTGTCATATAAATTGAATCACTTGTTTACCTCTACATAGCTCGATAAACATTATCTCCTAGAGCTCAGTATAAAATGAGTCACTTGGTTAACACTAGGTGATTCAGTTAACATTGGACTCACATCACATTAACTGCAAACTTGGTAACAACTGAAATGCTTGGAAAACACTGTTAATTGTACTATAAGCTCGGTAGATACTTACAACTAAATAAGTGTATGTCACTAATAAAAAACTTGATTGATATTTCAAAAATCTTCCCCTTTGGCATTAGTGGAAAAAAACTTATTTGGCCAAAAATGAATTCAAAAAGAGTTCTTGAATATCTTTATACATCACCTTGTGATTCTGGCTCGGTAGAGTATATTAATTTTGGGATTTTTCAAAATTGGTTTTGTAAGATATATTTCTATACAAGATAAGGCTTCTATATAGTATACTGTACATACTTGCTATACATCTATATCACATATATCTCCCCCATTTCCTTTACAATTTATGTATGAATTCTTTGCATTTTCTCCCCCATAACTCATCATTTTCATATCTCCTCTATATCTTCTCTATGTCTTCTATGTCTTCTATGTCTTCTCCCCCTTTCTATTATATCTTCTCCCCCTTTTTGACAATAATGCCAAAGATTTATTCTATATATTTACATATTAATGCCAAAATGAGACAAAAAGTTTGAATGTACCTTGAGTATTATAGCCAACATTTTGTCCCAATTGTCATGCAAGACCTTACATGTGTGTAGTGCAATCTGCACTTCTGCTAACAACTTAATCATGTGGTCTGCTATGGAGAAGTTGTTGTCATGGATGAGAATTTTGGAATGTGCAATATGTTTCTGAAGTGCATCCATGATGGGAAGAATCATGTTCTGAATATCTACTAATGTAGATCTTATTCTAGCCTCTTCCTTAAGCAATTTGGCTTGTAACTCTATCAAAAATTTAATCTTATTGAAATGTACAGGGCTTGAACTAGGGTCAAGCTGTAGCTGCTGAGAACTTGCCTTGAGGTCTTCATCTATCTTGGACCATTTGTCCTTTATTTCCTTAGTAAAATTTGAAACATCACACAATTTACGAAAAAGTGTTGAGACATTTGTACATGAAGTTTCTAGAGAGCCCAAAATTGTAGAGAGTTCTACTTGATAGATTGTAATTTGCTGAGCAATGTGCTCTAGCACTTTATTCTCAAACTTCTTCTCTACCTTCTGTAGTAACTTATCCTGTCCATCTATATCTTCATTAAACTTTTGAACTACCTCTACTAGTTGAAAAAAAATTGGTTCAGATGAATCAACCTCTATACCTACCACCTCTACCAAAATATTCTGGGTATCTTCAATAATTTTGAAGTCTTTGTCCCTTTCCTCTCCTAGAATTTTCTATTTAGCCTTATTTTGGAGAAGTTCACCAAATGTCTGCATCTAATCTGGATTGAGTTTGGAAATGTCCCAATTTGGGATTACAATTTCCTCATCAAGGTTTATTTCCTCCTCCTTTTCTTTTCCATGGCTGAAAATTTTTGTGCTTAGTTGAGAGTTGTTCTCAACTATCCTTACACTTATTTCTTGCTTACTAGGAATTGAAACAATAATAGACATACTAGGACTAGCCACAAAAATTGATAGTGCACTTATTGTAGAAATACCTGAAGTAGTACATGTAGTAGCCAAAATTAATGAATTCAAAACTGATGTGTCCACAACTAATGTAACCAACACTGTAGAAGAGGGAAGAGACTATAGCTTGATAGATGAAGTGGAGGTCACTGTAGTTAATGATTTTCTGAGTTGAGTTGGTGCAAAGATTGATTGGCTGATTGTGCTTTGAGTGTGAGTTATAATCAATACTCCAGAGGCTATCTCTATACTTGATGTGGTCAAGACCTTGCTTGGAGAATGAGGAAGTGAGGCTATGACTACTACAATAATCTTGACTAGGTCAGTTTCCTCATCATCTTGCATTTCTTCCTTGGTAGCCTCTTGCTCCTGTTCCTCTTCATTGTCAAAATGTGTTGCTTCTTCAACATTTTCTTCTTCATCTTTCTCCTCTTTATTTTTATCATCATCATCATCATCATCTTTCACCTCAATAGAAGAATCACTCAGTTTGTGAAGAAGATATATATTCTTCCAAGTATTAGTTGCATTTCTTACAACATGCTCAATATATTTTATCAAAACCAGACAAGTGTTAAATTCTCCTCATTTTTCTTTAGAGATTCCTTAATCTCCTTGTCTATTAAGCTTGAAATAAGCTACCTCAAGGTTTTCCCATAGATGTCTTTTACGGTTTACATGGAAAATTCCCATCTTGGCTTAATCTTATCCATCAAAATGTTAGGGATATGAGAAGTAAGCTGGTCTGATGAGTATTTCCACTTACCCATTTTGTCTTTCACCAGGTCTTCAATCTGCTTTTGTTCTTCCTCAGTCCTAATTTCATACTTTAATGCCTTAAATTTTTTTTATACCAGCTCCATCCTATAGGTCTTTTAGCCTATCTTGGAAGGTGGGTGGAGGTTTTATGAATATTATATCTCCTCCTTCCTTGTCAGCTTTCTTCTTTGAGGCCCTTTGGGTAAACACAACAGTGGATGGTTTGGTAGGCTTGTTAATAATTACCTTGCCCTTCTTCTTCAATGGTTCCTCTTCCTCTAATTCTTCCTCATCCTCTTCTTCTTCATCCTCACCTTTTCCCTTGGTCAATAAAAGGGCGGAGCTGGTTTTCAATTTGGCAATTCTTTTCTTGCCTTTGTTTATCGCCGGAGGGAGCTTGATTTCCAATTCTATCCTGGCTTTTACTCCTTCATAAGTACCAAAATATGCAGCCTTGGGATCAACTAGTTCATTTACAAGTGGCTCAATGATATCCTTTGTTTCATCAATATTAACCTCATATCCAAGAGGTTTCACCCATACAATTCTAGGTCTGATTGCTTGAATGTATACCTTATCACTATCTACCATAAAACATACATCATCCTTGTAATATTCAACTAATTTTCTTGGAATTTTGAATCTATTATTCATTTCCTCTCTAAATGTATCAAAATAGTTATCCATGATACTATTATAGTTCTCTCCCATCTCAACAATGCACTCATTAATTTGGAAGAGAACTGACACATCTTTTCTCCATACAACTAATCCTTTTGAAGGAAAAAATTTCTAAACATAAAGAATAAATAGGTCAATAGAGAACCAAACTTACATGAGTTTTTCTTTGATGTATGAGTGCTTTCCATGTTCTTGTTGAGTTGCTTCAATAGTAGCTCGGAAAGGTCAAGAGAAAGATTATTCTTGGCTATCTTGTAAGCAAGGTCAACTACTTCACACGACACATTGTTCAACTGGCTAGAGCTATGGATCTTGTGTGCTATGATATGAATGCCAAATTTTAATTCCATATTAGTCACACTACTTATGTTCATGCCTCTACTATCCCATTCTACTAGGGTTTTCTTCTCAAGTTTAGCCGACCTAGGGTTTTGGTCATTTTAACCTTAGCCAACATTGGGAGACTAGTGATTCTATGAATCATCTTCTTTGTAATTAAAACTAGCTATTCCAACCATAGCTAACCATTATGCACCCAATTGAGAATATACCTAATCCATTTTACTTGAAATTCATGGGGCATATGAGGAATATGTGTGAACCCTTTTGTCTCTAGGTGTTGATGCTCAAGTTTCAAGATACCATTAACACTCAACTATTCTAGGGCTTCATTTATTTCCAAAGTGCCAATATCCTGAATAGTGCATTTAAAGTGAGAACACATGTCATTAATCAATAGTACCTTTGGAGGGATTTGAGACTACACTCCACTCGAATCTAGTGTTTTGACAATAGTAGGAGTGAGCTTGAAATTTGGAGCTTTCCATTCACCTTGAACTAGCATGTCAGAACCTTGTTTTTCCTTGTTGCTACTAGATTCCATCTTCGCTTAGTAGGGTTTGAGAGAATTCAAATTTTTTTTAGTAGCAATTCTCTTAAATCACTTGGAAGCTTTGAAGATCGCACTATGAAATAGCTCTCAAAAGTTCATGGTGAAAATGACTTTGATTTTATTCCTTTTATCAAAATTTTCCATAAATGCTCGGTACAGATGGTAGACCAAAGTGGCAGACTATCATCCACTTCCTTGCATTAATTACTCGATAAAGTCTTCCATCATTCGGTAGCCATATGAAACTTTAGTTACTCTCAATCTCGCTCGATAGAGTTTGTGACCCAACCTCACTCAGTAAGGAAAGTCACTCGGTAGAGACTGGTACCCTTTTCACTCAGTGATCCCTTTGTATCTTGAATATAGATGTGGATCTTTTTTCCTTTCAATCTGGGACTGATTTGAATGTCTTCTTTGTTAACCTAGTCCCAGTTCTCCTTTTGAGAAATCAAGTAGATATTGTGGAGTCACCCAATTCTTCAGTGGCTTGTTCATCATTTCTTGGACTTTCATTCTCAGTAGACTTTGGAACGCATTGTTGTCTCATCTATTTTCGGATGTTATTAGCTTTTGTCTTCTTCTCATCTTCAATTCTACCAGTATTCATGTAGTTCTTGGCAAGATGACCAAGTTTTGTACAAATGAAACATCTTTTAGTAGTATCTCTTTTCCTCAAATGATGCTTTACACAATTCATTCTAATGTGTCCAAATTCTCCACAATAATGACATCTGCACCAGGTGTTGTAGTCCCAACCAAATATAGCTTTCACAATTTGTTCTGCTAGATTTAATACCTTGGTTTTGAATTCTGATGATTTGTGCCAATGCTTTTTGCATTTGTGACATTTGCCTTCAAATCTTGGTTTTCCTTTGCATTCATTAGCCTTATGACCATGATGATTACAATTGTAACATTTTCCATTGAATTTTTATTTTTCATTACTCCAACATTTGTTTGAAGTATGACCTATCTTACCACAGTGATTGCAAGTAGGTCTTTGATTCTTTTGAGCTCCTTTCTTGGATGATTCTCCTTATTTTGTATATCCAATTACTACTTTTCCTTTTTGTCTATAGAGATATTTCTCACTCAACTGATTCATATCTGCTTGGGATTTCATCATTCTTTCATTGATTTGCCTTTCAGAGTTTAGGTCATTCCATAATGTTTCATTTTTAGATCTTAGGCTCATGATTTCTTCATCTACATTGGAGAGTTGATCAATTAAGTCTACTTTCTAAAGGGATTGGTGTTGGATTTCATTTTTCTTTCCTTCTATCTCTTCTTTTATCTTATTTTTCTCTTCCATGACTTCACATAGCCTTACTGATTGAATTTCTTGTTATTTTCTTAGTTTTCTTACTTATTCTTGCAAGGAACCATTCTTTTCTAGGAGTTCTTTGATTGCTTTATTGGCTTTATCTGGATTGCTTGAATGAAGGTCTTTAATCTTTTCTTCAATGCAGAGATGATCATTCATTTAAATCACAAGTTCTTTTCTTCTTTTTAGGGATTGAGAGAGTTGCTCCTTTGCTTTCTTGAGTCGGGCAATAGCCATTTCCAAATCTAGCTTTTCATTTTCAATAGCTTTGTCAAGTCTGAATATCTCCATGGCCTTGATCTTTGCCCAAGCTATTAAACTTTCTCCTGAGAAGCACAATGTTCTAATACCAATTATTGGAAATATTCTTAATAAGGTTAAGTTAATGAGAGGGGAGGGGTGAATCAGTAACTTCTAAAATTTCTAAAACTTTAATCCAATTAACACTTAATCCAATATGAATATTTTGGTCTAACTACATGCATGAGAAACTGAAAACATGAAAGCATTCATTACATTTTAACACAAAGATTTGGTAACCCAGAAACCTTCCAAATTGAAAGTAAAACTGGAGTGGGGGATGATACACACAAGCTTTAGTATTGCAGTATAAAGTTGGCCTGTTAAGGCTTACATTGATCACTTTTAATGATCTACCCTGTTAGGAGCAATAGGACTGCTAGGTCCACCTTGTGAAAGGATTTACAAACATATAATGAAGTATGCACTTGATAAAGAGATTTGCAAAAGACTATTAGGTTTACCTTGTTAAAGGATTTGACTAATCCACCTGTTAGGATGAAACATTAGCTGATTTCTGATCTACAACTTGGTTTGCTGAATGAAATTCCTTTAAGTTTATTAATCACCTTGCTATGATAGATGAATCTTTGCTGCCCCTTATACTACTGTAGCCATTATAATTCACACTTTCTACTCTTCTCTGATGATCACATTGATTTCATGCATATATTCACACATACATTCATATTCTACTCATTCACTCACTTATTGGATTTGATACAATGCATTACATATATACCAATCCAATTATACAAATTACAAAGTCAGCCATAATACAAGTTTAAACAAATATTACAAAGTCAGCTCAAATGTAGACACTTAGGTTCTAAAGACTGACTTGGTGAGGTTCTAATACTCGACATCATCATGCACTCAATAGATGTAGAAGCTCGGTCCATACTATTCACTTCTAAGTAGTCTTGAACACGGTCTGCACTTCTGACTCGGTGAGTACTATGAAACTCGTCATATGAACTGAATCACTTGTTTACCTCTGCATAGCTCGGTAAATACTATCTCCTAGAGCTTGATATAAATCGAGTCACTTGGTTAACACTGAGTGGCTTGGTTAACACTAGACTTGCATCACATTAACTGTGAAGTCGGTAACAACTAAAATTCTTGGAAAACACTCTTAACTGTACAATAAGCTTGGTAGATACTTACAAACTAAATAAGTGTATGTCACTAATAACAAACTTGACTAATATGTCAACATAAGTCTTAATGTAAAGTGTCGATTCTAGCTTTTCATCAATTTGCATTGTTTGTGTGTGTTAAAAAATTTGAATATGCCTACTTTGCAAGTGAATATATTGAGTCTTGTTAAATGTTATGATATAATTGTTGGAATTCATTAGAATAACTGAGAGGGGGAGGGAGTGAATTGGTTATCCAAGGTCTAGATGTACAAATCAAACTTTTCATAGCTTAGTATATCCATAAAACATATTCATGCATGCATCTATTAGATCATACAATCACTTAAAATTTGTAGATTACTGTCAAATCAACTTTGTAGAAATGTAAGCATGAAACATAGAAGATTCAATAACAAATTTGACACAATGATCTTACATAAAGACCCAATATGGGAAAAACCACCAGTAACATGCTACTCATTCTCACTCTTCTGAAGTGATGCCTTGTGAAAGGCCAACCTTGTTAAAGGTTACAGTACACACTGTTAAATGTGACCTGGTTAGAGGATTTCAATCACCTTATTAGGAGTGAGTCTTGTTAAAGGACTTTAGATTATTCACTTGGAATGTCACTTGGTTAAAGGATTTACAAATGATTGTTAGGTCAACCTTAATCCAAAGGATTTACCCTAGACTAGTACAATGATTAGAAAGTAATAGTAAGGCTTGATCTGATAACAAATTACAACTCACTTGTAGATTATAGATCTTTGTTTCAGTCCTTCATTTTGCTTGGCTTTCACACACTTTAGCTTTGATAGCTTGTCCACCCTTCAAGAATTCATACTCTCAAGCCTTCTTGCTTTTCTTGCCAATAGCAATATCTTATGTTCGATCTTTGGATGAAGCAATACCTTAGACCTCTTGTCTAACTTAGGTTCTCGAACATTGAGAACCTTTCTTTTGACCAACCATCTCTATATATAGAAAATTAAGACTTTTTTTCATTCATCCTCTATCATCCATTTTAGGGTTAGGTAGGATTAGGTAGGATTAAATGAATCTACCCATCTTTTCATTTTAGTCCCTTCTAAAAACTTCTTCCTCAATCCTATTTAAATTTTCCTCAAAATGGTTTACCATGAATTCTATGCCACAAACTCATCATAGTTATCTTCCACACACTTCACAAAATTCAAGAAAATAAAATAGTTGACTGAGATTGATCAAATCCATGATTTAACATGAATACTGGCACTCAACATCAATATGCTATCACTCAACTTCCATATTGTTCTTCTACTTGTCTTCAACTAGATCACTTGGCAAACACTAAAGTTTATTGTGCTTGACATTAATGAAACTTTACTCAGCTTGCACTGTATCACTCTTCATTTACTGAACTTTGACTTTGCTTGGCTCCAACTGATTTTCTACTTGGCTTGCACTAACTTTTCTCAACACCTACTATCCACTCAATCAAGCTTGGTAGAATCAATTCTTTTTTACTTTTTCTTCTAGACTTTATTAGTGTATGCAACCATTACAACCTTAAGTAGATAATAAATGCACTATATCATCACTACCTTAACTGATCTTTGTACGTCTTTTTACATACCATAACTCAACCTTTTCTCTAGGTGCTTTTTTTATCTCATTTGATCAAATCCTCCTCATCAATCAAATATATGATAGTACTTAAATCAACTAAGCAGTTGCCTTACCAACAAGTAGCAAGTTTAACATCAGTGATAAAACAATGATTGAAACACATTCTCATACCTGTATCAATCTATTTTCAATAATCTCCCTCTTCGAAATTGATGGAAAACCAGTACCAACAACAATACCAAAAAGAAAATAATTCCTTATATTAAAATCTCTCCGTCTATCAACTTTCATCTTCTGTATAGGTTGCAAAATTATGTTCTGATCAACAGACAATCAACTCATCATTAACTATGACTCCATCTTGATCACTTCCTCTTTCTAATATTCAAGTATCTATCTCCTCAACACTACCTCCCTCTTACTAGGTAGATGTAATCATTTTCCCCTCTATAGTAGTCATCAAGTACACTATCTCCCTATGAGTAGATATTTCATGTTTCTTGCTTTCTATATTTCTCCATCTTTGATAACAATGCCAAAGACTTGTCATCTTAATATGCAAATATGAACATTTTTAGTTTCTCCCTCTATCACCTAGCTTGTGATTAATCTGTAGCTCAAGCTCTTTGATTACTTTAGGAAGCCCCTAAAGTAAGATCCACTGCATTAATGATAGGGATTTGTAGGGATGAAGCAATCACTAATTCATGCTTCTTGTCTATCTCTGAGAATTAGGGTGTCTTACAAGATCACCACATGGATTTATAAGACCTTTTACAAGAACAGATCCCCCAATCCTAAATCCTACTCCACTATCTTCATAAGTTTTCACTTCTTGTTATCTGCCAAGATACCGTTCTAAATGAAGAACACTCAAGTTCTTCAACTAAACTAGGTCTTTTTGACCATTCTTCTCAACCACTTGTAGGACCATGGAAGGAGTTTCAACACCTTGCAATGTACTCCTTTGGCATCTTAAAAAATCTTTCTATGGTTAAGTTTCTACCCGATTTCACCCTTTTTCTCCAAAATATGACTACAAGGAAGAGCCCTAATTAGCCCTATTTCACCTACAAAATAGGGATTTGATCACTTTTATTCCACTAAAACTTCCAAGGTGTATTAATGAACCTCTACCTATTTTGTGAGGGCTTTAATAATTTCTAGGTTTTAGGCCTTAGAATGGTCGTACAGTGCTAGAGTTGAAATTGAGGGTTTTAGAGGGTTTAGTAGCTTAACTTGTTGTTTGGTCTTTTAGGATGCCTTAATGGATTGGAAACACCTTCTCCTTCCATCCAAGGGGTCTCATATCACTTCCCTACAATCTCCATATTTAACTTTCAAGAGTTATTCATCATCCCTGCAAGAAAACAAGCTCTGTTTCCATTT
Source organism: Cupressus sempervirens (assembly GCA_028749045.1). Classification (NCBI taxonomy): domain Eukaryota; kingdom Viridiplantae; phylum Streptophyta; class Pinopsida; order Cupressales; family Cupressaceae; genus Cupressus; species Cupressus sempervirens. The sequence goes on from CM053789.1 coordinate 831,177,621, forward strand.
CTTCCCTAGCCAGGCATGCTCTAGCTTGCTTAGGGAAAGAGCTTAAAATTTCTTACCAAAATTTTTAAGGGCCATGATTTTTCCAAAATATATTACATTGAGTTTACTCACTATCCCCATGATTTCATACAAATCCAATGGTGGGATAGTGAGTTACACCATTATTTCTACAAGCTGCTGAAAACAAGACAACAAACTGTCTAAAATGGAAAGATTTTTAAAACTATCAACCAAAAGACTTTCAAAGAAAAATTACTAAAGAAAAAATATTCTAACCCACCCTATCTATGATTCCATTAGGTACAAAAACCAAGAAAAATTCTAGAAAACCTTAAAAACTCAGAAACACAGTCTTTTTGCCTTCAAAATGTCATGCTACAACACTTGTCTATACAAATGACAATCACTTATGTCTCTTTTAGGGTTTGGAATGGATATATATGTCTTAATAGGTCTCTCCCTTTCATATTAGGGCTTTTATTGGCCTTCTCATTGTTTTAAAAGAGAAATCAGCATTTTTGCAAAAATTACAAAATTGCAATAGAGCGACTTTTCCAATTTTTCTTGCTTGCTCTTTTTATAAGTTCTAACTTGTTATTTAGGCTATCCCTTAGAAATTCCATGATAGGAACCCTTCCCTAAGCTAGTGACTCATCCCTTAGGTTACTCATTACCCTATGGTAAGGTATACCTTTCTTTTTAGGCCATTTATGACTCTTCCTAGGACATTTTGACTTCCTACACCTTAGCTATCACGCTTAGATCTAATGACCCTTATTCCTACTTAAAAAGTTTCTCTTAGAGCATAACACAAAAAAAATGAAAATGTGAGGGCCCTTTGCTTCAAGGTGCCCCTGCACCAATCAATGTGTAACATATGTCAATCATCTCAATTGATGTAGGACACTTCTCCTGCTTCTTAAATAGCTTTGGATAGGGGTATTGGCCCTAGTTTACCTCTTAGGTACTCATGAGAATCCTTAGGTAATGCTTTTGTGAAGATATCAACTATTTTCTCTTTTGTATTCACATATTCCAACTTCACCTCTTTCTCTCGAACTAACTCTCTCAAGTAATGATACTTGATTGCAATGTGCTTAGTCTTTGTATGCATTGCATGATTCTTTGATATATTTATAACACTTGTATTATCACAATAAAGTATCATAGGTTAAATGATTTTCTCCTTCATAGATTTGAGTAGTTGTTTGATCTATACAATATTTGTACAATTCACTACAACAACAACATATTCAGGTTCAACACTATATTGAGATATGCAATTTTGTTTCTTGCTAGTCCATGTAACCAAAATTTTCCTACTAAAGATGCTCCTCCACTAGTGCTCTTTAGGTCATCAATATTTCCTTCCCAATCAGCATCAGTGTAGGCTCTCAACTCAAACTTCTCATTTTTCTTGTAATATATACCATAGTCTTCTGTACCTTTTAGATATCTCATTATTCTCTTGACAACCATCAAATGATTCTCCTTGGAATTAGCAAAGAATCTCACAAATGTCCCAGTAGATAATGCAATATCAAGTCTACTATGCACTACATACTGCAATTTTTCAATGATAGACTTGTACAATGTTTGATTCACCTTAGTTGAATCATCATTATTTGACAATTTGTGTCCTATCACCATAGGTGTGCCAACTAGCTTGGAATCTTTCAATCCAAAAGTTTTCAATATCTCCTTTACATATTTTGACTGAGTGATGTATATACCATATTTCATCTGATGTACTTGCAAACCCACAAAGAGCTTGATTTCTCCAAACATAGACATCTTAAATTCTTTCTTCATTTCATTTTCAAAAGCTTTACATAAAGTATGATGACCTCCAAATATGATATCATCAACAAAAAATTTAGATAGTAAAATACCTTTGCCTTTCTCTATCTTCAAGTACAGATTGCTATTATCATAAGTCCTCTCAAATCCAATCTTCACAAGATAATTGTGAAGCCTTTCATACCATGCTCTTAGTGCTTACTACAAACCATAGAAAGCTTTTTGTAGTCTACATACCATGTTTTTGTTGTTAGCATCAAAAAATCCTTTTGGTTGTTCTAAATAAACCTCTTCTTCCAATATGCCATTCACAAATGCATATTTAATATCCATTTGATAAACTTTGAAACCTTTGTATGCAAAGTAAGAAAGAAGAGTTCTTACTACTTCCAATCTTGCAAGAGGAGAAAATGTTTCTCCATAGTCTATTCCTTCTTCTTATTCACACCCCTTGCAAAATAATCTTGCCTTATTCCTTGTGACTTCACCATTTTGATCTAACTTGTTTCTATACACCCATTTGGTGCTAATCACATTTTTATCTTCTATTCTGGGAACTAAAGTCCATGTCTTATTCTTCTCAATCTGTTCAATCTATTCTTTCATTGCTTTACTCTATTCAAAATATTCTAAGGCATCTTTTACTCTCTTAGGTTCATGTATGCTAATAAAACATGTATCATTTTCAACCTATTTCTTGTCATTGGTCTTGCATCTTTATCTCCAATAATTTAAGCAACAAGGTGATGTCTTTTGACATACTTTGATAATCTTGGTTCTCCTCTATTTTACTCATTTGGTCTATCAACTTCTGAATCACTATGTACTTCTCTATCAATTAATTCAACATCTCTTTCATGTATAATAATCTTAGAATTAGAATGTCCCTCAACTTCATTCTATAACTTGACACCTAATTACAGTTCGGTTCCTGAATGCAACTTGACATTCATTGTATGTGACTCGACAGTCACTGAAACTTGTTGTTGATTTGCAACTTGATTTACAACATCTTCATCAGTAGGCATACCTTCATAAAAGTATACAAATGATTTGTATTCCTTTGGTTCCTTCATAGGTTTTGTCTAATGTACTTATATATATTTATCAAATTTCACATTTGCACTTTTCACAAGTTTGTTATTATTAGTATTTAAATACTTAAAAGATTTACTTCTTGTGGAATATCCAAGGAATATATGTTCTTCACTTTTTGCATCTAATTTACCATTCTTGAAATCTTTGAGAATATAACGCTTACTTCCAAATACCTTAAAATATTTTACATTGGGTGAGTATCCATACCATAGTTCAAAAGATGTTGAATGAGTACCTTTCTTGACTTTCACACGATTCAAGGTATAGATAGTTGTACTTATAGCCTCTCTCCAGTATGTCAAATAAATATTTTTCTCCATCATGAGTGTCCTAGCATAGTCCATTACAGATTTGTTCCTCCTTTCAACAATTCTATTTTGTGGAGGGGTTCTAGGTGCATATGTTTATCTTTTTATTCCTTTATCATTACAAAACATCTCAAACTCATTTGATGTAAATTCTCCTCCTTTGTCAGATCTCAAACATTTTATACTTTTACCTATTTCCTTCTCAACTCTTGCTAAGTACCACTTAAACATTTGGAAAGCATCAAATTTTTGTTTCAGAAACATAATTGTCATCATCCTAGAATAATCATCAACAAATAGCATAATGTACTTATCACCTTTGTAGCTTTGCACATCAATTGGTCCACACAAGTTAGAATGAACAATCTCCAAAATTCCTTTAGAGGTGTGATTCTTGCTCTTAAAACTAGACTTTGTCATTTTGCCTAATTGACATTGTTTACAAATTATATTGTCAAGTTTCTTCAACTTAGGAAAACCTCTGACTCTTCTCATGTTACTAATACTAACCAAGTTATCAAAATTAACATGACATAACCTCTTGTGCCATAGCCACACATTATCAAATTCTACAACTAGACAAGTAAAATCATCCATATCAAGATAGAATAGATTACCTATAGTTTGATCACCTTTTCCAATTAGTTTCCCATGAGTATCATATATCTTAGCAATCTTGTTCTCAAACTCAACCTTGCAACCTAGACTATTTAGTTGTGACACACTCAAAAAATTATAGGTAAGTACTTCAACATAATAATCATTGTCACATAAAATCTTTTCTGTGAGTTTGATAGAACCTTTTCCTTTTATTAGACAATGTGCATCATTACCAAACCTTACACTATTTTTATCATAATAATTTAGGGTAATGAACTTACTTTTATCTCCAGTCATGTGATATGAACACCCACTATCAATGATCCATTTGTCATTCTTTTTCATACAAGACACTAATGCAATTACCTCATCCTCATCAGAATCATCCTTCATTGCAACATGCACCACTTCATCATCATGATCGTTAGATCCATCTTTGGTTTGTTCTTCTGCAATTTAGTAATACTTATTGCCTTTACCTTTGTAATCTTTGCTGTCCTCATCTCTTACACTTTTGTACTTGTCTCCACCTTTATAGTTCTTCTTCTCTAGACATCTAGCAGCAATATGATCAACCTCATTGCAATTAAAACACATGATAGGTAACTTACCTTTGAATTTTCCTTTACTTGTGTGAAATGTCCTTACTAGTAGTGCTTCAAGTTGTTCTACATCCTCCTCATCTGTATCACTATCACTAGAAACATATTTTAGCTTTTTCTTCTTCATCTCATTAGGTTCCTCCAATGCCAGCTTAACTTTGAAAGTAGATTCAACATTGTCAGATTTGAAGTTGTTAAAATTGGATAGTTGAAAAGCAGTGAGCCTACCTACGAGACCTTCAAGAGTTAGATTAGAACCTGGTATACATATTAATTCTTGTATTTTAGAAATTCTAATAGCATAGATGGGCAACAATGTTCTCAAAAAATTTCTTAATATAGTCTCATCATCTATCTTACCAGTAGATCCTCTTATAGCATTACCAACATCTTTTATCCTAGAGCAATATTGAGCAACATTCTCACCTTCTTGCATCCTCATATCATTGAACTTACCTCTAAGACTTTCAGATTTGGCTCTCAAAACATTTGCATCACCTCCATAGATGGTGTGAAGAGCATCCCACATCTTCTTTGCTCTATCACAACCCTTGGTGTCATCAAACTCAACATAACTTAGGGTCGAGGAAATCTCCAACATTGCCTAATTGTGTTCTTTTTTCTTTTTCAGATCTTTAACAGTTAGGGCTCCAACAAGGTCAACATGCTCAGTGGTGATGGTAGATTGTGCATGGTCTCCAATATCTCCTAGGTGTAGCTTCATTAGAATTTACCATGCAGGAAAGTTATCCCTGTTAAGCTTGGGTACCTCTCTTTTTGACATCTTGATCTTTTGCTTCTAGAACCTTCAAACTAGTCCTCTTAAGTAGATCACTCTAATACCAATTGTTAGAATTATTTAGAATAAATGAGAAAGGGGGGATTTGGTGAATCAGTTATCCAAGGTCTAGATGTAGAAATAAATTTTTTCACAACTTAATGAACCCATATCCATAAAACATATACATGCATGCATCCATTAGATCATACAATCACTTAAAATTTATAGTTTACTATCAAATCAATTTTGTAAAAATGTAAGCATGAAACATAATAGATTAATAACACATTTGACACAATGATTTTATGTGGAAATCCAATTTGGGAAAAACCACCAATAACATGCTACTCATTCTCACTCTTTTGAAGTGATGCCCCATGAAAAGCCAACCCTATTAAAGGTTACAATACACATTGTTAAATATGACCTAGTTAGAGGATTTCAATCACCATGTTAAAAGTGAGCCTTGTTAGAGGACTTTAGATCATTCACTTGGAATGCCACCTGGTTAAAGGATTTACAAATGATTATTAGGTCAACCTTAATCCAAAGGATTTACTCCAGACTAGTACAATGATAGGAAGTAATAGTAAGGCTTGATCTAATAACAAATCAAAACTCACTTGTAGATTATAGATATTTGTTTGAGTCCTTCATTTTGCTTAACTTTTACACACTTTAGCTCTAATAGCTTGTTCACCCTTCAAGCATTCATACTTTTAAGCCTTCTTTCTTTGCTTGCCAATACCAGTATCTTCTATTTGGTCTCTGAATGAAGCAATACCTTAGACCTCTTGTCTAACATAGGTTCTCAAACATTGACCAACCTTGCTTCCTACCAACCATCTCTATAAATAGAAAATTAAGATCTTTTTTTGTTCATCTTCTATCATCCATTTTAGGGTTAGGTAGGATTAGGTAAGATTCAATGAATCTACCCATCTTTTCATTTTAGTCCCTTCTAGAAAATTCTTCAATCCTCTTTGAATTCATCTCAAAATGGTTTACCTTAAATTCTGTGCCACTAACTCATCATAGTTATCTTCCACACACTTCACAAAATTCAAGAAAACAAAATAGTTGGCTCAAATTCATCAAATACATGATTTAACATGAATAGTGGCACTTGACATCAATATGTTGTCACTCAACTTCCATACTATTCTTCCACTTGGCTTCAACTAGATCACTCAGCGAACACTAAAGTTTATTTGTACTTGGCATCAACTAAACTTTAATCAACTTGCACTATATCACTCGACATATATTGAACTTTGAATTTTCTCTACTCCAACTAATTTTTTGCTCGACTTGCACTAACTTTTCTCGACACTTACTATCCACTCAATCAAGCTTGGTAGACTCAGTTCTTCTTACTTGTTCTTTTAGACTTTGTCAGTTATCCAACTTTGCAACCTTAAGTAGATAATCAATGCACTATATCATCACTGTCTTAACTAATCTTTGTACTCCTTTTTACATACCATAATTCAATCTTTTCTTTAGGTTCTTTTGTTATCTCATTTGATCAAATTCTCCTCATCAATCAAACATATGATAATACTCAAATCAACTAAGCAGCTATCTTACCAGCAAGTAGCAGGTTTGACATTAGTTCCAATATAATGATTGAAATACATTCTCATACTTGTATAAATCTATTTTAAACAATAATAACTATGTATCAAATATCTTATTTTCTAGTTTTGAGCCCCCCCCAAGTCAATTTTGACCCATTTTGCATCTGTCCAATTGAAGGTTTTTCATGCATTTTGCACTTTGAACTTGTTCTTAAATTTTAAGTTGCTTACTTTAAGATCTTGCATTTTAGGATCTATAATTGATGTGTGAAAAACAAGTATACCCATTAATTATAGACATCGTCAATGACACCCATGTGCATTTTCAAAGCTAAATGAATCCATTTGTCCAATTTGTTAATTTCATTCCCTTTGTAATTAATTATGACTTTCTTGATTGTCAAATGAAACAATTTTAAAGGGTCAAATTTTCAATTTTATAATATTTGACCAAGAAACTATCATGATCTCATAATTGTTTCCCTATATTCTCCATGTGAGAGAGAAATTATGCCCTAAGGTCCAAACCTTTAGGTGTTCATCTGATGACTTTTCAAAGCCAAATCCATAGTCAACTTATTTAGTTTTCTTGCATAATCAATAAATGCATTTGTAGGTACCCATTTTGAAGATGCCATATTTTTTATACCTAGAAATAATTGTGAAGGAAAAGTTGTTGATCCATAATGATGGTATCTTCATGTACCAATGTGTAAGATTGTAGCCTCCCAAGTGTCCATATGATATTTTATCAAATTCAAATAAAGTACAAGTTATTGTTGATAGACTGGTTTAGTTGTATATCATAATGATATGAGGATATTTAGAGATTAAAATATCCTAACCTAGATATTGTCATGAGTTTCCATTTTTTTGAGGTTGATCTTTGTGGACTAGAGAGTGTGCCTATCAAATGCTTGGATCTAGTCGTGTGTTTTGGATAATTCTAGCTAGTGTCAATAGAAGTCTAACTTTCAAGACAAGATTGATCAAGAGTTTCTCACAAGTCAATTGAATGGAATCATTTTTTTTAAGTCACGTCCACCTAGGACTTGACTTGCCTCATTTAGGCCCAACCTAGTTTGTGTCATTTATGATCGTAAATATGTGAAAGTTAACATGTTTTATTTGAGTCGTTATTATATAAATAAGATATATCTAGAAAAGAAAGAAAGCCTATAAGTGTAAGCATGCACATTTATTTCTTCAAAGGGAAAATTCTAAAATATTTCATAGATTGCAATGTTTCTATTCCTAGCAAACTGGGGTATCCAAAAATTAAACAAATGCAATGTCAAACATATCCAAGAGGGGTTTTTTCTTTAAATTTCAAAGAAAAACATCAACATAGGGAAACAATGGTAAATGAAAGAAGTTTCTAAGGTTCTAAATAAAAGTGATAGGGTTCACACACCAAAGGGTGACATTAAATCTTTAAAATTTATAGAGGGCATTGTCATGGGCATTGTGATAGAACTAAACATAAAATTGAAAATGTAGAGGTAAAAAATGGTAGTAGAACAATCACGAACTACATGGTCTTGGCAGTAGATCCGACACTACAAACAAATAATTAATTGAAAAAGACTTTTGTAACTTTTAAATTAATAATGGGAATGAGGGGCATTTTAAAATGTTCTCTAAAAATAATGGTTTTGCAAGAAAAAGAGTGAGAATGGTCAATATTTTAAGTGAGGATTGGACATCCCAATATGGACAATTTTGCAAAAATGTTAGCACAAGAGTTTTAAAGAAAAGGATTTTATTTACATTTAGTGTGGGGCACATATAGTTTGAATTTTGATGCTAGATCTTATACCATCTTAAATTAGATACACTTTAATTTAGGACCTTTTAGCTCCTCTTTAGTGAGTTTTCATTTCAAAATCACACTTTGAGCACACATTTCACTTCTTTTCTCCTCCTTCTCCTAGGTGGAATTGAGGTAGGACCTAAAAAATCCTTCTTGATTTCCCTTTTTTCTCACATATTCAGTGGATTAGGAATTAACTTGTGAGTATCCTCTCTTCTTAGGACCTCAAATCCTAGATTGGATCTCTGGTTGTTAGTTTGGAACATCTATCTCACCCCTAGCACCTACTAATACAAAATCTAGAACAGGAAGACTTAGAAGGTTGACCTTCTAGACAAGGTCGACCTAGATTGACCTAGTCTACACAAGGTTAACCTCAGGTTGACCTAGTCTAGAATACGTTGACCAGGTCAACCTAGTCTAGGAGCCTCCAATGATTTTGGGTCTGACATTTTTTTACCTCTGCGTTAAAATCTCACTTGTGCAGTTAGCCCTTGTGGGGAAATTTCATGAGTATCCCAAAAATCTACTATAAAAGGCATAAAATCCCTCATTTACACATGAGAGGAGCAAGGAGAAAGCATGTGTGGAAACCCCAATCTGACATAAGGAAATTTAAAGTTGAAAGCAAGGCTTGGTTTCTTATTCTTCATTACAAAGTGACGTTATCATTCTTCATCAAGCATTCAAAGGAAAATATATTAAACATGGAGTTGCAAAGGGATCATGAAGATGGTTAGAGTACTTTAGCCTTGGGGGTTTAGTATGGTTTCGACATCATACTTTAGATACGATTCTTTGCACCTTTATACAATCACATACATTTAAATACATGTTAGGGCTTCACTCACGGAGTAGATTCTTAACATTTTAGCATATTTACATTCTAGATCTACACATCTAGGATACACACATCACATAAAATTTTCCTAATGAGTATTCATAGAGGTGGAAATCACCAAAATGGTGGGTTGACTAAGATAAACCCCTATATAGAAACACATGCATACACACACACAATTTATTATAGATTTATAGGATATCAATTTTGAGCTTACAAATATGGAATTTAATCTTTTAGGGCTTTCTAGAGAAGTTGGTTACAAAGTCACCAAACTACATCAACTCCATGGATAGACATCCTTCCTCCAGGTCAAGGATAACTTTAGTGGCAAAAATTTTCTAATTGGTGAATTTTATCGACCAGGGACCCCAAATTTGGTGAATTTTTTTGCACTTTCAAGGTAGTCATGTTGACCACACTTTATGAAAATTGGGTCCCATGATTCGACCAATCAACAATAATGATACAAAAATATTTTAATTTTAATGTTCTCTTCACCAATAGAATTTAATCTCTTCTCACGATACATTAAATATTTTTTCCTATAATCTCTAGGGTTTTCCTTAATTGATAGTCATATTTGCCATTGTGTGGTATAAATTTAAGTTAGGTTAAATATTAAGTGTGTGTGTGTCTATATATATATATATATGGCGCAGGGAGAAACCTAACTTAAAAGGAATCTGCTCAACTTAAGCTTACAAATAGCTGGTGCATAACAAATCCCTTTTTAGTTTTGTGAGTTTTTAGGGTGTTAGTTAGGAGTTTTAGTGTGAGTTAAATAAGTTCCAATGGTCCTTGGAATCTCAATTGGCCAATGTGTTTGTAAAGAGCAAAAATTGCTCACAAGGTCTTAGAGTTGTCAAAAGTTGTCAAATAGGAAAAAGTTTCTAGGGTTGAGAAAATAGGGTATTTGGTTACTTATAAGGCCCTATTAATCCAAAATAAGGTCCTAGAATAGGCCTAGAGACACCCATTTTCTCAAAACTTGAAAAGAGCAAAATTGCTCAAAAGTTGCTTGAGTAACTTTTGCGATTTTTGTAAAAAAGTTGGAAATGAAGGTTTGGGTAGTTGTAACCACCCATGATAGGGTATTTTAGCATGGGATCTATGTGTTTTAAGGTTAGAATGATTTTTAGTGGCATACCACGTGTATGAGAAAATTGTACAAATTGTTACCATGCTTTTCATTATTTTTGTAGAGTTTTCATGCCCTAGTATCACTGTGTATGGATTGGGATACATGATTTGATTTAAATTTTTTTTATTTTAGTGTCTTATATTTCTTTTTCATACTAAAATGTAATCTCAAGTTGCTAGGTTGAATAGTTGATGGAGTTTTTAGGTGACTGGTCTGTGATTTCCATTCATAGGGTTGCTGAAGTAAAAATGATTCTAACCTGATCATCCATGGTGGAAAATGTATGAAACCTTGTGGGATGATAGGTTATACATTGTACATCATTTTTTTCTTTCCTTTAAATTTTTGTGACTGATCTTCTAGGTGTGAAATGAATCCCTAGGTTGATTGTTGGGAGTAGGTGAGTTAGGATAGTAAGAAGAAGTGTTTACAGAGCACAACCATGATTTGAGATGGCCATTATAATGGCATGGTTAGAATCCATAGAGTTTTTACTTCATGAAATAAGTGATTGGAAAGGTTGGTGTGGAATTTGAAAGTTTCTAGAAGCCCTTTTTTGAAAACTGGTTCAGATGCCTAAAAGATAGTCTAAAAACTAGGGATTGAGTGGGAACAGGGTTGTGGGTGATTTGGGACTCTGTAATTTGGGATTCTAAAAGTGCTAGGCGATACCTTTCAGAGTCATATAGTCTTCTAAAGGGTTGTGATAATGTACAGTAATTGACTAAAACCATGAGACTAGACCTAATGCCATTAGGCCTAATTAGCCCTATTTATGGGCAGTGACATTTTGGTGGTTGTTAATGTGACTAGAAGTGTTAGTTGGTATAAAGAAGGATATGGAGGATGTATACAACATTAGGAAGTTTCTAGGATTGGAAAGATTAAGATCCTAAGCAAAGGTTAGTGTTCTAAGGGAAGGAAGGGCTAGTAGGACTAGTTCTTTAAACATGAAAGGCTAAGTTCTAACACCAATAAAACTACACCTAGGAGGCAAGTTGGGTAAGGTGTCTTGGAGGCCAAGATTGGTGGAAAGAACAAGGAAGAAAAGAACCATTGGATGGTTCAAGGATTAATCTAGAACTAGAATTAGTTAAGTGCTAGAACCCTAGACCCTCTACATTAAAGTTGTATTAGAGCCTGAACTACATTCAGTTTGGCATATGTCTGACATGGAGGAGAGCCAAGAGGTTGACAATATGCAACCCAAGGAAATGAGAAAGGGTGCCATAGTGTATTTGTTCAAGGATATATTGGCCAAGGCCAATCAAGCATAAACAAAATGTAAAAAGAAAGTCACAGAATGGGGAGATGAGAGCAAGGAAGAAAATGAAAGCTTGACATGGGATACATTTTAGAAAGGAAAGGAATAGAGATGGAGAAGGACCAAAATGTGTTCTTGGATGCCTTCAAGTCTCTCAACAAGGATAATAGGGAGCATATTCCCTATTAGAGTGGCAACTTGAATGGAGAAGAGGTGTTAGATTGGTTAGAGGCCATAGATAATTAGTTTGATTACAAAGAATTACAAGAGGAGAAGAGAGTTAGCTATGCCAAGGATAGACTCAAGGGATCATCACTGGTATGGTGGAATATTATGCAAGATAATAGGGTAAAAATAGGGAAGAAGAAGATAATATCTTGGGATAGGATGAATATCAGGTTGAAGGCACAATTCCTACCCACTGACTATGAGATAAAAATATATCAAAAATTACAAATCTAAGGCAAAGAGATCTAACAGTAAGTGCCTATATAGAGGAATTCAACAAATTGAGTTTAAGGGAAAGAAGACAAGAAGAGGAATTAGAAAGGTGTTGGTTAACAATTTGTCCCTCTTGCTAACTTGGCTTTACCTTGACTCTAGATGTAGTGCATGCCCCTAGTTTGTATTTGTTTATTATTGCCAAACACTTTTCGGCTAGTTTTATGCGTGATTACTAGTAGCATTGTTTTGAGATTATTTGATATTGTTTCACATTCAGTTGATTATATGATGAGATTACTTGGTACTCTATACTTCATGTATGCATGATGATTATTACAATGATTTTAGTTATTGATGATGGTTAGTTAGATGAATTATCACATGTCTTTTCTTATGGATACTTACCCCATACTACATGTGTATGGTGTGCATGTATATTTTCTTTATGTATGGCATTTTCGATGTGGTTAAGGAAGGGAGTCGTAGTCACCTATTAGTCGAGATCTACATGATGCACCACTTCCTCCCATTGTCTATTTAGCTTAGTATATATGTGTTTGTACATGCATGGATTTTATGCAGATTGTAGGTATTGGGTATCGACTTCCCTAAATTTTCCAGGATGAGCGTACCCTATCGCATTATCTCAATGGTAAGAGAGGGGAGATAAATTCTTAAGTCCAAATCCTAACCTTAAAACCCATTTGTCTTAGAAAATTAGGACAAGTATCTGAGTTGTTTACCTTATGAATGTGTCGTATGATGTAAATTCATGATTATAACCCTTTAGTTTGAGCTTGTATGTATTTTTCTATGATGGGTTTTCATATTTTGTCCTATAAGTCTTTGGTGTTTTTTCTATTAATTAAGGAAAATTAAATGATTTAATTTAATGGAAAAATATTATGGTATTTTTAATATTTAATTAATTGGAAAATTAATTAGATAAAAAGAATTAAATTTAAAGATAAAAGTTATAACTTTAATTTTAGAACGTGATAATATTTATTTAATTTAATAATAATATATTTAGAGTTAATTTTTAAATAAATGTTAATTATTATTATTTAAGTTAATAAATATTTTTATCAATTAATGTTTGGAAAATCAATTAAAAAGTGAAAAAAAGATATTAATTTATTAAAATTTTTAAGATTGCATAATGTGTGCATGAGATTAAAATTAAATAAATTAATTAAAAAGAGAAGTCAAGTGAAAATTAAATAAAGTTATTTTATAATTCAATAAACATGCATGAAAAAGATAAAGAAAAGATAATAAAGAGTTAAAGTCTGGTGAGCAAGGAGTCCTCTCGGGTGATCGCACAATTAGTGCCCCGATTTTAGGAGAGAACTCCATATAACAATTTGAGGGTTCATTTTCAAAGGAGGATAAATTTTGGAAGGATAATTTTTGGGAAGAGCAAAGATTTGAGAGGAGAAATTTCTCTCACAAATCTTTTTGGGCATTGTGTTGTTAGCATCAGAATCCAGGTAAATTCTTGTGATTAATTCACAAAGTAATTACGCTATTTCTTTTCCATATGTATATGTATATGTATATGTATATGTATATGTATATATATATGTATACATATATGTATATATATATATATACATATATATATATATAGATATATATATATGTATATATATATATATATGTATATATATATATATGTTTATATATATATATATATATATATATATATATATATATATATATATAAACTAGGAAAGGGGGTATTGTTTTGAGATAGATTTTATAAAATTTTAAAGAAATAAAAGAAATAAAAAAATATATATATAAAATGGGGAGGTGGGGTCGTGACACCCCCACCCCCCACCTTACCTATCTATGGCTTTAATGCTGAAGTTGTTGCTCATGGCAGTGCTACAACAGCAATAGTTAATAACTGCTGTAGCCATAGCACGACCACGACAACAGCCGTAAGTTTTATGACTGTAGCCATTAGTTGAATGGCTGATAGGCATTAAAATGCTTATATTATATACTTTTTAAAAGTTTATTTTAAAATTTAATTATTATTTAATTAATAAGTTTTTAATTATTAATTTAATTAATTAATGAATCTTTATATAGTTTATTTTTGATTAGTTATAAAAAAAAATTAATTCAATTTAATTAATTTTAATTTAAATAAGATAGTAATTTGATAATGAAGTATTAGTTAATAATATTTAAGTTATTTCTTTTGAATATATAAATATAATATTCTTGATTAAGCAATAAAATCAAAGTTATTTCAAGCAAAAGCCTACAACGCAACAGTAACTTGCGAGCCTCTCACATGGGAGGTCTTGTGTTCGAATCTACCTTCACTTAACATATAGTAATAATTAATTCTAACAAATAATAATAATTAATCTAGGCTTCGACCATTTACCAATCAAAAATAAAAATTAAAGTGATTTCTATTAATGGTCAATCATTATTATTATAATTTATTAGAGATAAATATTAATCATTTGATGATATTTAATTGTGAACATTAAATTTCATAGGAAAAAGAGTAATTGTGCACTTTGTTTTAAAACAAGAAATGGGTTAAATAGTAAGGGGTTAAAATGTAAATCTTAAGTTCTCGCAAACTTACATGGAAACAAATATTCAAACCTTATTGTTAACTCAACCATTTGTCATCAAAATCAAACCAAATCATGAAACTACACTATTCTGTATGTTGTCTGTGTTTTTTTTTGGGTTTGGGTTGACTAGAGTGTTGATCAGTTTACGATGTCTACTAGAGGCTTGGGAGTTATGTGTTTGTGGTTTTATGATAAATTGATCTTAATCCTTTAAACTCAACCATGGTAATGTGTTCACATGCTCTATGATGAGTTTGTATTTACTGTTCATTATTGCTTTCCAATGTTCTTGTGTGAAGCTGAGGTGAATGTTATGACATATTTGACTTAACCATTTTGAGTCTTTGATCAATATTTTTGGGATACTTTCCAGTTGCTCATAGAGAACTAATGTGTTATTGTAATTATCTTTTGATGCTTTCCAATCACTTGTATAGGGCTGAAGTGAAATTTGTGATTCTTTGATTTGTACTTTTATGAGCCTAGGGTAGGTATTCTGTATGTTAAGTTGGAAAGTGGCTTGCAATGGAGGTCGAGGCCCAAATTGGTTGCTAGGGTGACCCATTATAAGTAGCTTAATAAGTGATAGCATTTCATTAAATGGGTTTAAAATGAATTAATAAGATATTGTTACCACAGAAAGTCACTAAGGGGTTGGAGGATTAAAAGACTAGCCAAGGAACCTTAGAGTTGACTCATTAGTATGCCTTGCTAGTACAAAAGGATACTAGTGCCACATAGAGTCAGTAGGGGGCCAAAGGATTAAAAGACTAGCTGGGTAACCCTAGAGTTGGTTCGTGCAATGACACTTGCCCGCTAACAGTATAGATCTCCTATATGTCTGTGTTTGCCTCTGGGTCTAGATGTCGATTGTATCTTGGAACCTTTGAGTTAGATTATGTTTAGGGTTTCCTGGACTTAGATATTACTTTTGATATTTGGTTTGTTATCCTTTCTGGGACTTGAGACTATCTCCTCAACACAATGGGAGTGGGCCATTTAGGTTCCACATGGTCGGGTGGTAGTGCTTTTTACTCTTACCATTGAGTTGTCTGTCGATACCATGGCTGGTCTACATTTCCATTCATTCTATTCTTGTGCATTATGATGGATGGTTGTATCTTTATGACAAATAGTTATATCTTTATGATAGTTGATTTCACTTATTGTATTATGCTTCATTTCAAGAATCCAAGAGGGATGATGTAATCTATTTTTATAAATGTATATTCTTTTAGCCTTTCATACCCGGTGACATGTATAGTGGATGATTGAGCATTCTTAATTTTATTGCCAAGTGGCATTTGGAAAAAATGTATATTATTTAAATGGACTTTTGACTTTTAATTATTCCTTCATGTGGATGTGGTATTTGTTGGACTTAGTATTAATTAAAATTAAATGTGACTCAACATCTTGGGGATCCTTAAGGAATGTAATCCATTATGTTTGCTTATGTATGATTGTATGTTATTGCTTTTGCTACTTTATGTTTTATGTGTATGCTATTCTTTCTTTAAAAAAAAATCCTTGGCAAACTTAGTAAAACTTTAGGTTAATTCGTTTGGATCCCTTGGTGGGGTGTTACACTAGATGCCCAAAATGTGAAGAACAAAAGGATGTCACCAAAAAATGGGTCAGTGTATGTGTTATATCACTACCATCTAAATTATAAGGTACAAATCCCTTATATGAAAGATATGCAATGAATTGTGTTTTTAAAGATCATTGGGATGGTGGTATGCTCTTAACCTAAGAGCATAAGAGGATAAACCAAGATACTCATAGCTACAAAAACCCTAGGTAGAAATAGATTTGGGCAACCTATAACACCCAATGGAATGGATATCACAAATTAGCTAAAAGCCCTTCTAATACTACTCCTACTCTAATCTAAATGTAGATTAGTCCTACTGAAATGTAATCTAGGGAGAGAACAGAGATGGACATGAAAGATGAAATGGAATCCACCATGACTGATAATCCTCCACTAAAATGGAATCTAGTAAGATATCATTAGATTCAAATACATTAGTCCTACAATCCCATAGAGACTACTTTACTATGCAAGTTTATCTTAGCTGGAGGAGACAATGAACATAACATTAGAAATGCTGATCCCAAATGGAATTAAGATCACACAAAAAATAGTTGTAGATATCAATCAAATCCTCCATTTCATATAACCTCTTGATTCTCACTTAGTATTTGTAAATATAGGTGGAGAAGTTGCATAAAATTTCCCATCCTTTCTATTAACTTATAAAATTACATATATAGGCCCCCTCTTAGGTTCTTGGCTAGTTACAAATTCATCATTTACATTAATAGAGCACTTGAATCACTCAAAAATCCAATAGTCACCAATTACAATTCAATGCATCAGAGAAAGAAAATAAAAATGATTACAAATCCTCAAAATGGTTCACATTTTTCTCTAATCTATAACCTTCAGCTTGGAAAATCCATATAATTTGAATCTTAATGATCACAACAGGTTTAAATCTCTACTGTCGATCTCCTATCAGAAATCATGATTAAAGCATGAAAACACTTTTTACTTTTTCTCATTTCTCTTCTTCACAATTGTCATTCATACGATTCCTTCATTCGATGCGATGATGTGATGACTAACCTAGTTTTTTGTTCGTAGCTTCGCAACTTAGAGCTTTTGATTATAACTTAACCATGCGACGATGTGATAACTGTATGAAATTGACTGTTATCATTTATCATGACTTCACAACTTGACATGTCTTCATTCTACTAACCACAATGACTTAGCAATAATTGCATATTAACCATGATCACATGTTCGCAACATTGAATTGAGAGTTTAGCTGACTGCATGCGATGTTGCAATGATTGGATTTTACTACTTTGCTGTGTTGACTCAAGGTTTTCTTTAACCACCTACAACCATGCAAGCACATACTTTTTCTGCATCACAAAATTAACCTCGGGTTACCTTTAATTGCCTTTGACCGTGCGAAAGCTTAGATCCTTAACTACTATGGTTAATTCTTTATGATTTTATTGAAAGAACTAAATGTTGCTTCCTTTGATAACTTAACTCATTCACTGATTGACTTCAATCTGACCTTCTTCCCACCATCACAACCTTCACCTTGAGGTAACTTTATTCACTTGCAACCATGTGACTGTTCAATATTTGAATGTCCTAGGTTACTTTTTGCAGCTTCGCTACTTTAAGGAAAAGTTAAATTTAATTTCATGTGACCACATAACCTTAAATCTTTCACTACATTGTAGCCTTAACCATAGGTTACTCTTAACTCTCTACAATGATGCAATCATTATTTTTCACTTGTTTGCATCCTTAACCCAAGGTTGACTTAAATTGCCTGCGACTCTGCGAACACAAGATTTTCTCTACTTCACCATGTTAACTGTAGGTTACCTTTAATCCCTTGCAAACATGTGATAAGCATTGATCTGATAAGATCTGACAGCTAGGAAGATACGTCTCTAAGAACCATTATAATTCCATCTTAAAATGCCATCCATTGATCTGGTCTTCATCTATCATATGAATTTAATCTCTCAGTCATTTGACTTGTCAACTTTGCAATGTAGATGCATGGATTAAATTTCAAAGAGAGCCAAACTCATACCACTTTTGACTAGGTTCTGTCATCATTTTTGAGGATTTATCTACTTCTCATGCATTCTATTTGACTTCTCTGGTTTCCATGATGTTCTTGTGATCTACACCTTGGTCATGAGGATCGATCAAAATATTTTTAGTCATCGAATGAAATGTGATCTCTTCCTTTAGATTTATCATGCCTTCAATGAAATACTTGATCATAGAGTTAGAGTTTTTGAACAACTTTCTTACACTCTCTCATCCTAATGATGGATCATGGAGTATGATCCGAAATGTTGATGATTAAAAACTTTCTACACAATCTTGGCCTAGAAAAAAAGTTGCATAACTTTCTTCTCATCTGAGAAATGCATAAACTTACCCTCCCTAACCTAATATGAATGAATACATTAGATTTATTTTGAATGCCCAGCTAGGTGTACACAAAGGAATAGATGAGAAGAGAAGTCCCTTAAAGGTAATCTAGACATAGACATGACATCACATTGACTTAACCCTAATCCTAGAAGTTTAAAAAATATAGGGAATTGAAATCATGGAAACAGAAGGGTAGCAAGATATCTCAATGGGTTGAGATAGGAAATACAGGATGAAATCAAAACAATGGCCCCTGATAGTATGAAAAAGTTCTTTAAGTTAGCCTTGAGAGTAGAGGAGAAGGCTAGGAGTAGACATGACTCCCAAGAAAGAGGAAGAGGTAATAGAGGATTCAGAAAGAGGGGTAACTTTAACAAAGGACAAGGTCCAAGTAGGCCAGAAGAAGCTCATACTACTAACAAAAATGGAGGCAATCAAAATAAGGGCAAATTTCAAAGATGAGGATATAGAGGAAGAGCACCACCTAGAGGTAGGTTTTAGTCCCAAGGAAGAGGTAATTCACTCTTCACTGGGAGATGTTATAATTGCAATCAAGTGGGTCACACCATGGAAGATTTCCTAAAAAAGGTTATTACTCATCCATGGGAGAGAGGAGAACTCAATTAGTGTAGGAAGAAGACACTCAAAGAGTCACTTCACTAATTTCCAAGACAGGGCTAGAATTGGATAGAGAGAATCTCATCTTGAGAAGGAGATTGTTGAATGTTCCTAATGTTGTAGAACCATCTCAATGAAAGAGTTTGTTTAAAACCACTTGTAGGTCACATGGAAAGATTTGCAAGGTGATAGTAGGCTCTAATTCCATAAAGAAGATAGTGTCAATAGAGATGGTGGACAAGCTAAAGCTTAGGAGGATACCTCACACTACATCATACAAGGTATCATGGTTGAGTAAGGGACAATAGATAGTGGTGGATGAATAAACCTTGGTGGGGTTTGAAATAGGGGAATATAAAGACAAAACACTATGTGATATAATGTCTATGGATGCCTACCACCTCCTATTAGGAGGTCCATGGCAATATGATGTGAAAGCTATTCATATGGAGAAAGGAACAATTATGTAATCACTAAGCTAGGCAAGAAATATCAAATGGATCCTTCGAGAGAACCTAGTGAAGAGAAGCATGTGGGTTCTAGTGTGGTGCTCTTGAGTGGAAAGGAGTTCCTTAAGGTCATGAAGAAGGAGAAAGGGGTTTGTTGTGTAGTCATAGTAAAACCTAGAGAAGAGACTACGAAGAAGGTCAAGATGCCTTAAGAAGTAAAACATTGTTGGAAAACTACCATGAGGTAGTGTATAATGGACTACCAAATTCCTTACCACTTATGAGGGATGTGATTCATCAAATAGATCTCATACCAGGAGCTAATCTACCTAACAAGGCATCATATAAAATGACTCCAAGTCAAAATGTTGAGATTGCTAAACAAATTCAAGATTTGCTAGAGAAAGGCCTTATAACGAAGATTGTGAGCCCTTGTGCTGTACCAAATATCCATGCACCTAAGAAGGAAAGAAAATGGAGAATGTGTATTGAATCTAGGGCTATCAATGAGATCACCATCAGATATATATTTCATATGCCCCAGATTGAGGATTTTTTGGATAATTTGGGAGGTTCTTGCTACTCCTCTAAGGTGGATTTGAAATCAAGTTATCATCAAATTAGAGTTAGGCCTAGTGATGAATGGAATACAACCTTCAAGACAAATGAATGATTGTATGAGTAGCTTGTAATTCCTTTTGGCTTGAAAAATGATCCTAGCACATTCATGAGGCTCATGAATAAAGTGCTAGTAGATTTATAGGTAAATTTGTAATTGTTTATCTAGATGACATTTTGATTTTTAGTAGGTCTAAGGAGGAGCATATGAAGCACTTAGAGATGGCCTTGAGGAGGCCACATTGAGAGAATTTGATGATTAACCAAGATAAATGTGGGTTTTTAAAAACTAAAGTAGTCTATCTTGGCTTTTTTGTTTCTAATGGATGTATAAAGATGGATACCAATAAGATCAAGACTATATTAGAATGAACACCACCTAAATCTATAGGGGATGTAAGGAGTTTTCATGGAGTAGCCTCATTTTATAGGAAGTTTGTGAGGAATTTTAGTCATGTGTGTGCACCTATCTTAAATATAATTGAAGGAGAAATTAAGTGTCAGTTCAAGTGGATAGAGGCAGCAGGTAAGAGTTTTGATATATTGAAGAAAAATATAGTAGAGCTACCTACTCTTAGGTATCCTAACTTCAATTAGTTATTTTTGGTGGAGTCTGATGCCAACAAACTAGCCATTGGGGCAATGTTAAGTCAAGAGGGACATCCTGTGGCATTCTTCTTAGAGAAGTTGAATGAAGCCAAGTAGAGGTATTCCATATATTATTTGGAGTTATATGCCAAGGTCTAAGCACTTAAAAAGTGGAGGCATTATCTCTTACCAAAGGAATTTGTAGTCTACATAGATAATCGTGCGCTTAGGTTCTTGAATGGACAAGAGAAGTTGAATCAGAGGGATGTAAAATGGGTAGAGTATCTACAAACATACACCTTTGTCATCAAACAAAAGAAAAGAATCAACAATAAAGTTGAAGATGCACTAAGTAGGAGAGTTCTAGCTATTCAGGAAGTACAGTTACAAAGTGTGGGAATGAATGATCTTAAATATCTCTAGAAGGAAGACAAAGACTTCAAAGAGGCATATGAAGCATGTGAGAAGTTCATGCAGGGCTTTAAGGTAGAGTTTATTGATTACACGTTGCAAGAGGGATTATTGTTCAAAGAACACCTGTTATGTATACCCAAAGGCTCCATGAGGGAGAATATAATCAAGGAGAAACACCAAGGCAGTCTAGGAGGCCACTTTAGAGTGGACAAGACACTTGAGTAGGTGAATAGGCACTATTATTGGCCTAAATTGCAGATAGATGTAAGGAAATTTTTGGATCACTGTCAAATATGCCAAAGAGCCAAGGGACATAGTAGCAATATTGGTTTGCATTAGCCATTATCTATACCACAGAGGCTTTGGGAGTGCCTAAGCATGGATTTTATTTTAGGACTACCTAAGACACCAAGGGGACATGAAAATGTGTTTGTAGTGATTGAAAGGTTCAATAAGATGGCACACTTTATTCCTTGTAGGCAAACCAATGATGCTTCACATATTGCATGACTCTTCTTTAGAGACATAGTGAGTGATAGGGACAACAAGTTTGTGGGCCACTTTTGGAGAACCCTTTGGAAAATGTTGGGGACAAACTTGTCTTTCTCTTTAGCTTATCATCCTTAGTCAGATGGCCAAACTAAGGTAGTAAAGAGGTCCCTAGGTAATATATTGAGGTTCTTAACTAAGCAACATGGACAATCATGGGATCACATAATAGGACAAGCAGAATATGCCTACAATGAATCCATTAATAGGAGTACTAGAAAGATCCCATTTTAGATAGTTTATGGGGTAACTCCAAGGGGAATAATGGAATTGAGAGACCTCATCTTCCAAGATAAAAGGAGTTCTCAAGGAGAATCCTTTGTAGAGGAGATGAAAGAACTTCAAGAATAGGTTAAGAGGACCTTGCAACATCATATAGAGAAGTACAAAATTAGAATAGATAAAACAAGAAGGGATTTGCAATTTAAAGTGGGAGACTTGGTGCTTTCTTATCTTAGGAAGGAGATATTTCCAAAGGGGAAGCTAACCAAACTACTAATGAAGAAGATAAGACATCTAAAGATCTTGCATAAGTCAGGGAAAAATGCATATGAAGTGCAACTTCCTCCTGATTTGGGTATCTCACCCATTTTCAGTGTGTGTGACCTGTTTCCTTACAAAGATTTACATTTTGATATTGTTTAGCACACCATTGTAGATTTGGGAGAAGTTGATTGGTTCAAGGATTTACTCACTCCCCAACCTTTTCAATTAGACAACATAATGGACTCCAAGGTGATTAAGAAGATTAGCAAGGGCACCTGCAAAACCTCTTTGGTGAAATGGAGAGGATTTTTAGATGTTGAGGCTACTTGGATGACTCAAGTAGATATTCTGAACCATGGAGTCACCATTGAAGACCTCCTAACTCAAGGTACTTGAGTTCTTTATCCCAGAGGAGTATGGTGTAGAGCACCTCCCTTTTTGGTTTTATGAGTTGTTAGGGTGTGTGTTAGGATTTTTGGTGTGACCCAAATAAGTTCCAATGGTCATTGGAATCTCAATTGGCCAATGTATTTGTCAAGAGCAAAAATTGCTCACAAGGTCCTAGAGTTGTCAAAAGTTGTCAAATAGGTAAAAGTTGCTAGGGTTGAGACACTAGGGTATTTGGTTACTTATAAGGCCCTATTAATCCTAACTAAGGTCCTAAAATAGGCCTAGAGACACCCATTTGCTCAAAACTTGAAAAGAGAAAAATTGCTCAAAAGTTGTAAAGTTGCTTGAGCAACTTTTGCAATTTTTTAAAAAAAGTTGCAAATGAAGGTTTGGAGAGATGTAACCAACCATGCCTAGGTATTTGATCATGATATGCATTTTTTTAAGGTTATAATTATTTTCAGTGGCATACCACACTTGTGAGCAAACTGTACAGATTGTTACTGTGTTTTTCATTATTTTTGTAGAGTTTTCATGCCCTAGTACAGTTGTGTATAGATTGGGACACATGATCAGACTTGAATAATTTTTAATGTAGTGTCTTATATTTCTTTTTCATACTCAAACATAATCTTAAGTTGCTAGGTTGAATAGTTATTGGAGTTTTTAGGTGACTAGTATGTGATTTCCATTCATAGGGTTTAACTTCATCATCCATAGTGGAAAATGTATGAAACCTTGTGGGATAATGGGTTAGACCTTGTAAATACTATTTTTTCTTTCTTTTAATTTTTTATGACTGATCTTCTAGGTTTAAAATGAAGCCCTAAGATGATTGTGGAGAGTAGGTAAGCCGAGACAACAAGAATAAGTATTTACAGAGCACACTGATGATCTAACATGGCCATACTAATGGCATGGTTAGAATCCCTAGGGTGTTTCATTCATGAAATAAGAGATTCTAAAGGTTGGTGTGGAGTTTAAAATTTTCTAGAAGCCCTTTTGTGAAAACTAGTTCAGAGGCATAAAAGATAGACTAAAAACTAGGGCTGGAGTGGGAACAGAGTTGTGGGTGATTTGGGACTCTATAATTTGGGATTCTAGAAGTAATAGGTGATAGCTTTTAGAATCATATAGTATTACAAAGGGTTTTTTGGAAGAATGTGGAGTAATTGAGTAAAACATGAGACTAGACCTAATTCCAGTAGGCATAATTAACCCTATTTGTGGGCAGTGACATTTTGGTGGTTGTTAATGTGACCAGAAGTGTCAGTTGGGTTCAAGAAGGATATGGAGGATGTCTAAAAAATTAGTTAGTGTCTAGGAATGGATAGAGTAAGATCCTAGGAAAGGGTTAGGATTCTAAGGGAAGGAAGGGCTAATAGGACTACTTCCTTAAAAAAGAAAGGCTAAGTTCTAGCACCAATCCAACTACACCTAGGAAGCAAGTTGGGAAAGGGATCTTTGAGGTCAAGATTGGTGGAAAGAACAAGGAAGAAAATAACTGTTGGATGGTTCAAGGATTACACTAGAACTAGAATTAGTTAAGTTCTAGAACCCTAGACCCTCTACATCAACAACCCCGCTTAGAGTTACACACAAAAACAACATACAAAACCATGCACATAAGGAAATATTTCCATACTTTTACTCAGGTGTCGTTAATAAGGAACATATTTGAACATAAGACTCAATAATTGGAAACCAAATCTACTTATCTTAAGCTTACAAAAAGCCCTACTTAGAGTTACACATGGAAGCAACATACAATGCCATGCACATAGGGAAAGATTTGTAGACTTGTCCTTGGGTGTAATTAATAAGAAACAAATTTGAACATAAGGCTTGATGATTGGCAACCATACTGGTGTAATAATTAAAAGAAGTATTTCAACATGCTTGACTGTGAGGCCATCTACGTTTAGGCCATATACAATGAAATTAAAAAGTTAGAATCCAAGTTCACATCCTATCCTGATTCTCAATATCTCATGTCATATCCTATCATCCACTTCTGCCTCTTCTATCTCTAATCAAGCTTCTTATATAGCCAGCTAACCCACAAGTTGGCTAGTCAAGCATGTAATTACATTATAGGTCCAACTTTGGAAGAGTAAACCAAACTTGATGCTAAATGAAACATAAGGCAATGTGCACTCAAAGGAAAATCCACAGGTGTTTGAGGAGTCAAATCCTAACTTTTCAACACATCACATTAACATAAGAACCCATGCCAAATAAAACAACATGCCTCACTATAAGAAAACACACCAAAATAGAGACTACAAAGAGTGGTTCACAACTTGAGAAATACAAACAATCAAATATTGCACTCTTTGTGGGATAGGTCCTCATCAACATGTTAACGAACAACAAACTGGTACAAGAAAAAATAATTTTTTTTTGGTTGATACAAGATTTTTCAAGGGCCAAAGATGCTCCTACATCAAACACCTGGGGTTAATAAAGAACTGATGTCCACATCAAAATTACGCATATTTTGACCTGAATAATAAAGATCCAATTTACCTTGTATAATCCATAAACTATCTTCAACAAGTTTGTCTTTCCACTGAACTAGGTATTCCATGTAATCCTTTCCTTCGGTAATCTTACTTACTCTGCTATACAGAATCTTTTCAATATCTTCTTTTTTCTTCCTAGGATAATCCAGGTTACTATCATTCTCATCTTCTAATTCATAATACTCAAAGATATTTGCAATGTTGAATATAGGTGATAGATCCATATCCTCTAGCAATTCCACTTCATAGGCAATTCCACTATTAAACCTCTTCAAAATCTAACAAGGTCCAAACTTCTTCATTTTTATCTTACTATAGGTAGCAACTAGAAATTTATTCTTCTTCAAATGAATCATAACCTCATTACCAACTTCAAAAGATTTGTGTCTCTTCCTTTTGTTAGCTCTGTATTTATACTTATGATTATTGTCTTCCAAAATTCTTTTAACTTCCTCATGTAAAATCTTCATGAAAATTGTAAAGTCTTCACCTTCAACACTCCTTCTTATCTTAGTAGGAAATTTGCTCAACTTTGTTGTTCCTTTAGGATGAAATCTAGTAACAATCTCAAATGGTGTCTTCTTTGTACTTCTACTCATAGAATTATTGTATGCAAACTCTGATTGTGCCAAAACTAACTCCCAATTAGCAAGCTTATCTCCAACTAAACATCTTAGTAAGTTACCCAAAATTTTGTTTACTACTTCAATTTGTCCATCTTTCTGAGGGAGAAATATAGAACTAAACTTCAACTCTTTATTCATCTTCTTCCAAAGTGTTCTCCAGAAAGAACTAGTAAACTTAGTGTCTCTATTTGAAACAATACTCTTAGGCAAACCATGTAATCTTACCACTTCCTTGAAAAATAACTCAGCTACATGCAATGCATTAGAGATCTTCAAGCAAGGTATAAAATGTGTCATCTTTGAAAATTTGTCAACCACTACAAAAATAGAATCATTGCCTCTCCAAGTTTTAGGTAATCCAAGACCAAAATCCATGCTAACATCTTCTCAAGGTCTATCAGGTACATGTAAAGGAAAATATAATCCCACATTCTGACTAGTTTCTTTTTCTATTTGAAAATTTTTCCATCCTCTAACCATTTGTTCCACATCCTTGTCAATATGTGGCCAAAAGTATCTCTTAGAAATCAATTTAATAGTCTTATCAATCCCAAAATGTCTAGCAAGTCCACCACTATGTTTCTCTTCCATTATGTCCTCTCTCATAGATCTTGTAGGTATGCATAACTAAATTCCTTTGAACAACATATCCTCTTGAATGAAATAATCAATCCACTTATCGCTCATTATCTGTTCCATACACAATTTCCAAGGTTTTGCAAAATCCAAATCATTCTCATAAAAACACTTCAAGTTATCAAAACCAAGTATCCCAACTCTCATCTCTGTCAAAAAATTTCTTCTTTGACTCAATGCATCGACAACTTTATTTAACTATCCACTCTTATGTTTTAATGAAAAGGAAAAACTCTATAATAACTCAACCAACTTCATATGTCTTTCATTCAATTTATTCTAACTTCCCAAATACTACAAATATTTATGGTCAATGTACAATACAAAATCCTTAGGCATCACATAATGTCACCACTTCTTCAAAGCTTGAACAATAGCATAGAATTCCTTATCATAAATTGAATATTTTCTCTTAGCACCATTCAATTTCTCACTAAAGAATGCTGAAGGCCTTGCTTCTTGACTCAAAATTATAGCTCCAATTGCAATTCCACTAGCATCACATTCAACTTGAAAAATGTTACTAAAATCAAGGAAAGGAAGTGTAGGAAATTTTGCAATCTTTTGCTTTAATGTTTCAAAAATCTGTGTTCCATGTGTCCTTTTGAAATCCTTTTTATCTCCTCTCATAGTCTCAGTCATAATAGTACTAATAGAACTTAAATTCCTGGTAAACATCCTATAAAAATATTTAATCCATGAAATGATCTTACCTCTCCAACATTATCAGGTGTAGGCCAATCAAGATTTACTATCACCTTTTTAGGGTCCATTTTCAAACCATCAGCTGAAATTACAAACATAAGGTGCAATATCTCTTCTTTCATAAATGAAAATTTCTTCAAGTTAACCAACAACTTTTCCTCTTTCAATCTTTGCAATACTTGTCTGATATGTTCAAGGTGCTCTTTCTTACTTTTACTAAATATAAAAATGTCATCAATGTATACAATCACAAACTTACTCAAGATACTTTTCAAAAATTCAGTCATCAGCCTCATGAAAGTACTAGGTGCATTACTCATACCAAAGGGCATAACCAACCATTCATACAAACCTTCATTCGACTTAAAAGAAGTCTTCCATTCATCTTCTTCTCTAATTATAATATGATGATATCCACTTTTCAAATCAATCTTTGTAAAATATTTTGCTCCACTCAAACTATCAATTTTGTCATCCATCCTAGGCAAAGGAAATTTGTATTTCACTATTATCTTATTTATAGCTCTAGAATTAGTGCACATTCTTCATTCTCCATTATTCTTAGGTGCTAATACTATAGGCATGACACATGGATTCAAAATTTCTCTAATCAATCCTTTCTCCAAGAATTCCTCCACTTTTCTATTTGGCTCAATCTTCTCATCAGGTGTTAACCTATGTAGTAATTTATTAGGAAAACTACCTCTAGGTATCAAATTCATAAAATGACTTATACTTCTCATAGGAGGAAAACCATCAGGTACATTATAAAAAATAGTGTCATGAAATTCTGTCAACAAAGGTTCAATCTCAGGTGCACATTCTAATTCATCTCATTTCTCAATTTTCTTTGGAATCAAAGCATAGAAAACATTATATTTTTCATTTCTCTTGCAAACTTATTACCCTCAACTAAACATACTCTGACTTTAGTACATTTATTTTCACTCAACTTTTCCACCAAAGTTAACAATAATTTTTTTCTTTCCATTCACCCAAACAATATATTGATTTAATATACCATCATGCAAAGCTTGTCTATCATACTGCCAAGGTCTACCCAAAAGAATGTGACAACAATTTATAGGCATAATATCACACAAGAATTCATCATGATAATTCCCAATTTTAAATTTAATAAGGCATTGTTCACTTACAAGCAACTTATGCTTCTTCTGGATTCAAGCAACATGGTATAGCTTAGGGTGTCTCAACCTTTGTATCTAATTTTTTTTAACCAACTCTTTAGATACCAAGTTATCAGAACTTCCACTATTAATGATTACCTTGCAACATTTTTCAGTGATCTTACATCTAGTTTTGAATAAAATCCTTCTTAGAATATGTTCTTCATTAGTTTCTTCATTCCATAGAACTCTTCTCACCATCAAGTTTTCACCTTTCTCAGGTTCATTAGATGTTTTATCAATTTATTCACAAGTCAAAGTGTTTCTAATGTTACCTCCATCTTTACTTCTAGAGTTAGTACTATATACTAGAGAATTTGACCTATTGGAAGCAAGAGCAAACAAACAAATATTAGTTACACATAGATATTATGATAATCAAGACAAAATAAAACACAACTAATATAATGCTTGAGTTTTACAACTCAAAGCAACCAATAAATCATATCCTCAAACAACCTCAAATAGCTCAAAAAAGGCACCCATGAGAGGCCTTATTAATGTGTTTAGATTGGAGGGATGTGGGTGTGCTCTCCCAAAACACAACTATGGTGAATCTCTTGATGTGAAAATGCAAGTGTGATAATGAAACTATGCTCTATGAAATGAAGAATACCTTAAACAATGGCTATGGAGGAAGCCATATTTGAGAGCATTCAAGTGGATGTGGAGATGGAATGTGATAAAGAAACTAAGCTAATGTACAAACTAAGCTAGTATGCAAGTGAAATGAAGATGTAAATGCATGAACAAAATAATCTAACCATGTAAATGCAGGCTATCAACTACCAAAGATTAGTATGCAAGCAACTGTAGAAAATCACTACAAAGCTCAAAACTCAAACTAACATGATAACAATGCATGTGGAGGAAATGAAAATGCTTGAGATAAGGGCTCTATTTATAGGCTTGAGAGAGGCCCTGGTGAGGTGGCATCTATGTGGCATCCACATAGGTGCCACAAGGAGATGTAAGCAATCCATGCAAGTGGTCAACATTCAAAGTTTGCTCACACATGTGTGAGCAAACTTGGAGAGAGGAGTGGGGGACAAAGTTGCAAGAGGTGTGAGAAGTGATAGTGGTCCTCACACATGTGTGAGCACACACTCAGGCTTAAGAAGGGGTTTATTAAGATGATTAAGGTGATTAAGTGGGATTAATGGTGGATAGGCTTAGGAGGATGAAAGTGATGGTTGTAGGCTAAGTTTTAGGCTAGGTTTACGATTAAATTAAACAAGATTTAATTTAATCATAGGTTTAGAGGAATTAATGAGATGGAGGGGATTTAAATAAATATAATTTATTTAAAAAGAGGAATATGGAGGATCATGTATTAAATAAATTTAACACACTAAGGATGGAAGTATTTAAATTAAATTTAAATACCTTAGAAAAGTGAACCTACTTAATTAAATAAATTTAATTAAATAGGTAGACGAATATGAAAAATATAATTAATTAACAATTAATTAATTATAATGTCAAGGGCAATATTAAATAATTTAATATAGTTTTTTGAGATGATTTTAAGCATCTACATTTTGCCCCTCTTTGATGTGATGTCGAGACGATATCATATCAAAGAAAATATAATATTGGTTGCCCCTAAAATGGTAGGAGTCCTAGGAGCGACAATAGAGGAGGGGTGCCCCCTCGCAAAAATTGCACAAAAAATAAATTTTGGGCAATTTTTGTGAAAAGGTATTTCGAAGAAAGGGAATAGGAGGAAAAGGGAAGAAATGAAGACATTGCATGACTTGTGGGCAGATAGGGGATGGACACAGCTTAGGGAAGACACAAGCTAAAATGGGGTCCTTGGAGGGCCTATATAAGCCTCCAAGGGGCCCAAAGAAGGTCATTTGTACACCTAGAGAGCAAAGCATCTAGAGAAAAGATGGACTTGATTGATTGATTGCAGCTTGGTGAGTGCATCCAAGAGTACCAATAGTCAGTCGACATGGGCCCACCGATGAGTCATCTAATCTTCTTTATCAATTTGGTTGAGTAGGGTGCATTTATTACACCATAAAAGGGGAAAAATGTGGTCATGGCGGAGATGACAGTCTCTGCCTTGTCATCTATGTAGAAGAAAAATTGGAGACCATGTCATCTACAAAAATGATAGGACCTATCCTGTCATCTGCATAGATGACAGACCAGGGAAGGGGGTTAGTGGAGATGACAGGGTTTAACTTGTCATCTGTGCGGATGACAAAATAGTGCCTAAGGGTAGCAGCGACGATGATCGACTGGTTGTCATCTCTATAGACAAAAAAAATGCGGTAGCCGGTGGGAAAATTAATGTTTGTACAGTCACTAGAGATGCTAAAACAACATCTCTATGGATTGTAGTATGTGATGATCAACGTCTTCGCTGATTAGCATCTCTACAGATTGACGTCTGTGCTGATCAGTGTCTCTGCAGATCGATGTCTGCGCTAATTAGCATCTGTGCCGATTGAGATAAATCAATGGAGGACAAGGTAGGATGCCTCATTTTGGGAATAGATTAGGCTAACGAGATTGACCCTTTGCATGTCTATGTTGTAGGAGGAGATGGTGTTTTTTCAATCGAGGGAGCACTATCCCTCGAAAATGGTATTGGAGGGGAGGCAGATAGATGCAAACTAGGGACATATCTGACTATGTAGATTGGAGCACGTACATGAGTGGCCAGACCTAACGGTGCACTTAGCATAGCTATCAACACTAATTAAGCGATGACACACACCCACAATGAGCTTCCATTTGCCTACTAGAGAGGTGATAGTCACACTATTGGAGGTAGATTCTGAGAGTGCTCATCCAGGGGATGTATTTAGAGTACTTGCTAGTGGGTGGAGATCCATTTATATGGGAGTGTTTTGGGTGGTGATGACAGAGACTATCGATCCATAGATCATGGATGACCTAGAGAGGAGCGCTGGAGCAGAGACTGACTAGATTATCTGTGTGTCTGGCATCATTGATTTGGAAGATCGTACCAGACCATGCTGGGCATGGCTTTCCCATTGGGTGGGTATGGGTGTTGAGCACCCTACTATAGGAGGACAGAGCTATCTATTGCTGGGGCCAGACCATCCTAGTAGAGCTCTACCATGACCTACA
Source organism: Cupressus sempervirens (assembly GCA_028749045.1). NCBI lineage: Eukaryota > Viridiplantae > Streptophyta > Pinopsida > Cupressales > Cupressaceae > Cupressus > Cupressus sempervirens. Next base: position 831,209,392 of record CM053789.1, read on the forward strand.
CATGTATGTGTACATGATGCAGAGGACAATGGGGCTAGGTATGACACTACTTATGATAAGGTCTTGGGAGCTTATTGGGGTCACATGACCTATTACTAGGTAGGAGACCAGACATCTTGGCGAGCCATTCGCCTATAGATACTAGCCTCCTATCAAGTACACCTCTATAGAGTCTATAAAATTTTGGCAATTCTGCTTAGATGAGATTATCATGTTTGATTGGATGCCATATGATGGTGTGGAGCGGTGGATTAGATGTACCTTTGGTTCACACAAACAAATTTTTGGATCATTGGATGCTTTATTCATGTGGTCATGCAATATATGCCTTCTAGAGTGCAACGATAGTTTGGTGTAGTGCAGGATGTAGTGCCCGATAGGTTTCTGTACCTTGTTGTGTCATGGGTGTATGGGAGGCTGTGGGGTCATGAGACCACCTTATGGTTAGCATGGAGCTCATGGTTGGTGATGCATCCAGTGCTCTACGTGCACGGGAAAGATTGCAAAGATGCGAGGGTGACAACAACATATGCACAGTGGTGGACAACTTATCAGCCTGTGAGATTGACAGTGCATAGGGCACCACCACCGGTGGAGTAGGTGCAAAGAGAGGGGGATGGAGTAGGGGATGGTGGGCAAGCAACTATGATGCCACCATCAACATACGAAGCACAGGAGGGGCTTTAGGGGAGCAAATCCCATGCGTGGAGAGTGCTAGGGTCAATACCAACATAAGCACTAGCACCAGTACAGGCATCGAGATAGAGGCCACAAGTATAGGTGCCACTAGGTGGATAGAGATAGGGGCTAGTAAAGGACCCAGACATGATCAAGATAGAGCCAACCAATCTTTGTATGGAGGTTAGCTGACTCCAAGGTGTGGCACAGGTGTAATAGGCATGAGAAGATAGTCTACAGTAGGCCATGACAACCATATAGGCAGAGCTAGAGGTGCAGAGGGCAAGAGTAGATAGTACATAGGAGGCTCTAGCAACCTTACAGACATGGGTGGACATAAGAGAGTTTGCCAATATGGAGGTGCACGCAGATGCTGAGGAGCTCACAGAGCTAGAGACCCTCCGAGGAGAGGTGGTCACACTATGAGATGAGTGAGACACCCATCAGGTGCAGCTGGATGAGTACTACAAGTAGAGGGACATAGCTAGATAGATGCTACAACCTCGGGCCACTGTCATAATGATGCAAGAGGCCATTGTAGCTAGTCAGGTAGAGGCATGAGCCATATGAGAGGTGACCTATTATAGGTCACTATATCATGAGGCTGTGCTAGCCAATTAGCGGCAGCTAGATTTTCAAAGAGGCTCGAGCTCATGGAGCACTAGAGGAAGGGCCATATTAGAGAAATCTATGGGACAACACCAACCTCGATGAGGGGGTGACATAGGGGGCGCACGCCCCTCATAGCTAGCTTCTCGATTTTGTATAACGAGCAATTTTTGATAGATACGTGCAAATGCAGCGAGTTTTTGATGATACATTTGTACTACATTATACTACATGATTTTGTATATAGATTCTATAGACATTATTTTGATATATACATGACATGATTTGATGGCCCTATGTGTGGATGGATTATGTGATGCATATGATATCTATGATGTGGATACTGACTCTTGTGATGTAGGATGTGATGTGATGTTGCTTATGATGGATACATTTATGATGCATAATGTGTGGATGATGTATGTGCACTGGCGATTATGAGATGTATGCATTGTTTTATTTTTACATGTATGGATGCACTATATGTAGTATGAGATGATTTTATGATGTATAGGCCACTAGATATGATGTTTATGATGGATGCATGTAATGAACTAATGCAATGAACTAATGATGCAACCTGATTAAATGAATAAAATACCTGATGCAACCTAAAATGAAAATGTAATATGAATGAACCTAAAGAATAATTATCTGTTAAAACTCTTCACTTGTAGAAACCAAGTAGTGTAGCATAGGAGGGGAGAAATAAACAAGACCCTTGTCTCCAACATGGCTCAAAGACACCCTATACTACATGAACCCTAACTACATGATATCAAGAGATTTAGTTGTGTTTATATGAAAGAGCACACCTTAGTTTGATTTTGCAAATGAGTTTATGCATTATATGCTATAGAAGCATAAATGACACAACTCTTTTGCATAGACTAGAGAATTTAGAAAAATAGGTGTAGTTTGCATAGTCATGATGGAACAAATGTCATATGCACCCTAGAGAGGTCTAGGTACACCCAAAGTTTTTTTAGGGATCTTTGGTGGAATGTGTACTAACCCGTTGCCCCTAGTGTACAATCCATTAACATAACCTAAAATTGACACATATGTATTAAATCCTCAAAAATAGATCATACCACGAAAAACACATGTAGTCAATGAGAGCGATTCAGGTATGACCAAAATATGGAAGATCAAGATGCACCATAAAAGACTTCCACTAACACATAAAATAAAATCAAACAAAAAGAGACCTCATGACCAAGTGGTCATTTAGTCCACAGTTCCTATCAAGAACCTTAGGTCTTAGAAGTGAATTTCATAATGCCATCTATAGGAAGGATTCATCCTATGAAAGTTGGTGCATTTGATGTTAATTATCACAAACTGCTTATTTTTGGCAAATGTTGTAAAAAGAACAAGTTTCCCAAATCATTAAGTCTCAAAGGTGATTTTGTTTAAGTCATGTTGTAGTCATTGTTGTGGAAAAAGCTCAGTGTAATGGGATGGAAACACACACTTGATGGGAAAATTCCTTGCGGACTAGAGGTCTTGAGAAAAATGGTAGTGAAATGAAGCCTTGCAGACAAGAGGTCTTTTTATTGGATGCATGAAAAGCATAAGCTAGATAAGACTTTGCACAAATAGGAAGATGAAATGGTGGAATGGAGTGAAGTGAAATGAGCCTTATAGATAATGGATAAAAATGCTTTTTTTAGGAACTTTTTCTATTTTTTAGTCTTTTTTTCAGGAACATTTTATGAATTTTTTTGTATTTTTCTGATTTTTCTTATTTTTTTATATTTTTGCAGGACTATAAGTACACTGTACAAGAACTAAAAATCTCAAGCATAGAATCGCTTGAGATGTTGGATATTTATAGGCTTAAGGAGTGGATCTCCCTTTAGAGTGGTAATTAGATATGCCCCAAAACCATATTTGGTTGTAATGATAAATAAACCAAGCCAATTAGCGTCAAATTTTCCTTTCTTTTCATGGTTCTGGAGATTCTTCATGTTATGCTGCAAAACTAAGTCACCTACCTCAAATTCCCATGGCTTGACTTTTTTGTGATACTGAAGCTGAAGGTGATTTTGATAGACATGGAGGTGGTTTAGGGCATTAAGGTGTCTCTCATCAAGGAGTTGTAGCTCTTGCAAGTGAGCAACTCTACATTCTTCTTCAGACATCAAATTCTTGAGAGAGATTCTGAGGGAAGGGAGCTCAATTTTGATGGGTAAGATAGCCTCAGAACCATAAACAAGGGAAAATGGAGTCACTCCTATGGGGGCATGAATGGAGGTACGATAGGCCCAAAGGATAGGAGCAAGATGTAGGTTCCAATCATGGCTAGCTACATCAACAGTTTTCTTTAGGATTTTCAAAATGGTTTTATTAGTAGCTTCAGCTTGGCCATTGCCTTGGGGGTAGTGTTTGGTGGAAAAATGCTAGGTGATTTTGAATTTCCTACACAATGTGGCAACTTTCTAATTTTTAAAAGACATTCCATTATCAGTCATGATGTCTTGAGGTATAATGAAATAATAGATAATGTAGTTCAAGATGAACTTTGAAATCTATTTTTTGGTGATGTAGGTTAATGGAATAGCCTCAACCCACTTTATGAAGTACTCAATGGCGACAACTTGTGGCCATTTGTAGAATTTGGGTATACTTGACCGACAAGATCGAATCCCCAACAAGAAAAGGGCTAAGGAGTGATGGTGGGTTGGAGCTCTTGGCTGAGAGCATGTATCAAATCACTATGTTGCTAACAAGGAACACATCTCTTCACAAAATGATATGCATTTGCTTCCATAGTGGGCCAATAGTAACCTATCCTAAGAAACTTTTTTGCTAACATAAGGCCACTAGAATGGGCACCCCAAATCCCTTGGTGGACCTCTTCTAACATCATTTTGGCTTCATCTAAATTGAGACATCAAAGGAGGGCTCCATCAAAGTGTTTTTGGAAAAGTGTGTCACCTAGGATGGCATATCAGGCTGTGCGACGGATGAAGGTTTTTCTTTGATTTGGGGTGAGAGCTATGGGAATGGTTTTGTGATGTAAATAGGAAAAAATGGCAGCATACCATGAAGACTTGGGACCAACAATCTCACACACCAACTCTAAATCAGTTTGTTCATAAGCAGGAGTAAAAAGATTCTCAACAAGAAACTCACACTTAAGACTATATTGAGGCATGGCAATCATGGAAGCAATAGTAGCCATAGCATTTGCTGCTTTGTTATTAGCCCTTGGGATCCACTGAAAAACTAGCTCTATGATGTGTTTTTTAAGATGCTTAACTATCCTATGGTATGGCAACAACTTCTCATCCTCTGTGTGGTATTCATCTATAACTTGCTTAATGACCAATTGTGAGTCTACAAAGACAAGAAGGCTTTTGATATTCCACCTGATAGCTTGACACAACCTTGTGACTAATCCTTCATACTCAGCTATATTTTTGTGCAATGGAATGATATCTTATAAGACTTAGGAATGATATCTCCTTGCAGTGTAACAAACAAAATTCCTACCCCCGATCCCTTTTGTGTGAAGGAACCATCAAAAAATAGCTTCCATGGTTTACTAGGGGTAACAGTCATAATTGTGTCATCTGGAAAGTCTACTACTATGGGATGGTCTCCTAGTAGAGGAGTTTCAACAAGCTAATATGCAATTACTTATCCCTTAATGGCCTTACGCTCCTTATAAAAAATGTCGAATTCACTCAAAATCAAGACCCATTTTGTAGCTCGACCAGTGAGGGAGGCTTTTGATAGCAAATATTGGAGTCGATCTATCTTGGCAATGAGATGTGTAGTATGATTAAGCATGTAATGGCGTAGCTTCTATGTGCAAAAAACTACTGCCAAACAAGCTCACTCAATAGCAGTGTAGTTCAACTCATAACCAACTAGTGTTTGACTGAGATAGTATATAGCTTGCTCATTACCATTGTCATCGAGTTGTGCAAAAAGGGCACCTGAGGCAACTAAAGTGGCTAAAATGTATAGGATCAATGGTCATCCTACAATTGGAGGGACTTGAACTAGAGGATTAGCCAAGTATGCCTTAATTTGTTCAAATGCTTTCTGACATAGACAATCCCATTTAAATTTAGTGTCCTTGCAAAGTAAATGTTGAAATGGATGGACTTTATCTGCTAACTAGGCCACAAATCATTTATTGGATTGTAACCTTCCTTGAAAACTATAGAGTTGTTTCAATGTGGTAGGTGAAGGCATTTCCATGATGGCTTTTACTTTAGTGGGGTCTACCTCAATACCTCTTCTTGACACAATGTAGCCTAACAACTTGCCCGATTTGACCCCAAAGACACATTTCTTGGGATTTAGGTGCACCTTATATTTCTCCAATATTTCAAAAATGATGGTGAGGACATCAATGTGGGACTCACATGTCTTTGATTTTCTAGGATGTCATCAACATAGTCCTCCATTATGACATGTAGAAGATCATGGAATATTGTGGTCATTGTGCATTGATAAGTGGCATCGGCATTCTTCAAGCCAAAATACATGACTTGATAAAAAAAGGTTCCCCATGGGGTGGTGAATGCCATTTTATGTTGATCTTCCTCTACAATTTTGATTTGGTTATAACCGAAGAAACCATCCATCAAAGACAACATCTCATGTCCACCAGTCAAATCCACTATGATGTCTATGTTAGGGAGTGGAAAATCATCCTTAGGACATGCAAGATTTAAATCTCAAAAATTTGAACTCACACAGATGCCCCTAGATGCTTTACCTATAGGAACAATGTTGGAGACCCACTCAGGATAATCAATAGGGCGGATGAACTTTACCTCTAACATTTTTTGCAATTCTACTTTGACTAAAATTGCTACCTTAGGATGCATCTTGCGCAATTTCTGTTTCACTAGTTTAATCTTGGGATCTACTATCAAGTAGTGAACAAGCAAATCTATGTCCAGGCATATCTCTATATGTCCATGCAAAATTGATTTAACCCTTTTTCAAGAATTCAGTCATTGCCTTTTGTTTTTTAGGACTTACGGTAGTTGCAATGTAAGTGATTTGTGGATTATCCTCTGTACCCAAGTTGATTGGAATTGTGTCCTCATTCAAAATATATGACTTTTCTAGTGGTAAAAATCTAAATGGCAAGTCAATCTTTCTCTCTTCTAGTGCCTCTAAGAGGTTTTCACCAGAAGATGCATCCTTTATTTTATCTGTTTCTTCATCCAAAAGTTCCCTAGAAGAGTTTTCACTAGAGGATGTTTCTTTTATTTTTCCATTTTTATTTTCTTTTTCACTTTTGCGACTAAGAAAGTTGACTTGGCTACCAAAGTAGGCTTGCTTATTGTATTGGATCTCATGTTCATAATCATGGAGGTTCTTAAGGCCAAAGAGTGCCATTATTGCTTCATCAGACTTACAAATATTGAGAGCTAGTGGTATGTCCTGAAGGTCCCAGTCTATCATGTTAGGGTTGGTGAGAGGTAGGTTTTTGGATGAAAGGTCAGTTATGGTAATGGCACAAATATGGCTATCTAGGTCATCCTCAATGTATTGGAAGGGTATTTCAAAGAATTTCTCCTCTTGATTCTCGGAATCAAACTCAACCATACAATAGTTGTCAGCAAAGGATACCTTGGGTTTAATGGAGCCCAAACCACATCCTTTAGGATCACTATTAGCTTCAAGGGGTTGTCTAATTCCATCTTCTCTAGGTCCAAGGCCGGTACCATGATATACCATGTTTTTGATAATGGGAGGGGCCTTAACATACTTATCTTTGGGGAATTCTACAGGTTCATCTTTTCCATCATAGTATATCCAATCTAGAATATTAGATTCCATATGCTCATCACTAAGTGAACCCCAATGTTCAAATGTGGTCTTGTTAATATGCATAGTCTCTTTGTTGATAGGAGGTGGTAATTGTGAAGGTTTTCTAAAGGAGCGAGGGGAGAGTGGTAGCTATTCAACACATAGGGCATTTTCGAACTTATACTCTCCCATTCCTAAATTACTAAAAGTAACTTTCTTCCCTGTAGTATTTACCTTAGTATCCTCCACCTTTTCTTTTCCTTTGCATGAATTGGAATCATTAATCGATAACTCTGGCACTATTATGGAAGGTGATTCTGTTATTGTGAGAGGCTTAGGTATAACTTTAGCAAACTCACTGATTGGACAAAAATTTGCTGGTGCACCTTCCAATCTTTTACAAAAGGCAAAAGGTGTGGGGTCACCTGGAATCATGACCTCTCTTCCTTGGTGAGGAAATTTCAAGCATTGATGATAGGTAGATGGTACTTCTTTTAGTGTATGTATCCAAGGTTGACCAAGCAAAATGTTATATTGCAAATCCAAGTCTAGGACATGGCATTTAGTATTTATGAAAACTGGTCCAACCTTTAGTGGTAACATGATAACCCCTTTTGATTCTCTTTCTCTTTCATCATATGCTTTTATTGTTATCCTTTTATTAACATCTAGGAGGTCTTTTGGAAGTCCCAAGAAACAAATCATCTTCAATGTACATAGGTTCAAAATAGATCCATTATCTATGAGGACTCTTTTAATCTTATGCCATTGTATAAGGACTTCAATGTGGAGTGACAAATTATGATGGGGATCAAGACCTTGGAAATATTTATCTATGAAGACAAGGTGTTGTTGTGCAGCAAGGTTTCCAATCATGGTGGTGAATTAGGAGGCATTAATGTTTTTAGGAACATGAGACTCTAAAAGAGCCTTCTCCAAAATTTCCTTGTGGATGGGTGATGTGGTGAGGAGTTCAAGAATGGATATTTGTGCAAGAGTATTACCTAATTGAGATAACACATCATAGTGAGAAGGGGGCCTTTGTGAAGTGGAAGGTGTGGTAGGCACATGTGGAATTGATGGATTAGTGGGGTTGAGAGTGGTATCTTTCAAAGTAAGTCTTCCCTGTTGAGTAGTTGCATCACAATCAGCTACTTGTAGGACAAGGGTATTCACATGAGTGTCTACCTCTTCTATGCAACCACACATGGAGTCAAATCCACATATATCATTGGTTTCTATTTTACCACACAAGGAGTCAAACCCCGATATGTGGTTAGTAGAATAGTCATATAGTAGTGCATTTGATGTGGAAGCTTGATTCACATTGTTCATATTATTGTTTCCATTGTTGGTATTGTCATTGTTGTGATTAGGAAATGGCTTTCAAAATATCTTTAGATTAGCATTTTTAGAGGATGGTCCTCCTTCTACCTCAATTTCTCCATCATCAACAAGATTTTGTATGAAGAATTTGAGATTTATACACTTGTTTGTATCATGTCCTTTGATGTGGTGGTATTTGCAATATTCATTTTCCCTATTCCATTTCAATTTGGGTTGATTCTCATCAAAGGGCTGTGTGTTAGGAAACACCATCAAATTGTGATCCACTAATTTTTGGAATATTCATGGTTGTAATTTCTGTTGGTATTATTGTTGTTGCAAGGAAAAAATTGTGTTTGATTGCGAGATTGCCTATTCTTTTGATTTTGATTGTCATGGTTCAAGTGGTTGTTGATTTTATTATGATAGTTGTTGTTGTTTCCTCGAAGGTTTTGCACATTTTTAACATAAGTGACACCATCGTGTGTGACACTTTTTTTTTGGGACCAAAACTTGTGCTTTCTATTGTTATTTGCATCATTGTTTAAGGATGATGAGCTATAATGTTTGATGAGACCTTTGTCTAAAAGCTCATTTTCAATGTTTTTGCCTCTCTTGACTAATGTAGCAAAGTCTTCCAAGTTAGCCACTTCATGTGAAAAGACATCTCTGGTGTCAAGTTTTTGATAAATATATCCACAAGGTGGGAATCCTCAATTTTGTAGGGCATGCGGTTAGAAAGATGCCTCCACTATTGTAGAAAGTTGGCAAATGTTTCACCATTTCATTGTTTTGTGTTGCACAAATCACTTAATGAGGCATGGTGTCCAATGTTGTAAGAGTATTGTGCTACAAACTTTTCTATTAAATTATTGAAAGAGGTAATGGAACCCTTGGGTAAGTTCATTAGCCACTCTAGTGTGGGGCCTCCAAGACTTCGTGTGAAGAGCCTCCTAAGATAGTCTTCATTATAGGCTACTTCCTAACACAAAATTCAGAATTCTTTGAGATGTGTGATAACACATGTTTCTCTCGTGTATTTGTTGAATTTAGGAATCTCAAAGTTTGGTGGGAATGGTATCATGGTAATAGATCTATCAAATGGAAAGGGACAAACTTCTTCAAAAGAGAAATCCTTCTCCCCTTTGTTGGTCATGGAATGTACTAGTTACAAAGTTCCTATAACTACTAGGCTAAATCTTGGTTTGGTTGTACTTGTGACTATTGAGAATTTGCAATCCCACCTCCCAAGCTATAGGGAGTTTCAAACATATTATAAGATGGTGGGAGTGCTCCACTTTGGCCAATGTATTGATATGTAGTCCTTGGAATTGGCACAGATGATTTCACCATACTTGTTGGAATTTGTGGATAAGTGGAATACATTGGTTGTGTTGAAATTTCCATTTGTTGAGTAGACATTTGGCCAATGTTTAAGCGTCCTACAATTGGACCTGTTAAGGTGGACTACGGAATAATTCCATGTGTAGTAGTGTTGGGTATGACACTAATGATTTGTTGGATATGTTCTGCACTTAATTGGAAAGCCGGTTGTGTGGTGCCACTTGATGTGGATGTAGCACTAGTTGTCATTGTTGGTCCTTGGCTAGATGCTTGGGTTGTGTTTGGTAACATGGGAGCACCACCCTTCATAATCTGTCTAAACAAGGTGATCTCATCAAAGCTTGTAGGGACATTAACACCATCTTTAACCAAGTTTAAGAAGATCTCAATTTTGTTTGCCCTAATAGATATTTCCATTATTTTGACATTGTATGGATCAGTAAGGAATGTTCAGACATCATTAGGGATATTCTTGTTGTCAATAGGGTTTTCCTCTTGGTATACTTCTTCGTCATCATTTCCCAAAGTAGTGTTGCAAAAAGGATCTTCTGGTTCTTGTGTGAATGTTAAGCTAGGCATGCCAAAGTTTGAACTAGAGGGAAATCCTCCCCCCATTGATGTTACATGTGGAGGAAAAGGATTCTCCATATCTTTTTTCCTTAATAATTCCAAGAAGCGAGACATGGGATTAAATATAAATTTGTCAGATCGTGTATGTACCATACAATAGTGACCCAACCAATCGGTGGAAGACTATGGAAGCAAGCGAAGAATGTGAAAGAGAATTGCTGAACCTTCTGCAATGAAAGGGGCCAATAACCTAGATGTAAACAAAAGACCTTGATTTAGCAAAGTGTGATTGTAGGCTAAAAGTATATTTCTCCTACCAAAGATGGTCAAGTGATCTTTAGGCAAGATAGGACACCAAAAGTGACTATCCACTATTTGGAGATGGACTTGTGATTCCAAATGAGTGATAGGTGTTTTCTTGTGGATAAAAGGTCTAATGTTATAATCTTGGAAGGTGTTCTTATGCCAAAGTTTTTAGGTTCAAATGATCAAGCTCTCTAGAGGAAGTTTGCAAATGGAAGACTAGAAATTTGAAAAAATAGCATTGATGTGGAAAAATGAAGGCGTGGTGGTTACTTATGCAGTTAACTCAATCCTCACTTACTGGAAACAAAAACCTAAGGTTTACTCTTGGGAAGGTAGACCAATTTTGAAGTTTTGCATTGTACTCAATTCTATGTAGCAATCTTCTTTAGCTTCTTCTTTTTGGATGCCTTGATAGTGTATCAAAATTATTTATCACCATGTGCTAGGTTCTTCCTTTCCTTGTAGAGAAATGGTTTGGACAATTTCACCTTCTTATGTTTGACTTTTTCAGTCATGGCAAGAACAAAACAAGACTCAGTTTCAAGGACAAACTAGACTCAATCAATTTCAAATGCTAGACCAATATAAGACTTTTGAAGATAACCATGAGTCAAGAGGACCCACTTATCACTATTTCACTCACTAAATTTTAGCTCACAATTTTACTCATTTTGCACTTGTTTGATGTTTGGTGTTGGTTTTGAATGTTTAAACAAACAGGCACACATAATACACCAAAAATCCTAATAAGGCTATAAATAGGATATACAAGGCTTATCTAAAGGGCATCTTTGATATACACAAGGTATGTGAGGCCCAAATCCATAGATGAAAGAAAATAATGCCACACAACTGGGGGAGACAGTAACACAAATATCCTCCTTCACTTCCCAAAGGTATAAAGTTCTTTGGTGCTTGGTCAAGAGTGACAAGATTTTACTTCCAAGAGAGTTGTCTTTCGATTCACCTCCCGATTCTTATACTCCACCAGAACACTGGAGTTGAGGTCATCCCAAGGGGTGATGAAATCTCCAAGCAGGCCTCCTAAAAAAAGAAAAACAAGACAACTTATTTCTTGTGCACCCAAGATCACCCAAAGGCATGAGGGGAGAGAATATGTAAGTGGCCTTGGGCTTTAAAAGACACTTGTTCTTTCCCAATGAAGCTTTAGGTTTTGTAATCTAATTTGAAGACACACATGTTAAAGCATACAATATTCTTTCCAACTTGAAATTATCATCAACATAAATAAAAGCATGGATTTTTCAACAAGAAAGTAAATCGCTTGTGAACATAAGAAAATTGCTGAAAATGAAATCATTTTCCTTTAAGGCATTCAAGAGTGTATGAATTCACTTTAAGCACCAAATCCAAATGTTTTCTAGCCTAGAAATGCATGTCCATTCCCTTAAGGCATTCAAGAGTGTATGAGTTCATTTAAAGCACCAATTCCAAATGTTTGCTACCCTAAACATACATTCCAATGAAAATATTGTTCATTCTCTTAAGGGCATTCAAGGTTGAGTTTTCTACCTAAATATCAATTCCAATGAAATATGAATAAATTTATTTAAGGCATTCAAGATTGGATGTAAAGTTTTCCTTTAAAACATTCAAGAGTGTGTTTGGATTTTACTCATTAAATTGCACCATGCATTCAGAAGACAAGTGGTTATACCATGCAAGTCAATTAACCTTTAATCCTAAAATGATGAAAATCACTACAAATTTCCTAAGTGATAAAAATCACAATTGGTTTGTTTTAAGTCTTTCAAGGTCTGTTTTATGCATGCAAACTTGTTAGTAATCCCTGCAAACCACTAGTCAGTGAAAAATGTGTTTAAAGCTTAAGGATTCTACCAAAAATCGTAGACGACAAATCACAAGCGCAAATGACAAAGCGTGTAGACACTGAAATGTGCAAACGCTAGAACTCGGAGATGCTAAAATGCGAAGATGACAGAAGGCAAAAAGGTACAACTGGTAGTCTAGTACTTTTGTTAGATGCAGATGATAGTTTAAAGATCAGAGATGCTAAAAATGAAGATGAAAAAAGACATCCAACACACAACACAAACAATAGCTTGAAAATCTCAGACGATAGAATGTTACGTGTAAATGACAGATTGATTCTTTAGATTTAGAACTTGCCCCCAATGCAAACGACATAATAATCTACACAAATGCTAAAACTAGGTTCTGAAATGCAATGTCGATGGATAAGAATAGAAAGGCATAGAGACGCTAGTATGCATAGACACCGGTCTGCATAGATGCTGGTTTGCATAGATGAGAGAAGACAAACGACATTGTGTTCAGTGCAGATGACAATGCGAGGTTTTTTGGCGACAAACTGTGAATTCTTGATAGATTTTTCAATGGAAAATAGGGACGTGGGTCCCAGCGGGCATGCCAAAATGTATACTAAAGAATTTGACTTGTTGGAAGCAAGAGCAAACAAACAAACATTAGTTGCACATAGATATTAAGATATTCAAGACAAAATAAAATACAACTAATATAATGCTTGAGTTTTACAACTAAAAGAAACCAATAAATCAAATCCTCAAGCAACCTCAAATAGCTCAATAAAGGCAACCATGAGAGGCCTTGTTAGTGTGTTTAGATTAGAGGGATGTGGGTGTGCTCTCCCCAAATACAACTACGGTGAATCTCTTGATGTGAAAATACAAGTGTGATAATGAAACTATGTTATATGAAATGAAGAACACCTCAAACAATGGCTATGGAGGAAGCCATGTTTGAGAGCATTCAAGTGCATGTGGAGATGGAATGCAATAAATAAACTAAGCTAATGTGCAAATTAAGCTAGTATGCAAATGAAATGAAGATGTAAATGCATGAACAAACTAAATTAACCATGCAAATGCAAGCTATCAACTACCAAAGATTAGTATGCAAGCAACTGTAGAAAATCACTACAAAGCTCAAAACTCAAACTAACATGATAACAATGCATGTGGAGGAGATGAAAATTCTTGAGACAATGTTTCTATTTATAGGCTTAAGAGAAGCCTTGGTGAGGTGGCATTTATGTGGCATCCACATAGGTGCCACAAGGAGACATGTAAGAAAGCCATGCAAGTGGTCAACATTCAAAGTTTGCTCACACATGTGTGAGAAAACTTGGAGAGATGAGTGGGGGACAAAGTTGCAAGAGGTGTGAGAAGTGGGAGTAGTCCTCACACATGTGTGAGCACAAACTTAGGCTCAAGAAGGGATTTAGTAAGATGATTAAGGTAATTAAGTGGGATTAAATGGTGGATAGGCTTAGGAGGATGAAAGTGATGGTTGTAGGCTAGGTTTAAGATTAAATTAAACAAGATTTAATTTAATCATAGGTTTAGAGGAATTAATGAGATGGAGGGGATTTAAATAAATAGAATTTATTTAAAAAGGGGAATTATGGAGGATCATGTATTAAATAAATTTAACACACTATAGATGGAAGTATTTAAATTAAATTTAAATACCTTAGAAATGTGAACCTACTTAATTAAATAAATTTAATTAAATAGGTAGACAAATAGGAAAACTATAATTAATTACCAATTAATTAATTATAATGTCAAGGGCAATATTAAATAAATTAATATAGTCTTTTGGGATGATTTTAAGCGTCTACAAGTACATTCAAAAGCTCTATGACCATCTTCTCCATATTTGTAACAAATACCCTTAAACCAAGATATTTCTTCCCTTTTTCCATTATTGTTATTCCTAGAGTAAAAAATATAGTTCCATCTAGAGTAATTACCTTTTTTCCCAGTAGGTTCATCCTTCCATCCTTTATCTTGCACTGAATTATCAGATCAACTACTTTCTCCATAAGTTCTACCTCTGCTCCTTTGAAATCTGCCACCTCTTCCTCTCAGTCTTTGATCATGTTTCTTTGTCAATCTTTCTTCAAACTTCAAAGAAAATTTGATATGATTCCTCCACACTATCCATCTTATCATAGCTGGTCTCATCTTGAATTGATATTCTCAACTGATTCATGTATATAGCCACCTTTTCAACTTCATCATCCACATGTCCAAATTTGATATCTAGTTTGTAGAATTCCTTAGTATATTCCTTTACACTCATATCTTTTTGTCTCAAATTTTGCATCTTCCTTAGCAAACTAACCTGGTAATCTATAGGGAGAAAATTCTTCTTCATCTTTCCAAGAATTTTCATCCATGTCTTGATCTTATCCTTCCCTCTCTTCTACCTATCATCTTGCAAATGATCCCACCAAAGAGATGCATGACCTTTCAACTTTGTAACTGCTATCTTAACCTTCTTGTTATTAGGAGTACCTTCATACTCAATATACTTTTCCATTTCAGAGATCCAATCTAATACGACATTAGTCTCAAGTTTTCCATCATAGCAAGAAACTTCAACAAAAGGTCTAGCATTTTCTCTAGACAAAACTCTCAGAAGCCTTTCTTCATCTTGTTCAACTTTAGGCTCAGGATTAGGGTTAGGTGCCACCTCTTCTTCATCACTAATATCTGCAAGATGCACTCCTCTTCTTTGGGTTTTCTCTACAGCTTCAAGTCTGGTTGCAATCCACCTCAACATATCTATTATAGCATTATCAATATTTCCTCTACCATAAACTATCTTGACAATAGTTCCTACAAGATCATAACCTACTGCAAGTTATAGGTTAGGTCTTAGAGATTTACCACCCTACAACCAATCCAATAAGGTTCCCTATGATCCAATCCATAAGAAAGAACTCGCTCTAATACCACCTAACGTAAGGAGAGAGAAACTTAAGTAGAATCTTTTCAACTTAAGCTTACAAATAGCTCTACTCTACACATGGAAGGAACATACAAAACCAAGTACATAAGGTGAGATTTCCATACTTTTACTTGAGTGTAATTAATAAGAAATGCATTTGAACATAAGGCTTGACAATTGACAACCAAATTTGCTCAACTTAAGTTTACAAACAAACCCACTTAGAGTTACACATGGAACCAACATACAAAACCATGTATGTAAGGCAAGATTTCAAGACTTTTACTCAGGCATAATTAATAAGAAACATAATTGAACATAAGGTTCAACAATTGGAAACCTCAATGGTGTAATAATTAAAAGAAGTCTTTCAACATGCTCGACTATGAGGTCATCTAGGTTTCAACCATATACAATGAAATTACAAAGTTAGAATCCAAGTTCACATCTTATCTTGCTTCTTAATATCTCATGTCATATCCTATCATCCACTTCTACCTCTTTTATCTCTAACCAAGCTTCTTATATAACCAACTAAGCCACAAATTGACTAATCAAGCATTTAATTATATTATAGGTCTAACCTAGGAAGAGTAAACCAAAACCGATGCTAAATGAAATATAAGGCAATGCACACTCAAAGGAAAATCCACACACATCTAAGGAGTCAACTCCTAACTTTGCAACACATCATGATAACATAAGAAACTGCACCAAATGAAATGACATGCCTTGTTAGAAGGAAACATGCCAAAACAGAGACCACAAACAATGGTTCACAACTCGAGAAATACAAATGATCAAAGCTTGCACTCTTAGGAGGAGTATCGAGGATAGGTCCTCATCAAGATGTTAACTATGCATAACACGACACCAACAACAACAATGGCCACTTCAAGAACAAAAGACTGGTATATGAAACACAAATCTTTTTTTTGGTTGATGAGAGATTGCTCAAAGGCCCAAGATGCTCCTGCATATATATATATATATATATATATATATATATGACACGTGTCTCTATTTTAGAGAGTTTTCTTGAAACTTTATATACATTCTCACTTTTTCCTAAATTAGATTTTAATGTAGACAAATGTCTTTATTTTGAGAACTCTCTCTAAAAATTGGTGTCTTTCTAAAAATTTGCCCGAAATAGGATTTGGACCATTGATTAAGGACCATCCAATGGTTATAAAAATAGGGTTGCTATATGTTATATGATATAATATTAACTTAGGCTCAATTTAATCTTCAAGTTCGATAATTTATTAGGTTCCATATAATAATAATAGAATAATAGTTTCTAGATATGTATAGTTATGAACCTATGACTCATTAACTTTAATTTTCTTCAATAATGAAAGATTCACTAACATTTTATAGAATTTAAATAGGATTGCAAAAAAATTACCATTTAAATTTAATAAATTCCTACTTCAAAAAAAAATTGCTTATAGAAATGAAAAATTTCCCCTTCAAATAATGTTGGATTTACCAAAGTTTTATACTTTTTTACAAAGGGGGGTTTCTTAAAGTTATCACTTCTCTAGGTTGACCTAGTCCTTTCTACCTTTTGGATGAATGATTTCTAGATTTTGTTCCTTTTGTCGTTTCATTTTAGTATCCATGGTGTGATATTAAGAAAATGGTTGAAATCATGACTTTCTGAGCTTAATTACATCTTCCACTATGTATTTCAAGGTGAATACTTTATCTCTTATTTTCTATCTTATCGTATACTTACTTTCATATCTTTTTTAGGATATTTGTGTGTACTTCCAATATGGATTTATCATATCTTTTGTTTACATTGCATGAAAGAGAACCTTGCTAGTATACTTTTTGATAAGTCTCTAGATTTTGCATTGGCATCCTGCTATCCTCTTTGGTAGTTTCACCAATAAAATTTAGGTCTTATTGAGAGTTATGCTTGGAAGTCCCTCTTTCTCTTGTATTGAATGGCTAAGGGAGGAAGTGTTGAACTTGTTTAGTCTAGTTTGCATTTTTATTATTGGTGTCATTGACCCCCTAAACATATCCAAAAGAGGGTGGTTCTTTATATTTAAAATCCCTAGAGTTTTCAAGCACACCACAACTATGAAGAGATAAGCATCATTTTTAACAAGACCATCATGTGAGTGGATTATGGAGTGGGGGAGACATCTTAAATGAAGAAATATTTAATGGGATATATCCCACATTGGGTGTATTGTACATTTCAAAGGTGTTTTTATATATCAACACTTGCATGGTAAGTGTTAAATCCAACCACTTTTGATAAAGAGGTTTGATTGTGCATAGGAATGGGGGGTGATCTAATATGCTAACATGGCCAAAATTATTTGGTATAATTTGTGGGTCCACACTATGATGCAATGATGTGAAAGATCAACAATAAATTAGACACTGCCACGTGGTACATAGACTAAGTAGGCTATGGGATCCAAATGAAACATGGTAGGAGCTCACAATCTCATGATATAGGTAAAGGTCATTAAGTCATATAAATTTTTTTTGACAAGTGGCAGGTGTAGATCAAGTTGGCTGGTGTCCCTAGGCTAACAAGTGGTAGGATTTAATAATCTTGTTATCCCAGTAAGCTAGAGGATGAAATCAATGTAAAATCATGATATGATAACACGTGGAAGAGGTGATGAGCAAGAAATGATTGGGAAAGGTTCTAATGTGGTGATGATGGAGCATCTAGGTGTTGGGGGTTGCCACATAGTAGTCAAAGGAGGTTGAAGAAAAATGTGCAAAACATGAGTGAAATGTAAAACATTATACAATGTAAAAGACATTATAATATGAAAATGCAAAAAGGAATGGATATAAAGTGAAATAAAAAAAACTAGTGTAAAATATTTTAACACACATAACAAGGAAGAAGCTACAGAAAAGAAGAAATATAGGAATGAAAGTGCCGCTATGGAGGAGTTTTTTGTTGTTTTTTGCATATATTATTTTGGGTTTTCTCCAACCTTCACAAAGGGCCTCCAGCGTAGTTGTGAAAGTTTAAGGAAATATTTAGTAGAGCTTTTATCTATGTTTTTCTTGTTTCTACATCATCTATTTTGTGGGTTTTCTCCAACTTTTTCCAGGGCCATCTGCTTAGTGGGTTATTACATCACATGTGTAATGGGGCAAACTCATGGGTTTCTCTTCATTTTTTCAGCTATAAGTGGAGAGAAAGAGACAAGTAAAGGGAAGTTATGGAGAGATGAGAGAAATGGGATTTTCAATATATTGGAAGAGATTGAAGAGGGATTGTTACCTAATTTCACCTATAGGCTCAATCAAGTAGAGCATTTGCATTGGAAAGTCAAAGGTACATTCAAACTTATCCTACATTATGTGCCTTACCAAATAACAATTATTAAAATTTTTTTTTGCACAAATAATTATTAAATTTTATGAAGGAAAGAAAATAACATAAAAATTAGCTCATTGTTGAAATTCTTCCATAAAAATATAAAAAATTATTTATCAAAATATTATTTTTCTCCATGCAAGTTTTAAAACTAGATAGAAATGAATTCATCATTTTGAATTCAAAATAGGCATACGTGTGTGTATAAAGAATGAAAGGTGTAAATAAAAAGAAAGGTCCACCATTGCCTGAATTACTGGCTAGTGTGTTGATGGTTTTGATCACTTATGCTCCCACATTCATGTTGCTCCACTTTCCTACTTTTGAGGTTTGTATAATGAAATTGAAAACACATTGGGGTTAGATCCAATGGATCTAATAAATGACTAACCCTAATTCATGGACATACCCCACACATCCATACATACTTCAAAAATAAAAGACAAATTTATTTCTAGCATGTTTGCTTTTTGTGCAATAATATTGTCTATTAGTAGCATGTAAATATGTAAATTTAGCTCCCAAAAGGATTCAAGCCCAACATTCCATTGAGAGAAAATATATAGGTATAAAGATCAACTATAAATTATTAAGTGATATTAAATGTACATGAGATAAAAAAAATGAAACCTTTTATTGTATTCAAGCGTAAAAAAACTTGATAAGTTATTTAAGGGACAATCCATATTAAATTGAAATAGTTTATTAAAGAAACATGTGGTGGATTAATATTTAATCAAAAATTAATAATAGTGGAAATGGTTACAAGCATGTGTAGTAATCGATATACCAATAGGGAAAAATGCGATCAACAATCACTAGAGATTTTATCTAAAATCATGGGAAGTTATAACAATAAATTCAAATGGAAGTAAAATAGAGCATACATAATATTGTCATGATGGAACCTAAAGGTTACAATAATGTAGGTGCATAGAAAAAATAACCATAAGTTATGGTTAATGAATCATCAAATGACTATTCAATTAATCACAACATACATTGTTGAGAGCAAAATGGTTCAATGCAATTTGTTATAATATGCAAATATACATGAGTTGCTAATGAATAAGGAAGCATCTTGAATGTCAATGATAACTATGGATGAAACACAATGATTCTTTTCCTAGCAAGTAGGAATGGAAAAAGATGCACAAAGTATTCCACCATCTACTTTATAAGTATAGATAAGGGCATTCATCTTCGAGATGTAAGAGACAAAGGTCACATTGATAAAAGAAAGAACAATTATGTTATCAAATTGCAATGCATATGTGTGCCTATGAAATACATGTTAAGATACTCTTAAAAATAGCTACATGAGATGGTAGTTTGGTGTAGCATTTTTTAGAAAATAATTTGATACAATTTCGTTCACAATTCAGCTATAAGAAGCACTAAGAAAGTAACAAGTAACACTACAAGCATTTTACAAAGAACAAGAAAATGTAATCAGCATTAAAATTTTAAGGTTGAACTATTCTAAAACATGTGAATGAAAATGAAAATAAAGGGAGCCACGATATGTCTAATACTACAAGAATGAAAGGGTGTATTGTGCTTAATGATAACCAAGGCTTTGTTTTTATCATTTTGCAAGTGGAGAGAAAATGCATCAACTATTATAAAGACTTAAAATTTTATAGTCGCTAGAAAATGATCATAATGCACCATCAAAGACTTGTCACATAATACACACCCAATAATGAATTTGATCTAAGTGGAAGGCAACAAAAGTCCTCACTTTCAAGGATGCTCACAAACATTCAAAATTGTCTATATTGTGGAAATCTACAACAAATTTTCTACTAGGAAACAATGAGCCAAGCCATCATCTCTTAGATATAGAAATTCCAATTATTACATAAACCCTCAAATGTAAGAGCCATATTATTCAACAAATTTCTCAAAAGTTCAAAGAAGCTTGTTAGCTAGTAGAGAGAAGTGAGGAAAGACACCAAGATTAGTACCCAAAACAAGAAATTGTTCAATCAATATAAAAATAAATAACACAACATACCTAAAGAGCACCCACAACATCTTTACTCCTACCACACCTTGATTTCAAAGATCAAGTTTATAAAGTAGAAGTTCTATTCAGGCCCAATGCCCCCAATAATGAAGATTCTTGGCAAGTATTTGAAGATGATAAACACATACTAAAATTCATTAAAGAGGAAGATCCTTTTGAATTCTTGTATTTTGAAGGAAGCACTAATGCAAATGGTGATGACTCAGTGATAGGTGATAAAAAGAAAATAGAGCTTAATATGATTCAATTGAAAGGTAATAAGATTCCACCCCATCCAATCTCTTTAGAAAAAAATTTTTAATAGGCATGATGCATACATAAAGAGGGAAAGAGATAAGAAAGGAAAAACCTATGGTGAATATGATGGAATCAATATAGGGACAAAAATCAGCCCAAAGATGATAAACATAGGAAAGTGTTGCACACCAAAGGAGAGGATAGAGATCAGGAAATTACTTATTGAATCTCAAGGTGTATTTTCTTAGAGTTATGAAGACCTAAAGAATTTCATGGGTAGAAAGTTCAAACATGAAATCCCTCTTAAACCAGAAGCAACACCATTTAGGCAGAAATAAAGAAATTGTAACCCTATAGTTGAAGAAGAAATCTTTAAGGAGATTGACAAAATGTTGTAGGCAAGGATTATATACCCTATTGATCATTACACTTGGGTTTCTAATATTGTGCCAATGAGAAAGAAGAATGGAGAGATAAAGATTTGTGTAGATTTCAGAAATCTAAATCAAGCCTGACTCAAAGATAATTTTTGTCTCCCTAATATGGATCATCTTTTACAAATTATTGCAGGATCAAAAATGATGTCCATGTTAGATGGATTTTCAAGATATAATCAAATTTAGGTAAATGAAGCAAATCAGTTCAAAACTGCATTTACTACACTATGGGGTACTTTTGCCTGCAATAGAATGCCTTTTGGCCTAATTAATGTAGGTGCAACCGTTTAGCATGGCATGAATTTGGCCTTTGGTGATTTGAAAGATAGAATAATTGTAATATACCTTGATGATTTGATAGTCTTTTCTAAGAAGAGAAAAGATCATATCAAAGATCTAGAAAAAGTCTTACAAAGATGTAGAGATCATGGTGTCTTACTAAATCCAAAGAAGTTAGTGTTTTGTGTGACAGAAGGCAAGCTTCTTGGTCATATTTTATCCCAAGAAGGAGTGAAGATTGATCCAAACAGAGTTAAAGCCATCCATCAATTAAGTCTTCCATTAGGTAAAATTGGAGTGAAGTCCTTCTTTGGCTAGGTAAATTTCTTGAGAATTTGTTCTTGACTTCTCTGAAATAGTTAAATGTATAGTTGATATGATGAAAGGAAATCAAACTTTCAAATGGAGTGATGTTGGGAAAAAGGCTTTTGAAGATATGAATGGTGCCATTGCCAAAGCCCCTGTGCTTATCCATCCTAACTACACTAAAGAATTCATCATTTACTATTATGTCTCAAAACATAATATTTCAACTATATTGATGCAAGAAAATAAAGAGAGAATACAAGCTCCAATTACTTTCATGAGTATACCATTGAAGAATCAAGAATTGAGATACTCATAGATGGAAAAACATGCATTAGCAATGGCGAGAGCCCTTAAATTTTTTAGGTTTTATGTATTGCATTCTCATTCAGTGATATATGTGCCACACCTTCTAGTAAAAAGTATTCAGACACAACAAGAGGTTGGTTGCAATAATAGAGGAGTATGGATAGCAAAAGTCAAAAGAATATGATATAGAAATTAAGCCAACCAAGCTTGTAAGAGGTAATGCATTCTGTAAAGCCTTAGTAGAAGATCAACAATTCAAAGAAGAAGATATTCCAAAAGTTCTTATGGTAAGTCTTCAGGATCCTTGGTTCTCAAGCATTGCTTATTTTATGACATATGGTGAATGCCCTGATGGATTGACTACTAAGAAAAGAAGGGATCTAAAAAATAAATCCTTAAAGTATGTGATTCATGATGATGTCTTGTACAAGAGAGCAATTGATGGAACATTTTTCAGATGTGTGGATAAAGAGTAGCATGTAAAGTTGTTGACGTCTTTTCATAATGAGGAATGTGCAATACACTTCTCTTTTACTGTCACTACATTCAAAATGTTGCGACAATGCTATTATTGGCTTGACATGTTTAAAGATGCATATAAGTGGGTGGCTAATATTGGGAATACATATGGAGTAACTGAGAGGGGGGGGGGGGGGGGGGATGAATCAGTTACCACAAAAAAAATTCCACAGATCACTTAGATGTCTTAAAACTTAATTACTACTGTCACTCGGTAGCCACACAGGAAAGTGTTGTAACTCGGTAGATGAACTGTATATTAACCAATTACTGATCTTTAAGCATTCACAATTATAAACATGCATGCAAAAGAAAATAACATGAACACAAGAGACACCATATTTAACATGGAAACCCAATATGGGAAAAACCACCAAGTAACTAGCTACCAATTTTCACTCATCTGAAGTGAGCCCTGTTAGGAGCCAACCCTGTTAAAGGTTACAAAACACACTATTAGGTGTGACCTTGTTAGAGGATTTAATCACCCTGTTAGGAGTGGCCTTGCTAGAGGACTTTAGAACAATTCAGTAGAATTGTCCACCTTGTTAGAGGGTTTACAAAATGGCTGTTAGACCAACTCTATTAAGAGATTTAGGAATTACTGCTACAATGGTGAGAAAGTAACAATAAGTGACCTGAATGAGATGCAACTGAACTTTGCTGATACAGATCTTTGTTCTGCTTCAATAGATCCTCTCTGATCGAATACAACTTTGTTGCTTCTCAAGGATATTTGATCCTTCTTCAAAATTTTCTCACACCTTCCTCTTCACACAATTAACTCACTTGCATATTTTCTCATTCATTCATCCATTGCATTTGAAATCACAACTTGACCTTTTATTTATACATTACAGATTGTCAAGTTGACTCATTTACAAGTTACATTTACCAATAAACAATACATCAGTTGGCTACAAACATTACATGAAACAAATAAACTTTATTTTCCAAAATAATGAAATCCTTCATTGGCTAACCCTACTCGGTAAGTACTGCTCCAAAAATGATTTTCAGTGTTAACCAAGTGAAGCTCAGTAAACATTGTGAACTCTACAAAATCCTTTGGAGACTGAGTGAACTCGATAAGAACTAACTTTCCTTCGCTGACCTTGTGAGCTCGGTAGAAACTTTCTTCTACCATAAAATCCTTTAGCGCCTGAGTGAGCTTAGTAGAAATTGACTTCACAATGTAACCTCCAGAAATGCTCAATAGACTCTATAATTCACTTTCCTGACCATCTGAGCTTGGTAGACTTTGTCTGATAACTGATATGACATTTGTGTAACATCGAAGACAACACACAATTGATCAATTGTATCCAATAGCTAATTGTGAGAAATGCAAGATATTTACTGGTAAACCTCAACTTGTTGCCCTACCTCTTAGGCTAGTGGTAATTGAAGCTCCTTTCTATCAATGGGATTTAGATTTTATAGGCCCAATGATTCCTCCTTCCAGTCAAGGACACTCTTACATATCGACTACAACAGATTATTCTAGTAAATGGGTTAAAGCAAAGCCAATGAAGAAGAATTCCTCATAAGTGGTATGTGAGTTTCTCAAAGAACATATCCTGGTCAGGTTTGGAGTTCATGTGAAGTTGATAATGGATAATGCATCATGTTTTTCTTCTTCAAAAATTATTGAATTTTTCTATGATAACGGTATTCAAGTTGGGCATTCCTCTGACTATTTTCCTCAAGGAAATGGGCAGGCCGAGTCTAGTAATAAGAATTTGATTAATATTTTGAAAAAAATGGTCTTGGATAATCAAAAAAGTTGGCATAAGAAGATTCATGATGCTTTATGGGTTGATAGAACCACACCTAAAAGGGTCATTGGTATCTCACCTTTTAAATTAGTCTATGGAGTGGAAGCTAATTTGACACTATCTCTAGAGCTTTTTGCTTGTAAATTAAAGACTGTGATTGAAGAAGATGTTTTCAAAGATGGATTAGAGAAGAGGATCTTGTATCTTACCAAACTGCAAGAAGAAAGGGATGAGATGGTTGATAAACTCATTGATCATCAAGGCAGGGTAAAGAAGTTGTTTGATAAAAGAGTAAGGCCTAGAAGATTTATGGAAGGTGATTTGGTGTTGGTATGGGATAAGAAACATGAGACAAGAGGTATGCATTCCAAATTTCAATCTTTGTGGAAAAGGTCATTTTAGATCATACAAGTGAATCAGAATAATTCTTTCAAGTTAGCATATCCCATTGGAGAAACCTTGCCATGTTCTTATAATGGGCAGGATTTGAAGTTGTATCAAATGAAAAATTGAAAGTAGGTAACCCCTGCATAGTAGTTAGATAGGTAGGTTTTCCTTTCATGTAATTTGATTTAGCTTCGTTGTTTTCTTTCCTAGGTAGTTGGTTGTTATTTTCCTAGTTTAGTATGATCTTTTTATTTCCAAGTTCTCACATTTTGTGCAGAACCAAAGATTGCTAGAGTTCTTTTAAACATTATCATGCTTAAATCCCTAGAAAGAGCCAATTGTTGCCCAAGTTTCAGTTCATATTTTTTTTTTCTCTAGGGTTTTGAGTCAAGTCAAGTGTCAAGGTCTTGAGTTTGAGTCTAGATTTCCCATAGGATGGCCTTTCTTCTCATCATTCCTTTGAGCTAACCTAATGTGGGAAATCATATGAGCAATGCACTAGTCCAATGGCTAGGTGATTAGGTTTTGCAGGGTTTGTTTTGTGTTTCCTTGATGAGAAGAGGGTCTAGATATCTTAATGATCCATCTTTCTTTACTCTTAATCATGTTGGAGACAAAGATTCATGCTATGTTGTAGTTTTCATGAAAGACATTGTAGATGATCAAGATAAAATGTAGGAGAAGCAAATAAATCATCAGAAATGGTGAAAGAACCCGATCAAAGGTGGTATAACCCTCGATACAATGAAATTGACAGCTTATATTTAATCTACACATCTATGTTAATGCAAAGTTGAAAATTCAAATGGCTCAAAGACTAAATCCAAATCATCGGATGAAGACCAGATCGACAGATGACATTTTAAATATAGAATTATAAGTATTCAATGATGAATCTCCTTAGTTGTTAGATCTTAAAAAATCCACGATTGTCATTATATCACTATGGAGAGTTGCGTGATTATTAATAATGGTGACATAACGACAAGTTGACATCTCTTTGTGGGACCTAATTGAGGGTAAGATCGCAAGAAGAGTCATCATCGTAGATCAAACTTGACATCAAGGGTTGTCGTTATGTCGCTATGGAGTTGCTTGATTGTTAATAATAGCAACATAATGACAAAATGACACATGTCCTAATGAGCGCATTATATTCCATGAAGTGCCATGAAGAAAAGAAGTCCAATGTCAGATTCTCCAAGTAATGGAATAGTGCCACCTATTAGCCACGATATGCATAGTTGGAAAGTGGACCTACACTATGAAACAAATAGAGAGTTAATATCTTTTATCATCACTGTTAGATCAAAAAGAGATCAACACTCATCATTATGTCACTATGGAAATTTGCCTAAACGTTAATTGTAGCAACATAACGATTATTCAACACATGTACACAGAGGGACCTATAGAGGAGATTACGAAGGAAAAATAAGGAAGTTTATTATATTTTAATCGTGATCATTGGTTTAAGATTGATGGTCAGAATTCAAAGCTCCAGTGACTGTTATAATATGAATTATACAAACTTGGTGCCAAAAAAAAAAAAATGAAGAAAACAACAATTTTCTATAGGATTCCTAGGATTGCATGAAGTTGAATAGTCATTGTGTGTTTTCAGAAGTACCATGGATTCATAATCATCAATAGGAAAGATGCCACATGGATAATTTCACATTTTACTTCCTTTTCTATTTTGTGATTGTTGCTTTGTTGAACTAAAGGATAACAACAAACTATAAATGTAACCTCATTTGACAATACAAAGGTCGGAAAACTTGATGGTGATTTGGTTTGTAATTCCATTTACCCTATTTGCTTGTCATGTTTTGGTGCCCATGCATAGATTAGTTCTACATTAAGAGTTGAAAGATAATCATATGGATTCCATTTCATTTTGGTATTTATAGTGAAGGTGATTCCATTTACTTCCTTCATATATGGTTTTGTTTCCTCTCTTGTTGGTTTCATAACATGTTAGATAGTTTCATTGGGAAGTGAAAGATATATGTGTATGAATCTATTAGTTAATTGTTGGATCCCATTTCATTCAAGGCTAATAGTTAAAAACAATTCCACTTGTCTTCATATGCATTTCTTCTTCCATTCCTCTTTTGCATTTAGATGGTTAGTCTGCATTTAGAATATAAGAGTCAAAAATCTCAAGATAATCTATTACAATTATTCCATTGGGTGTGATAGGTTATTCAAATACATTTTGCCTAAATTGTTTGTGTCTAGAAACAATTTGGTTATCCTTTATTGCTATCAGGTTAAGAGCTTATAATGTCAAAACTTTTGATCTCATAAAAATATATTCATTGCATATCATTGCAAACCATAAGGGAGATGTACCTAGTAATTCAGAGGGAAATGATAGAATACATACACTGACCCATTTGTTGGTAAACATCCTTTTGTCTCTCCATAACATTGGGTATGAAAGAGTGAGGTTATAAAATCTAATAGGAGGACAAATTGTTGACCAACATTATGTAAAACTAGATTTTATTTTGAACTTTTTTTTTTGGGAGGGGGGGAGGGGAGAGGGGGCATGGGGGAATAGTGTAATAATTTCACTCAATTGGATACACAAATGCATTTCTTGCATTTAAATCACTTAGTGGTAATGATAACTTTCTTTTGTCATATTAAGAGTTGCGGTTCTCATTTTTACTATTGATTGACATAAGTATCCTATTACTGTTATGGTGGGATGACCACAATTATATCATAAGGAGGGAATTGAAGAAGATCATAAATGGCCCCATAATTTGGTACATTTTCAAAGATGATGACATTACTAATTTTTTAAAATGTATTAATAGGTTTGATGAGGAATAATCTATATAGTTTGTCAATTCTTGGGATATCATAAAGATTTTTGTGGAGGGTATCTACTTTGAAATTAGTGAAGAGGTCATTACTCAAGCAATTGGGCTTTCTACCAAGGGTAGGAAATGGAAGAAGACTATTTGTGTTGTCATCAATGAAAATCTTTACAAGTTCTTTAAGGACAATGAGGATTCAATAAAGATGCAGGGTGGATATGACATAACAAAGCTTCCCTCCACATGGGATGAGGTTTCTTATTAGATAATGAGGTACTTTACTTTGGAAGGGAAATTGAAATTTTACTATTATTAGATCATATGCTGATTCTTAATCACTATAGGAACTGAAAAATTAAATCTTTTACATTTTTCATGTTGATTTCTCTTGAAATTTTTGTATTTAAGATCTAGGAATGCATTTGTTAGGATAAAAAAATAAGTTTCATGTAGTACAACCTCATCTTTAGGACCTAAAATTTTTAATCTTCTATCTAGCCTCCTAAGGATATCATTGTCTATGAATCCTCTCTCTCATAATCTCTCCCACTAGCTAACATTATTGACATGTTGGGCCAAGTCAAGAAAAAAGCCACTAAGAACCCAAGGGCTAGCAAGCTGAGTAACTCTAAAATTTAGAATTTTGATATTGTTGCCCCTGACACTACCCCTAAGGAGAAGGATTCTTTTCTCTCATCTTCTAAGAGGAAAGACAAAAAAACCTTCCCTTTGTCAAAAAAAATCCAAATTCTTTATCTAGGAGATTAACATAGATGTTTATGAGGAAGTGGAAGATGAGCATAACACTTCCAACACATCTAATAGATTGGAAAATATGTTTGCAAAAGAAAGGGAAAATGTGCTTTTGGATTAAGATTCTAAAGGGGACACAAAATAGGGGAATCAAGTTGTTGGTGAGGGACATGACTAGAAAACCAATAATAAGGAGGATGATGTCATAGGGACTGATGGTCATGGAATCATGGATAATTTCACCTTGACAACTCAAGCTATGGTGACAATTTGAAGGAGGAATCTCTTGAGTTGGGTACTGACTTGTCACCTTTTGAGGAGAAACCCATCTCATTTAATGTGGCTTCATTTGTTGATTTGGCATGCCTATAAATGGAGGTGAATATTCTCCAAAATGGAATGACTCGAGTCGAACGGAAGTTGGATACCATATCCAGGCTCAAATTTTGAGCTACACACATCTTGACAACCTCTATTTTGTCTCATACAACATAAGATTTTGGGAGAAACTGAGCAGGAGGAAGGTAACTATAAGTACTTGCTCAAATTCATTTCTCACGAATGGTTTAATGTGTTGCATTAATCGATCTGTGATAAATCTTCTCTAGGGTTTAATAGGGCTTGAACTCTTAGCCCCTTCACAATTGCATTTTTTATTTATTTTTGCATCTCGAGTGACTCTTTGAACTCCTATTATTTATGCTATGACTTTGGTTGTAATAGTATGTTTCAGGGTAGTTTTGGTGCTACTCTCCTTTATCTAGTGGTACTTGGTACAATAGTGCTAACTTTTATGCAGATTATGTTTATATATTAGTATCTTTGTTATAGGTTGGTTTTGATGTTTATCTATTGTTAGTGTGTTCGGATTGTGCACTCTCTAATTGTTTATTGTAAGGGGTAAACATCCTAGTTTTGTCTACTATTTAATAAAAAGCAAAAGCCTAATTTTAGAAGTATTTGTTGAGTGACTTACATAATATATCTTCATGTGATGCACTTATAAGACCTTGGATATTTCATGAGATAAATTTCATTAACAATATTAAAAGTTATACCTTCATTATTTGGGTCATCAAGAGATACATATTTGTTCTACAAAAATACCCTTGAAAGGGTGTTTAAACTAATATTTGAATTAATATGTGATTATGGTTTATTTTTCTCACAATATACTTGTCTTCTTCCAAAAGTTGAGTAATACTATAAGACTGACATGGAATTGCTAGGCGAGAAGAGAATAGTTTGAGTGAATAACATCTAATTGAGTATAAATAAAATGTTAGAAGTGGATTTTTGGTAAAATTCTATTTCACTTATTGGATGATTCTCCACTAGAAGAAATAACATCTTCCCCCTTGTCCTAGGGTTATGCCACTACCATATTGAATTTTAGGTTGTGGACCACTATTAGTATTTAGGATTTTAGGTGACTAACCTATTACAAGCATTCTAATTATCTTATGACTAATAATTGTTGACCATGCTTCCTCTTTAATTTGAGGAAATTCATTTGCAAGAAAGAGTGAAATTATTATGAACAATAGGTTGTCCTATGACTAAAGTAATGAAACCTATAATAAGTATGGATCAGATTAAGATATAATGTGTATCATGTGTATCTCATCTAGTTATTTTAGATAACAATTAACGACTTTAGATATCTAGGAAGATCAAGCTCGACACTAACATGGATTTGCATATGAGCTTAAAAAACTTGTTTCCGAAAAAAAAACATTTCATAAAGAAACCACCATTTCAAGCCAAAAAAATCTAGCATGGAAAGATAAATTGATAAATTCTAGTTGGATTTGGCATGGAGAGCTAATTTGGAGGTGTCAAAACAAGAAGACAAGCATGCAATAAATTCAAGGCTAATGTTTAAAAATGACTTCAAGAAAATAAAAAAGAAAGAACTCTTTCATGAGGTTTAGGATAGCATAAAGGCAGATCCTATACGGGCTCAAGCTTTGTTCATCCATTCTTGAAACATAGCTTTTGAGGGAGTCCACACAAAAAAAAATCTATTAAAGAAAAATTCTCAATTTCTTATAAATAATTTCAAGTTACATGATGGGAAGAATGGAACCTAAAGGTGTTTCTAATGCCTACTTCATGAGAAAACTAAAGAATGAATTATTTGACCATTTTTGCAATGGAATTGTCTTCACGCACCATAAAACCAAATAACTATTGAATTAATGATATATGAGGCCATTTAAAAGAGAGGAAAAAAAACTTCACAGTGTGAAAAACTAAAGTATCTATGTATTAGTGAAAAAATAATGAAGAATCATGTCCAAAGAAGTACTATGGTATAAGGAATGATGAAAGTTGACACAAGTAAAGTCAAGACCTAAGCCTTAGCGAAGTCCATAACAAAGTTGACACAAGTAAAGCCAAGACTTAAGCCTTAGGAAAGTCCAAGACCTAATCCTTAGCAAACTCTATAATCTTCAAATGATTGTTTTTAGGACACGTAATTTTTATCATAATATTATTGATTTTTATTTATTTTTTACATGGGAAGTACCATTGTGACCTATCTAGGTACCTATGTGAGCTCCTATAGATGAGATCATCTGGCCACAAATTATTTCACCTCTTAAGTTGGAAAGCAAGAGTCGAACTAGAAATCAATGGATCCAAGCCAACTCTACTACAGTGTGAGCTAATGTTATTATTATTAGAATGTTATTTTCTTCTCCTACTCTTAGGTGCCTTTGAACACTAAATGTGAAAATAAAGATCACACAAGGGAAACCTACCCCATTTCTTAAATTAGCGTTTCTTCTCTTTCTTTACAAAGTTCATACTTTGTTCCATATAGACATTTTCGTATAATCAAACACTATTTGATACTATTAGTATGATGTATGCACTTGATGCAGGGGCACCTCCCGAAATTCCAAAAGGAACAAAAACGGACTCGAGTAGTTGAAGAACGGTTTGTAACTGTTAAAGATGATCTTTAAATAAATCATCTCATAATGTGATCAAGATAGAGAATCGATAAGGGTGAAAAGATAATAGTTTGCTAGAGAGTGCGTGAATAGAGGAAGTGCAAATGGCTCTCTGGCGGTAGCCAGAGAGCCATCCACTTTGTAATTTACAGATAGTTATATGTAGTGAAAATATGTGTTTTTAAAAAATCGCGATTCAGTTTTCTTATCGATTCTTGTTACCATTATTTTATTGTCATTATTATGATTGCTCCGCATTAGATTGGTATCAGAGCTTAGAAGATTCTAAGCGTGTAGATGGAAGGTGATCTACACCAGACAGTATTGTGGTTGTTTTGGATTCTTGGTATGAAGTTTGTGGTTGTAGATTGGTGCTGGTTCGCTCAGCTGCAGGGGGTGGACATGAAGGTCTACCAAAGGCTATAGGAAATGGTCTTGTGTGTGGCCAATAGACTGGGGCGAGAGGCATGATGGACTCCCAAGTGAGGGATAGAGGTTGTGATGCAGCGTGGAGGAGTGGACTGAGGAATGGGAAGCACCATGGAGGCGACCAGCATAACTCCATAGATGGGAGTTGGTTGATAGTGAAAAGGAATCAGCAGAGGTGTTGATGCAGTGATCCAAGTGACAAGGCCCATATTTGTCTTCCACCTCGTTTCCATGGGACATGGAAACATTTGAAGTCTAGCAGTATGATGCAGGGGCACCTCCCAAAATTCCAAAAGGAACAAAAATGGACTCAAGTAGTTGAAGAACGGTTTGTAACCATCAAAGATGATCTTTAAATAAATCATCTCATAATGTGATCAAGACAGAGAATCAATAAGGGTGAAATGATAATAGTTTGATAGAGAGTGCATGAATAGAGGAAGTGCAAATGGCTCTTTGGCGGCAGCCAGAGAGCCATCCACTTTGTAATTTGCAAATAGCTATATGTAGTGAAAATATGTGTTTTTTTTTAATCGTGATTCAGTTTTCTTATCGATTCTTGTTACCATTATTTTATTGTCATTATTATGATTGCTCCGCATCGGCACTCAACCCTGTGAGAGATCTCAATATTCAATCATCCTTAGTTGTCAATACTCTAGTAAACATTGCGAGGCAGAACCAGATAACATGATAAATGATATAGAAGAACAATGGCACGAGGTGGTGACAAATGCTTATGGAAAACTGATTGATTTTCTGATTGTGCTAATAATTGGGTTTGAGTCTAAGGAATGACGAAAGTTACATAAGCAAAAGCCAAAATCTCAACCTTCGCAAAGTCCACAATCATTAATGGGTGAATGTTTTTAGGTATATGTAGTTTTCACCATAATATTATTAGAATGTTATTTTCTCTTCATGCTCTTAGATGTCGCTGAACACCATATGCATAGATGACACAGAGAAAACCTGCCCAATTTCTCCAACTGGCATTCTTTCTCTTTGTTTGCACAAGGTGGTGCTGAATCTTGTGGAATTAGCATCAAGTAAAAGCTGATTGATTTTCTGACTGGGCTAATAATTGAGTTTGGGTCTAAACAATTTGAGAAAAAATAATCAATGAAAACATTGATGAAATTGTGTAGTAGTGATTGAGCTAAGAGGATGCAACACAATCTTCTTGTTATCTTCGTGCTAGGCTTGTCATCTTCTTATGACTTTCGAGTGTCAGTCTATTCACAACTCAAAAACCACTGATAGAGTAGCATTGATAAGGAAAAACTCAGAGATGAATTGAAGGAAAACAGAAAACTGCCCATACATATGTTTATATAAGGCGAATACATAGATTTGTGTGTATAGTTCGGAGGATTTCTGCTAAGATTAAGTTTTAACTATCGAACCAGTTGTTATCATAAAATAATCATGAAACATGAAGACTTTTTGATCCAAGTTTTAAAAAGCTATGTAAGGTGTCTGAAGATTCAGTAATTGAACGTATTTCAATGGTTGTGAGATAGAAATGTTGATTTGATACTTATATTTATTGACTTAATGTCCAATTTTTTTGATCAACATTGTTCTAATAGTTATAACTTCAAAGTTATTAGCACAATGATAACTACAAATAATTGAATGAAATGTACTCTTTGTTTTAAAAAACAATCAATGACATGATGTCACATCAACTGTACAAGTTTGGGAATCCTTTTTGCGCATCATCTCACTTTATATGTGGGTTGTTTTGGACATCTTGGTAAAAAGCATGCCGATGTAGCATTATAATTGATAATGTAGACTTGAAACCTTGGTCATAAGCAGACGACTTATCATGTAAGCTGATGTAAAAAATTAAGAATGATTTAAAATTTCCACATAAAATTTTGATAAGTGCGAAATTAAGATATTCTAGTATTGAATCCTCTCCCCTAATCAACATTAAATGAAACCAGATTACACACATAAGGCAAGGTAACATTAATAGACAATAAATACAGATTTAGTTCATAATTGTGTGCTTCCATAGATCAAGTTGTTTCCACAGGCCTACAACTGGCATGCAACTGATTCAATAGGATACATAGGCCACTAACTGATGTTATCATCTTTAAAATGTCTTCATTTCATGTTGGATACCCCTCACACAAGTAACTCTTGGAATTGATTCTGGTACCAAATATCCTCATCTTCTCTAACTAGTAAATAAATGTGTAACCGTTTAGGAGAGTCTTATTGTAGATTAAAGTACCTAGCTAATGTATGAAAAAATCTGATCCTGCAAGGATTAATAGAGCCTGTTAAATATTAACATCCTCTTTTTCCTTAATGCATGCATCACATAAACATTCCTTGATATACTGGAAAGCATATACAAGAGAAGTAAAAGATTGAATTCAGAAAAAATATTCAAAATACAGTTTCCCCATCCTACCAAGCCAAAATCACGAGAAGATCTCTCGCCTTATTATGTCTGTCGAGGCCAAAATGTCCTTTACTTGCTATTTAATAGAATCTGACGCATCTATTCAACAAAAAAATATCCTTTCTCAACAACAATTTTTTCATCAACTTACTTTTCACATTGAAAAATGGAAGCACTCACTTCTTTCATAAAGTAAGTAAAATTAAAAATGTCTTTAAAAGCCAAGGGAAGAGCACCAACTACTACTCATGTTTC
This sequence comes from Cupressus sempervirens, assembly GCA_028749045.1. Lineage (NCBI taxonomy): Eukaryota > Viridiplantae > Streptophyta > Pinopsida > Cupressales > Cupressaceae > Cupressus > Cupressus sempervirens. The sequence goes on from CM053789.1 coordinate 831,244,086, forward strand.
AGCACCAACTACTATTCATGTTTCAGTTATTGTTCACTTTTTATTGGTCCAACTTCACAATTACTAACTTTAAAGAATTAAAAATGATAGCTAAAAGTTTATTAAAAAATTTCACTTGTATCAGTAGCCATCTATTTGTACTCCCAGAAGTTAGAATTTGTAATTGGAGAAATATACAACTTTATTAGTACTCATAGTGCACGACTACTTGGACATTTGTGCACAAGTATTGACAATTCAATTTTTGAAATGGTTGTAGTGCACATTATTTTGTTATCATTTAGTAGGTACCAGCCAACACTTTGAAACGACCACTTTGTAACCCTTGGATGCATAACAAAGTCCACAGCCTGCATTTCTACTACCCAAACCAATAGCTATAAATAATCAAGTTGCATATGAAGAAAGCTAAAAGGAAATCATCGAAGTCCAGAAGTCCAATATACCATTTAAGATCTGTGGGTGAATGCAGTTAACTATAACGACTACTGTTACACTTTCCCTAAGTTCATATGATATGTTTTATAAGCAAAACATCTTATCAGCAAGGACAGAAATTGTTACAATACTACAGAAATAAATTTGACTTTACTAGAATTTTGAGAAAGGTGTGCAAGCTCCTGCGACATAACTAGTGAAGAAGTTGTTTCAGGTAAGTCTCACAAGATGCAATAATCTTTAATGCCAGCTGAACCAACCACTGACTCTGCTTCTCAACTTCTGCCACCACTTCCAAGAAGTTCAATGTCTACCTTTCTTGATTCGCTTCCTAAATTGTTTGGGATTTATTGTCCTATACTCTACACAAATATATTCGATGAATTCATATTTACATTTAATATTATTATATAAGTGCAATTGACACTGTTGAATATATACTTTTCCCTCCTTAATGTAATTTCAGGTCACCTGGTGTCACCATTCACTTTTGAATACGATTACCATGTTTGGTTCTTCTCTGGTATCAATGAATTGCTGATTCTAGTAAAAATGCCACCAAACTGGCGATTTGAGGCTTTTGATTTACTTCTTGTTTTACCAATTTGCTTCACCCTTCTTATCAATTGGTGAAACAGCTTCCCCTGATGACAAGGCCACCACCAAATCTAACGCCTCAGATTTGGTATGCAAAGTTGGAAGTATGGACTTTGGCATCAAAACTTCTTCTTGATTGGACTCTCCACATAGAACTAAAGCTTCACTGCTGGAAGGCATTGCATGACTTGCATCATGGCTGTCCCATATAATCATCAAGTCATCTTCATTGCAACTATCATTGCCATCATCTAGAGAAATGGCCTCGTTCGACAGCATCATCACATCATTGAGCATTGATTTTTGCCCATCTATGGAGGACACTAAGCATAACATGTCTTTCTTTGGACGCTGAACTAAATTACAAGTTTCTAAAAATCTTCTACTACGCCTGCGAACTATTATCCCCTCAGGTGTACAATTTGATTTAGTCAGTCTATGCTTCTTGTTTCTAGTACTAGCCTTCTCTTTCTGACATTGCATTTGTTTTGTTCTTTCTTGTCCATGATTTTCTTGGTCATGCCCAAAGTTTTCTACTGACAAATTGGTGGCAAGATCCTCCCTTGAAAATTCCATCTTCTCATCAGAGTTGTCTTTCAGTTGTCTTCCACTCTTTCTCTTGTAAGGAGTACACTCTTCGACAACCCTATAAATATGGACTTTGAGCTTAACTCTCTTTTTGCTATTGTCTATCCGCTCAAAGATGCAAGCATCTCCTTCCTCCAGATTATTACCACGAGAAAAATGGCCCCAACCTCCACTCAAGGCAGCTCTATCAAGATGTCCAAGGTATTGTACATGCCATTCCCTACTATCAGGATCCACAAGAGTCAGTTGGGTTTTCTCTCCTGGTAATTGTAGAGTATCAGCACATGATTTTGAAATTCTCTGCATGTCCAAACCATCTCATTAACTGAAATCACAGCAATCCATTAAATTCAACTCAAATCCAACTGGTTAGAGCAAAGTAGAAGCTAAATTATGATACCCCTCGTAAACCCATCTAATAACAAAAAAACCAAAAAGGAGATATGCACTGGAAAAAACGGCGTGCAAATGTTTCAAGAGAAGGGAAAACTTACAAGCCAAAATCCACTGTAGACATAAGATTGTGTCATAACTATTAAATAAAAGGGTCTATGTGATATGAAAGAAACGGCAACTTCAAGAACATGCTTCCTTTCAGCTTCTGTAACAGGACGCCTACAAGAGATATAACAAGGTTTTCGATAATTTCGTTTTCCAGTCACTATCTGCTGTTTCTTGGGAGGACGGCCTGCATTCAGTTTTCAAATTAAAATTTGTAGGACAGTTTTTTAAGAGAGCAATTTTTAATAAGCTATAGATAATCTTAGAATGTTTCTGGATTCAATTGAGAGAGCAATTTTTCATAAGCTATAGATAATCTTAGAATGTTTCTGGATTCAATTGTGTCGCTGTTGTTTGCATAAAAAAATTTAAAATTAACATGGAGGTGTCCCGTGACCTAGCCCAGCCCAGCGATGAACCAGTGGCGAAACTAGTCCCCCATGGATGAGATAAGTAGCCTGCAAGATGTCTCACTTCTTAAACCTGAAAGAGATTTGAACTCGATACCATGGGGAACTACCCACAACTTCAAGCCAACTCATCTATCCATCATGAGGATTAACTTCCTTTGTTTTCTATTATTCATCTTAATAATGAATCACAGAGTGTGATCTGAAATGTTGATAAATAAACAGCGACACAACTGAGATACGAAAAACATTCTCAGATAGAAAAACATTCTCAGATAGTTCTACTTACCACGACGTTTTTGTCCTTGCAGTTCAGAGATTGCTTGTTCTCGATTGTTCATTGCCTTCTCAGAAACCACAACGATCGACAACTGATTGTTCATAGGTTGATCAGAAATCTCAGCAGCAGAACCATCATGAGCAGAAGCAGGGTATTCACAATCGTGGTAGGTGTTCCGAGGATTTATAAAAGTAGTATTTTTTTCACACCCACTCCTCCCAAAAATCCTTACTTTGAAACATGACTTGTAGATATATTTAAACACGAGGAAATCTCCCAACTCTATTCTATGATGATGCACAAATTTCTCCCAACCTTGTGTAAATTCCATTTGAGAATCTGTACCGCAGAGTTTTACATCCCACCCCTGGCTGCTTGGACCTTGAAGAACCACATTTCTTCCAATCTCAATCTCATTTCTGAATTGTGGGTAAAATGCGGGAGGAATGCGCTGCAGTAAAGTAATGAAAATAACAAATGAATATCTTATCTTATATCTTATCCTTGTAGAAATTCTTGTTGTAATTATTGTGGAAATCTTTTCTCATTGATCTTATCCTATATCTCTATATACAAAGGATAAAGAGGGGTGCATGAACATGAATATTACCAGTTTTTTGGCAAAATCTCCGACCATGACTTTGAAGAAATAGGAAACCCCATCAAGTCTTTCTTTGCGTTTGTCATGAATTTCGGAGCAATTCTTGATGCAGAATGTGCAAGGTAGTAAAAGTTCCCCTGTTTCTTCATTCTCCATGATAAATACAAATGCAGGGGATGTCACATATTCCTCTCATTCAAAACCTTCAGAGATAAATTCAACTAAGTTAAAAACAACCCATGTAAAAATTGTCACAGATATTTGTCTTGACATGATCGTTCCCGCGAGATTTATCATCGGTAAAACAAAATATGCAGTTAAACCACAGATCTTGATGAGACACAAAAGCCCATATAAGACATAATTAAGAATCAGCGAATTTATTTACTCTACTAATATGTTGAATTATGAAGAAAACTTGCCTGAAGAGCAACTTACAAGTGTTTGGCATGAAAATAAGAGACGACACTTGCAGAAGTAAGACACGATGAATCATCAGATACAAAATTCAATGAATCTTCAGATATCTGTGCGTCATGATTTCATATCAAGTGAAATTCTTGTTGGAAAATACAAAAGGAGAGTGATGGGCTTCTCAAGTAAATGCCACAACTCACAAAGCAATTAGCCGGAGTAATTTTATAAATTCCGGTCATCTTTTGTCCGCATATTTGAAAACATAGTCCCGAGGAGTACAGTTTCCAATTTTCTAGCCAATTTTCCATAAGAAAGAAACTGATTAAGAAGTAGACTGTAGCGAAATTCAAGGCAGCACGTCAAGAACTTTTCACTTGTCGGCCACTAGAATTACAGATTCCTTTGTGATCTGGGTGTGGCTGCTTCTTAACACTGCTTTGAATTTTACCTGATTTTACAATATCATTATCTAAGTTTCTATGTACATGGGAGTAAACAAAATACGCTCTGATACCTACCATATAATTTTCCAAAGAATTCGAGTACATTCGTTTGCTGTTGAAATTATTTGGGGATTTCCTCTGGATGTCATATGAAATTCTTCAGAGTGCAAAACAACACATCTCACAAAATGAGAATTCAGTATACTAAATTATTTGAATTAAAGATAAGAAGGAATCAAAATTCAGCCTATAAAATTATAAATTACTAAAAAGACCTTAAGGATAAAAAGCAGTACATAAAATTATTGTTTTTATTTTTGTAGAAGACAGGGTCTAGTAATTGAATGTTGAATGTGTTCTAATATTTGTGATAGTACTACTTCTTGTTTTATATAAGTAAATAAAAGTGTTTGTATTAAGTAAACATTGTTTTCTTCTAATAATTAGCAAAACAAATATGTAATGGTGAAAATTGTATACTTCAAAATTTTCCTATTTATAATGGGTACACTATAATTTAATTGTCTTTTATGTCATGATAAACGTACAAATCACATGATTTCTACTGAAAAATAAAACATAACCTAAGTCCTCTACTGTCCAATCATGGTCTTTAGTTTTTTATTTCTCACTTAAAATTGAAATTTCCAAATTGTAAAATTAACCTAGGTTAGTTGAATAATTTGTGAAAATGGATGCCAAACTTTTAAAACTGCTTACCCAACCCTTCAACTATTCCTTATATGTTGAATTGAAGTATAAAACAATTTGTACATATGTTTGGAGTTACATTCCAAGGTATGTATTCGTCCATTTAGAAATCATTAACTAGCTCTTAGTTTTGACAATATTAGAGCAATTGCTATACTACTTTCTTACATATACATCTACGACATACTTTACACAACTCCCTATTCCCTTCAATCTTTATTATGAGTTGTAAAAATAGTTTATCCATGGGTTTGAGGAAATTTATTCCTAAACTACTAAGCTAATATAGGTTACAAACATCAAGAGAAGCAAGTCAGGTGGCCATAATGTGTTCTATACTAATATAAATCAAGTAAATTATCACACTTGTGAATTTTTTAGGAAATAATGCTTCATAGCTAGTTAAATTTTATTGATTTCCTACAAACCTAAGAAAAACATGCATACAAGCTCACACGATAACCGCTATGCATAGATCAAATAGGCAAGCCACAATATAGTTCTCAAAAAATACCCTAGGAAAACTCTTATGAGAAAAATACCCAGCCCCAAAAGAATCCACACTCCATCATATTATTAAGTCATAAATGAGTATATAATGCATTCATGGAGTTATAATGAATACTCATAACACGTCAAGTTTCTCCCATGCATTCTCCATGTGTACAAATATAAATCAACACATTTCTTATCATGCTTCACATATTCAGCTCTCTGAAAGGCTCAATAATGACAACCCTGTCAGCTAGCCAATATAAACCATTAAACATGTGCTTGCTTTCACATGATCAAACTCACACAAAACACAATTAGTGATAAAGCTGAGTTGTGTGTCATAAACCATGTAAATATAATATCATTGACCCCTAATTTAATATTGGGTACTAATTTTTAACTCTATTGAATATATTTCTCCATTATTAGATTATCATCTCAATGTGATGCATATAGTAAATATATTTCCTTGTGTTATGAAATGACACATACCTAGTGGATGAAAAATGTGAACTTCTAGTGATAAACGTCCATTTAGGTTCCTCGAGATGTATTAGGCACATAACACATTGTAAAAATATGCAAGATGTACAACACCTTATCCCAACAAATATGAGCTTGGTGTTTTGATAATCAATTTCTTAGTCTTAAAGCAATTGTTTAAGAGAACTTAGTTTTGTAGAACTTTGACAAATCAATTGGTTAATGTTATCATATTTCCACAATCCATTAAAAATGCATAAGATGGTTTTATGGAATTTTGATAGTGCTTGAATTTTTAACATCAATATTTTGGATCACACAAAGTGGTCCATATTCTCATTTTTATATTCTCTTGCACTCTCCTTCATCCTGATGATGGATCGCCATGTGTGATCCAAAATGTTGATGTTAAAAATTCAAACACAATCAGAATTCTAGTAATTAAATGTTGAGTATCTTTTAATACTTGTGATAGCATTTGTTTTATATAAGTAAATAAAAGTGTTTGTATTAAGTAAACTTTGTTTTCTTGTAATAATTAGCAATATGAATATGCAATGAGGGAAATTGTATACTTCAAATTTTTCCTATTTATAATGGGTTCACTTTAACTTGGTTGTCTTTTATGTCATGATAAATGTACAAATGACATAATTTCTACTAAAAAGTAAAACATAACCTAAGTCTTACATGGCCTCATTTGCAATCATATCTAATGTCCAATCATAGTATTTAGTTTTTTTGTTTCTCACTTAAAATTGAATTCTCAAACTCTAAAATTAACCTAGGTTAGTTGAACAATTTGTGAAAATGGATGCCAATCTTTTAATAATGCTTACCCAACCCTCCAACTAGTTCTTATATGTTGAATTGAATTATGAAGCATATTTTTCCTATGTTTGGAGTTGCATTCTGAGACATGTATTTGACCATTTACAAGTTGTATGATAGCTCTCACTTTTAACTACATAATTATTCCAAAGGCAATATTAGAGCAATTACTACACTACTTTCTTATATATGCATCTAAGGCATACTTTGCACAACTCCCTACTCCCTTCAATCTTTATTCTGAGTTGTAAAACCAATTTATCCATGGGGTTGATCAAATATATTCCTAAACACTGCTAAGCTAATATAGGTTACATGCATCAAGAGGAGTAAGTCAAATGACCATAATTTGTTCTATACTAATATAAAAATCAAGTAAATTGTCATGGTTATGAATGTTGTTAGGAAATAATGCTTCATATAATCTAATTAGATTTTTTCCATTTCCTATAAATCCCTGATAGAAAAACATGCATACAAGCTACATAATAACAAATATGCATAGGTAAAATAGATAAGCCATAATATAATACAAGATATACCCTAGTAAAACTCTTGTGAGGGGAATACCTAGCCCCCAAAAGCATCCACACTCCATCATATTATTCAGTTGTAAAGGAGTATTGTAATACATTCACAACGTTACAATGAATACTCATACCATATCAAGCTTCTATTGTGCATTCTCCATGTGTACAAATATGAATCAACACATTTCATGTCATTCTTCACATATTTATCCCTCTGAAAGACTTGACAATGACAACCTTCTCAACTAGCCAATATAAACTAGTAAACATGTGCTTGCTTTTACACTTGATCAAACTCACATAAAACACAACTAGCGGTAAATTTGATTTGTGTGCCATAGACCATGTAAATACAATACCAATGACTACTTTATTGAATATATTTATCCAATATTAAATGATTATTTGAATGTGATGCACATAGTAAATATATTTCTTTGTGTTACAAAACAACGTATACCTAGTGGTCGAAAAAATGTGAACTTCTCGTGATGCACATCCATCTAGGTTCCCCTAGGTTTATTAAGCACAAACTAATAAATGGCACATTATAAACAATATGCAAGATGTACAACACGTTATCCCAACAAATGTAGACTCATTATTTTTATTATCAATCTTTATACAATTGTCTAAAAGACCTTAGTCTTGTAGAGTTGTGACAAATCCATTAGTGACATTAGAAAAATATAAATCTATATTGGATCTAAAGCTAGATTTGCTTAATTTATTTATGCAAATTCTATATAATTAGTTCACTAGTATGATTCATTGCAATTATTTATTTTATGTTTGATAATGACATTGCTTATAATAGTTAACCTGTGTTGGAAATAATCTCAATTATCACTTGTACTCCTTCTTAGCTCCCAACATACTCTTACTCAAGCACAACATTGTCTATCCCTTCAATTCAAACATGTATATATTCATTATTCTTGCAAAACATCATTCCTGAACTACCTTCACATTTGTTGCTGTAAGGTAACTTTACATGTAAATCATGGGCCTTATTTAAATGCATTTAATAAATTTTTTTTTTGGATCCATTTTTATGGAAATTTACAATGGAAGAAAGCAATTTTTGAATGCATGAGAAGAGGAAAAAAAAAGATACTTCAATAAAGCAATAGGTTTGAAGTTGAAAAAAGGGAATCATTGTTTTAAATTTCCAACCATAAGGAAAGAGTATTGATATTGTTTTTTGACCTATGAATGTGTGTGACATCAACATTATATAATAATTGTGATTGTTTATGTATTGTTCTTTACCTCTTTACTTTGCATGATATTAGAGGTGAATTTTATTTTATTTTATTAGAATTAAGGTTTTCAAAAAATGATTTTAAGGAGCTAAGGTATCATTTATCACAAGTCTTCACAACCAGAAATAACATCTTCATTTGGAACAAGTCTTAAAAATTCACAAATTCCTCAGCTCAATACAAAGAACTATTGGTAAACCGTAATCAAAATAATACGTATCTCTCAAGATATATGGGAGCTTGTGGCAAATGGATAGCCTAACTTGCATATGTAGTAGCATACAATGCATTGGTTCTAGAAAAGAAAAAAATTCTTATAACCAATAGGAAAGTGCATTAGTGTTGAGAATAGATTGAAGAAGCTAATAAAAGAAGGAGATGGTTGAAAGAGTGATATTGTTGAGAACATACAAGTATGACAAATATACTTCAATCATTGTTTTGTCACTAATGTCAAACCTGCTATTTGATGGTGAGACAATTGCTTATAAGATTCAAGTACTATCACTTATTTGATTAATGAAGAGGATTTGATCAAAAAATGTAATAATAGCACCTAGAGGAAAGGTTGAGTTATGATTATGTAATGAAGTACAAGAATCAATTAAGATAGTGATAACATGATGTATTGATAAGTTACAAAGGCTGGTTACACTAAGAAAGTTTAGAAGAACAAGTTACACAAAGTTTGTCTTCCAAGCTTGACTGAGTGGATAGTAGGTGTTGAGCAAAGATAGAGTGAGCTGAGTAGAAAATCAGTTGGAGCCAAGTAAACGTTCATTCTAGTGTATGCTGAGTAGAACAATGGATGCTAAGTAAAAATTAGTTGATGCCGAACACCAATAAACTTTAGTTTGTGCTGAGTAGTTTCACAATGGAGGCCGAGCATCGCAGTATGTGCCAAGCATCAGAAGCTTGATAATGCCAAGCTACTGTACATTATTTAAAAGATCGTGAATTCAATGAATCTGAGTTGACAAGTTTGTTTTCTTGGATTATGTGAACTAGGTGGAAGATAAAGTTGATGAGCTGGTGGCACAAAATTCAAGAGAAATTGTTTTTAGGCAAATTCAAAGTGGATTCTAGGAGAAGTTTCTAGAAGAGATATGAAATATGGGGTGGATACATTGTATCCTACCTAATCCATCCAAACCCTAAATTGGACGATGGAGAATGAGTAGCAAAAGATCTTAATTTCCTATTTATAGATAAGCATATTAATATACCAACTTAAGCATACATAGGCATTTTTGGGCAAACGAGATACCATCAGAAAGATGATTTCAAGATGGATGCATTAATGGAGTTTTTTTTGGATTTTTTCCTCGTATGGTACCTATTTTTGTAGTTAAAGCTAGATAATCTCTCTTGCATTCTTGGGGGCATAACTTACTCATTTTTGCTCCATTTTTTATCTGAAAGAAGCTTCAGAAAGCTCTTCTCAAATACTTTCTAGATTCTTTGTTTTTTTCATCATAATTTTTTTAAGGTACATATGATATTCAATAGTAACTTTTTTTCTCTTTTCTTGTATAAACATTCATTCTAGCATCCAGGGCTCAATTTTTTGCATTGTAGGGGGTGTTTTTATTCTTGTTTTCATCATTTATATCAGTAAACCAAAACTATATCAAAACAAACACCTTCTAAATAAATGGTCAAGATCTCTTCTTGTCTATTTCCTCTAACCACACATAAATATCATACATGGACAACTCTCATGATGTGACTTTTCCATTCAAAGGATTTGTGGTCTTGTTTAGATGAAGTGCAACCAATTTTTCAGAGTTCCTAGTAGACCTCGTAGCATAGAAATAAGATGGACGAGGCCATGGGTTTGATTTCTATGAGTGTTTCAAACAACTTGTCATTTCATCTTGATGGGTGCGATACTCCTTGAGAGATGTGGATAAACTTCAAGGACTTTTTTGGTACCATCACTGAGTTCAAAGAACTTCAGATTGAGGCAAAGCTTATGTAATGCCCCGCCCAAGGAGATCCTTGGAACAAGGATAAATATAAACCAAGATAATTTTATTTAAAAAAAAAAAATGGATGCAAATGAAAAACAACATACAAGGATCACAAATATTGCAATGGAAGATTGAATAAACATCCAAACACCAATGGATCTCCAAATGTCACTACTAACCAAAATGACTTACCATGGAAGGATGCAAATGATTTTGAATTGAAAACATTCTAAAATCAAAATGTAGTTCCAAGGTATTCAAGAACATTGTATAGGGTAGCCAAAACACCTCTCAAAAATTTTTAGTCAAACTGAAAGGTGCTCGCTGTCCACTCAGACAAGTTTTTTCAAGACCTAGGCAATAGTTTATTTCAGTATGGTATGATACTTTCCAATATCGTATAGCCTATATATGTTTTGGGAATTCATATTAATTAAGATAATTAGATATCGTGCATGTTGGAGTACTCGGGTAGGGACATTCTATGTTGCAAGATGGTCTAGCTCCTTGGCAAGTTGATTCTAACATTGTACATGAATTTACTATGGCACATCGTACATATCCCCATTGGAGTACTCAGGTATGGACATTATGTGTTGGAGGATGGTCTAAATCCCTAGCAAATTGATCCCAACATATAGGAATGTACAATGACACTCACCTAGATGTGGTCAAACTTCTCACACATGATTTTGCCTCTAGTTGTCTATTTGCTTTGTGATTTCATTTTGGGAATTATGATTTATGTGGCCTTATGTTACCTTTGTACTTTAATTTTGGGGTATAAGCCTTAGATTACCATAGAGGCTATGTGGATCATGGTCTTATTCCCTAGCTCATGGGAGTGGACCATTCATGGCTCCTTGTGGTTGGGTGGTAAAATATTTTTGAGGTATTGTTTGAGTTTTCATGGATGACTTCATATGGATCCTTGTTGAGAAGTTGTTAAAGATTGATTATTGAAGTCTATTTGTGGCATTTCAATGGAATAAATCTATGTTATATTGTAATGCAAAATTTTGAAGATACTAAAAGCTCATATGTATATATCATGAAATGAAAAGCTATGTAAAAAGGGTAAGGGATATCTCTAGGAGAAATAAATGGAAATGTGAACATATTGTATTATTTCAAAAGATGAATGAAGTTATGATGATGCCTTGACATTGTATATTTCTTTGTATCTAGATGAATGTATGATGAATAAAAGAGTTAAGTACTCTTCATAATGTTATAAAAAAAATTCTATGATTTGGTTTACATGTGTGGTTGATGGTTTAAATATATTTCATGTATTTCTATTTCATGTTAAGTAGATATATTTGATTATATGAATTAAGGAATTAGTTCCTTATTTGTAAATGGATATTAGGATAGACAATTTATAGATAACTTATCAAATCGTAAGTAGACCTGAAACTAATAGATGGTTTAATTTAAGTAGTAAAGATTAAATGTTAGAAATAAAATTAAGTAATGTTGTTTAAATATGACATTAGGGAACCTGTTAGGACTATTACATATAAGATATAGTAACTGAAAGCAATTCCAAAAATATGTTATTCACCAAACTTTATATTAATTTGTCTTACACTTTCAAGTTCTTGGCAAGGCATTACAACATTTCATGTCATGCTTCACAAATTCGACCCTCTGAGAGACTCGATTATGATAACCCTCTCAGCTAGCCAATATGAACCATTAAACATGTGCTTACTTTCACATGATCAAACTCACATAAAACACAACTAGTGGTAAAGTTTAGTTGTGTGCCATTAACCATGTGAATATAATATCATTGACCCCTAATAAAGTATTAATGGGTACTAATTTTTAACTTTATTAAATGTATTTCTCCAATATTAAATTATTATCTCAATGTGATGCCTATAGTAAATATATATTTATGTGTTATGAAACAACACATACTAGTGGCCAAAAAAATGTGAACTTCTAGTGATACACATCCATCTAGATTCCCCTAGGTGTTGGGCACATAGTAATAAATAACACACTATAAACAATATGCAAGATATACACTACCTTATCCCAACAAATGTGAACTCAATATTTTGATAATCAATTTCTTAGCCTTGAGACAATTGTGTAGGAGACTTTAATTTTTTAGAACTTTGACAAATCAATTAGTAACATTAGGAAGATATAAATCTGTATTAGATCTAAAGTTGGGTTTACTTATTTAATTTATATAAATTATATATAATTAATTCACTAGTATGATTCATTATAATTATTTATTATTTTTAATAACAACATAGCTTATAATGGTTAACTCGTATTAAAAATAATTCCAACCACCACTTTTACTCCTTCATAACTCCCTCTACACTCTCCCATAACCACAACATTGTCTCTACCTTCAATACAAACATGTATACGTTCACTAACATCATTTCTAAACATCATTTCTAAAGTATCTTCACATTCTCTGTCATAAGATAATTTTACATGTGCAATATATTTGCTTAATCTCCTATATTAGTTTTCTCGTGATGCTTATTTAAATGCATTGCAATTTTTTTGCATGAGAAGAGTAGAAAAGAAAAGGAAGATACTTTGATAAGCAACAAGTTTGAAGTTGAAAAAAAAAGGAATTGTTGTTTTAAATTTCTAACCATAAGAAAAGTGTATACTAGCATTAGTTTTTACATATGAATGTGTGTGACATCAGCATTATATTCTTGTTTATGTATTATTCTTTGCCTCTTCCCTTCGCATGATATTAGAGGTAAAGATTCTTAATTTTATTTAGAATTAAGGTAGTGCTCCCTCCAAGTCTTCTTCTCTCCATGCTGCTTGGATTGCTGGCCCATCTTTCATGCTTTGGCATATTTGGTTGGAGAGGAATCGTCGCATATTTCAAGATGTTCGGCTTGGTGTTTTGCATCTTTGGTGGAAAATATCACATTCTCTTCAGGAAACTATTCATGTGAAGTGTGAGCTTGATGGGGGTATGGATCCGGTTGATCTTGCTATCTGTAATCGCCTCAATTTTCATCTTCAGGATGGGGCTGCAGCTCATAGGTTTCCTTCTATGTCTAGGCAGCTTCACCATCAGAGGAAGGGTCGGGTTAACCGAGATGGGCATTGGACTCCTCCTCCCTGTGAAGTTCTGAAAATTAACATTGATGGTTCTTCCCGTGGGAATCCTGGCCCTGCTGGTATTGGCGGAGTGGCTTGTTGTAGTTCTGGGGATGTTAAATTTTTCTTCTCAGTTCATAAGGGTGATTATACTAACAATCTCATGGAAGCTTAGGCTATTTTATATGCTGTGGAACAGGTTGCTTGCGGGGATGGAGTAAGATTATTTGTGAGTTTGATTCCTAGGTGGTGGTGAACATGCTTTCTTTGCAGGAGCTTGAGGATGTTAGTTGGCAGCTGGCCACTGTTGTTAAGCAGATTATTCTCTTCTCTACCTCTTTTCAGTTCATTAGGTTCACGTATATTCCTCGTGAATGAAACAGAACTGCTGATTGTTTAGCCAAATGGGCTTCTAGTCATGATCTGGGTTGGAATATTAGGGATAGGAGGCAACTGTCCTTTGAGATGGTGCAAGAATTTGATGATCTTGTTGCTCAGGATCGAGCTCCTTGTTGTATTCCTTTCTGTCTTAATAAATTTTTACCCCTCTTTTCCCAAAAATGATTTTAAGGAACTAAGGTATCATTTATCACAAGTCTTCACAAACAAACATAGCATCTTCATCTAGAACAAGTCTTAAAAATTCACAATTTCCTTAGCTCGATAGAAAGAACTATGATTATTGGGCAACCACAGTCAAAACAATATGTATCTCTCAATATATGGGAGCTTGTGGGGAATATCTCTCAAGATATATGGGAGTTTGTGGCGAATAGATACCTTAAACTTGCATATGTATTAGCATACAATGCATTGGCTCTAGGAAACAAGGATTTTCTCAGGGCCAATAGAAAAGTGGATTCTAAGGCTCTTCTCTACACATTTCAAGAAATGGATGATAGCATCTTCTAAATGGTTGTAGGAGTATTTAAAACATATCAAAAATGCTAGGGTGTTTCAGCTTGAATACTGGAACTGTTTGCCTCTTTCATCCAAGGTAAGGCCTTCATGGATAGACCTCTGATAGAACCAAGTTCTCATTACTAGGTATTCCATGAGTTGAAGAATTGCTCTCCCCAAAAAGCATCAAGTCTCCTTCACTATAGCCCTTCACAGGATCTAGAGAACTGGTATTTTTTGATGTGTCCTTCACTGGATCTAGAGAACTGGTATTTTTTGATGTGTCCTTGAAAAGTGGTTTTCTTCCATCTACAGATGATGCAGGCCACAATTGTTCTTTCTTTGGATGCTCTATCAAATTATTCCTTTGGACTAATCTTGGGCTACGCCTACAACCTTCTTTCCTTTCTGAAATGCCAAGCATACATTTAGCCCTTTTATTTCTTCCAGTTTTCATGTTATTTTGCTTCTCTTGTTTCATTTTTTCTTCAGGTTCAAGCACTTTATCCGACATATTGAAAGCAGGATCTTCTCTGAGGACTGAAATGAAATGGTTTGTATCTTTTCTTTGTTCAGGTATAAATGCCTTGGCTGATAAACTTGTGGAAAAATCTTCCCTTGGTGTGGAAGGATCTTCCCTTCTGAATGCATTCACTCGTTTTTCATCTTGCACTTGCTTTATTTGTTGCTCAGATCCAAATTCTGTAGTCAACATTTTGATTGCAAGATCTTCCTTTGAGACTGAATTGAGTTGTTTTGCATCTTTTGTTTGTTCAGGTATAAGTGCTTTGGCTGACAAATTTGTGAAAAGATCTCCCCTTGAGGTGGAAAGATCTTCCCTTGTGATTGCATTAACTCGTTTTTCATCTTGCACTTGCTTTATTTGTTGCTCAGATTCAAATTCTGTAGTCAAAATTTTGATTGCAAGATCTTCCTTTGAGACTGAATTGAATTGTTTTGCATCCTTCCTCTGTTCAGGTCCAAATGATCTGGATGAAAGATACGTGGCAAGATTTTTCCTTGAGATTGTATTGAATTGTTTCATATGTTGCACTTGTTTTGATTCTTGTTCAGCACCAAGTTCTTGAGAAAACATGTTGACGGAAAGATCTTCCCTTGCGACTGAATTGAATTGTTCTCCATTTTCGCTCTCTTCAAGTCCAAATGCTTTAGCTAACAAATTTGTAACTAAATCTTCCCTTGAGAGATTGTTTACTTGTTTTGCATCTTTAATTTGTTTCATTTCTTGTTCATCACCAAAAGCTGTAGCCAACATGTTGATAGAAAGATCTTCCCTTGAGTATGTATTGGCTTCTTTTGCATATCTTCCTTGTTCAGGTCCAAAGGCTCCTACTGAAAAATTTGCAGTGAGAACTTCCCTTGAAAATGTATTTACTTTTTTTGCATCTCTTCCTTGTTCAGGTCCAAATGCTCCTACTGATAAATTTGCAGTAAGAACTTCCCTTGAAAATGTATTGATTTTTTTTGCATCTCTTCCTTGTTCAGGTGCAAATGCTCTGGCTGATAAATCTGTGACAAGATTTTCCCTTGAAACAGAGTCGATTCCTTTTATATCCATTCCTTCTTCAGGTTCAAATGCTTTAGCTGAAGAATTTGCTGCAAGATCTGTACAGACTTCTTTTGCATCTAATCCTACTTTGGGTCCAAACATTTTGGCTGACAAATTGATGGCAGGATCCTCGTATTTAGTACTCTCATTGGAGTAATTAGTAAGTAATGGAACGTTGTCATTAATTTGTCTCCCTTTAATCCATGTATAGGGAGTACATATTTCAACAACCCTAAAAATGTGTACTCTAAGCTTCAGTTTGTTTTCGGGATTGGCCAACTGCTCAAAGATGCAAACGTCTCCTTCCTCGAGGTTATTATCAAATGAAAAATATTTCCACCCTCCACATAGACCACCGGCACTTCCCAGGTATTGCACATCCCATTCTTTGTTGTTTGGATCCACAAGGATCACTTTAGTTTTTTCTCTCGGTAATTGGAGGCGGTCTTTACATGCATTTGGAAATCTCTGCAAATCCAAAGCATCATCAAAATTTAAGTATATTGACATCAATGAAAAGAGATTTCTACAATTGTGTCTAATTTGTTTACATCGACATTTCAAATCACACTGTCATCTATCATCAAATTGAAACAGAGCACGAGAGAGCGAAGGAAAATTGTACTATATTGAGATCATTTTTCCTTTGCTCTCTCTTACTTTGTTTTATTCTGATGATAGATCATAGAATATGATTCGAAATGTCCATGTAAAAAAACTGAATGCAATCAAATCCAAAAGTTCTTATAGATAATTATATTAACATGTTAAATCCTAGGTTTAAAAAAGAAGAAACCCTAGTTGTTAAGACTGTAAATAGGTTGAACCCTCTCAACCCTAACTAGGCAGAAAAATAAATCCAAACTGTCAAATAGATTATACGTTACAATACCATATAAACCTATCAAGCCTGAACACAAAAAACATGGAAAAATAAAAGATCTTTGAATATCACTCCAAAACACTAAGTTTCCTCAAAAAAACATCCATCTATAGAGCCAAGACAATTATATTTGAAATTGCCAGAGATAAAATTTTAGTTTTTCTTCTAAACCCATACGTGAAACATGTAGATGAAAAGATTCATAAAAAAAGACTGATCTTACGAGTCCAATTGTATTGTATACATAAGATGGCTTCAAAACTATCAAGCAAAAGGGTCTATCTGATCTGAAAGATTGAGCAGCCCAGAGGGTCTTGATTCTTTCTCCTTCCGTAACTGGACGCCTAGCAGAAACATAATAATTTTTTGGATGCCTCCTTTTTAAAGTCTCCATTTGGTTTTCCTTTGGCGGATGGCCTGAATTCAGAGTGAAATTGTAGAACTCACAGCATTAGTAAAAGTTCTATTAAATTAATAGTATTAGATTTTCACAATTCATTTGAAATGTATAATTTGATTTGAAATGCGTAACTTGATTTCTAAATCGAATTATATAAGTTTTCTTAGTATAAATGTTTTGAATCATACCTTATGATCCATCATCACCATAAGAAAATACAAGAATAAGATTATCAAACCCAGAAATCAAATTACACAATTCTATTAAAACTCTGCATTCAATTTTCACTATAGTCTATGAGACTCGTAAATATTACCCAAATCCCTCCATTAAAAGTTCTCACTTACCACGATTTTTCTTAGCCAATACTTTCCCTTGATGAGAAGGAACCAAATCAAGTGACAACTCATTATCCATGGCTTGATCGCATTCCTGATGGGCGCTTTCAGGACCAAAATCAGTACCAATTTTCTGACACCCACTTCTTCCAAAGATCCTGACTTTGAAATAGTATTTACAAACATGCTTAAATACTAGAAAATCTCCAAACTGTATCTTGTTATAATGCACAAACATCTCCCACCCTTGTGCAAAATGCATCTCGTTACTTGAATTGCATAATTTTACACCCCATTGTTGACCGCTTGGGCCTTGCATAAGCACACATCTATCATTGCCAACTTCATGTAGCAATTTTGGTGCAAATGCAGGAGGAACACGCTGCAATCAATTGAAATTCAAATGTAAGATCAACATGAGCTCTCTATATATCTCCAAAGAATTAAGAAGGGTGTGTGCATATGAACATTGTTGTTACCAGTTTTTGTGCATACCAGTTTTTGTGCAAAGTCTCCTAGCATGACTTTGAAGAAGTAGGAACACCCACTAAAGCTCTCTTTGTCTTCAGACTTTCCATGGATTGTGAAGCAATTCTTGGTACATGTTGTGCATGGAACTAAAAACTCACCCACATCTTCATTCTCCATGGCAGAGAATGAACCAGAAGGTATCACATTATTCTGTAATTCAAGAGCTTATCAGTTTCTCCAGTCCATAATAGCTTTTTCCCCATTTATATTTTTTAAATCAATGTTTTCACTCAAATAGATTTGATCTAATGATAATTCATAAAATATGATCCAAAACATTGACAATAGAATTTACAAACAACAAAATTTCAATAAGCTTTCAAGATAAAAATCATGCAGGCTAAAAACAGCCCGTTCGAATTCAAAAAGAATTAAATCTTAGCATGCACACGATTCAAGCTAAAAGAATGAGCATATCTAATGAAGTTTAGTACATTAAACAAAGTCAAGCTACAGATATCTCAGTTCCATTGGCAGAGCTAAACTCACCATGAATGCAGCACAAATAAATAAAACCAAGTAAGACTGTACGTGGAAAACTTTTATGCCATGGAGACTACTTGCTCAACAAGATGACAATACAGATGGGCAGGTGTATTATATTTGCTGATTTCCATCCCTTATATTTGTACGTGTAAGTCAAAATTGTTAATTATATTTGCTTTCTCGAGGGACTGGAATTGTAAATGTCATTGGGACTTTTGATTTTAGTCTGGTTTTTAGTCGATTGTCAAGGTACAAATTCCAACATGATAATAATTAAATCAAGATTTTTTCCTTAATCTGGGCTATCACAGAAAAGTTCAGACAACTTTGTAGGGATTATATGATTTCAATTCATCTCTGTAGCATTGATAAAAAAAACCACCAACTTCTGAAAAGGATTATGACTTGAATAAAGTGAATTTTATATGACTTGTTTAACATGGTCTGGCTTAATCGGCACACTCGATGCATTGACTGATGAGGTGTGCCAGTCCATGGGGCCCATTTGACCCCCTTCCCATTTACAATCACTTCCATTGTTCTAGTTACTGTGAACTTATGTTGTTCCTCGATACTTGTGTGAGCATTTTTTTTTTTTTTCCTGTTTATGGAACAGTTTATTTTCACTTTTTTTTGGTATATCCTCCCCCACATAATAATTGAAGGATATGAGCAATACAAATCCATAGATCTCGTAGAAAAAATTCATGCAAGAACTTGTCATAGAGAAGGCAATGGTTTGATTCTAAGATATGCAAGAATATATATTGTTAGACATAAGAATAAGTAAAATATACAATGGATCAATCCTTATAGAAGGAGATTGTAAAACTTAAAATGGAAACCCTAAGAGTTAAATGATATTTAATAATTAATATTAAATTATTATATGAAAATGCATGTGCATAAAATAAAATCTTAAGCAGGGAGTAAAGGTAATTTAATAAATGTAATTAAATTAATTATTTATTCTAACACCCCCCTTAAGATGAGCAAACAATATAGCTACAAACAATGCATGAAAAAATAAGGAAACTACAATGTTGAAAGCATAAATGGGTCCGGACAACTTGGCTTGATGAGGTACACAACATAACCAAATCTCTAGAAAATGGAGAAATAGGGATAACCATGTGGGAAAAAACCCTACTCCAAAAAGAGAGAGAAGAATGCTAAAGAAAAAAGAATGAAGGAAAGACTCATCACTGAGATCCCCCAAGGACAAATTCCTTCACACCAAGCATAAAACGTAGTTGAAAATACCACGAGGATACAAAAGGTTTAGTGAAGATGTCAACAACCTGCTTAGCCATGAGAATATACTCCAAGTCAATAATGGGAATATACTCCAAGCTAAGAGAGTCATCTTGAATCAAATGCCCAATGAAGTGCATATAAAGATCAATGTGCTTGATCCATTGATGCTTAACTAGGTTGTGAGAAATGTGTATAGCACTTGGATTGTCACACCAAAGAAAGGTGAAACTATCAAGGGGAAAATCAAATTCTGTCATCAACTGTAAAAGACATAAAACCTCTTAACTAGCTAGGACAACTGCCCTATATTCTACCTTTATAAATGATAACGTGTGAGCATGTTGCTTCTTGCAAGACCATCTGATAGGACCAGAACCAAGACAAAAAATGAAGCCAAAAGTAGACCTATGATAATCAATATCAACAGCTTAATTTGAGTCTATATAACCAACAATGTGAGGATCCCCTAATGTATAGTGAATGTCATAACATGTAGTACCCTGAATGTACCTCAAAATACATTTGGCATCTTGCTAATGACTCTCATGAAGATCATGTGAGAATCTAGAGACAAGGCCAACCACAAAGGAAAGATCAAGACGTATGTGCGCCAAGTACAACAAACTACACACAAGTTGTCTATATAAAGTGGAATCCATTGTAAGAGTAGAGCAAGTGGTAGATAAAACAACACCTGACTGAAAAGGTGTAGGAGAAGGCTTGCAATCAAGCATGTTGAATCTTTGAAGCATATTAACAACATACTTATGCTAGGGTATGACTATCCCATCGGAAGGCTGAACAACCTATAGGCTCAAAAAATAGTGCAAAATTCCAAGGTCTGTCATCTCAAACTGTTCTCTCAAATCTCATTGAACACTTTGAATCATAGAGGGTGAGCTACCTGTAATAATTTGAGATCATCAACATAGAGCACAAGTATCAATAGATCAGCCCCATGACACTAAATATACATTGTAGGATCGAAATGACAGTGTGTGAAGTGTGATGCAAGCAAGAAGGAATCCATCTTCTCATACCAAGCATGAGGGGCTTGTTTGAGACCATACAAGGACCTCCAAAGTCTGCACTCCATAGAAGAGTCTTGCACAAAACCCTAAGGATGCTCCATATAGATCTCCTCATGTAGGTCTCAATGCAAAAAGACACTCTTCACATCCATTTGAAATACTGTCCATCCTTGAGAAGTTGTAAGAGAGAGGACAATATGAATAGAATTCATCCCGGTGACAAGAGAAAAGGTCTCAGAGTAATAAGTACCCTCCACCTGTGAAAATCCCTTTGTAACAAGACATGCCTTATACCTATCAATAGAATAATTTGCAACATACTTGGTACGGTACACCCACCTGCATTGAACCAACTTTCTTCTTTTAGAAGAGGACAAAGATCCCATGTGTGGTTCTTCATCAAAGAAGAGTACTCCTCATCCATATCCATATCCCAAATATGAGTATCCTATCACTTGTGAGAAACTCTTGGACCATCTGAAATGGCATGACTCAATAGTCTAGTACCAAATTTTTGAGAACAAGTGCAATGAGAATTTAAAGGATCTCCTGCCATAGGTCCAACTGCCTCAACCCAAAATGAAGGACTCATAGCTCAAGACTATATAATACAATTGGCCATCTCTTGTAATGTTATGTTGTTTCTCTTAGAAACCTCATTCTACTGAGGAGTATCAGGAATTGTAAACTGATGATGTAATCCATGCTCAGTGAAAAAAATTCTGAAAGATCGATTCACATATTCCTGACATTGTCAATGAGTATATGCCTGACTGAAAGACCAAAATGATTCTCCATAAATATCATAAAGTTTCAAAATGAATCAAAGACATCAGACTTGTACTTCAAAAGTTACACCTATGTGCATCTAGAGAAGTCATGTATAAAGGTAAGAAAATATTGGGCAACTGAAAAAGATGGAGTGGGGAATGACATAAGATCATTATGTATCAACTCTAATGGTGTCTTAGCACATGTGGACCTACCTACCAAAAAAGGATATTGATGATGTTTTCCAAGTGTACAACCTCAAAAAACACTATTAATACAAGAGATTTGAGGTAGCTTGGTCACTAGCTCCTGTGTACTCATCTATTATAGATATTTGTAGTTGACATAGCCAAAACACTCATGCTAAATTTTTCTCACTATGTTTGAATGAGAAACAAAAGAAACACATGTAGAATTAGAGCCCTCAAAGCCATCAAAGTGATATAAGTGAGACTATAAATCAACACTCCTAGTAGTAACAACCAAATCAGGATCATGGAGGTCTCAAATAACCACATCTTATGGTGAGAACTCAATTTTCTTACCAGAGCCAGAATTAAAAATCTGATAGACAAACAAGGGGTTTGTAGAAATGGTCAAAACTAATAGAACATCCTATAAGGAACCACCCTCCAAAGAGATAGTGTTAGAACCTAAAATAGAAAGTTGTGCAGAGTCACCAACTACAATATGTGTAGTGACACTTTGAGAAAGTGAGGTCACCAAGTAAGGTGAGTGTTTCATATGGTGTGAAGCACCTGAATCAATGATCCAAGTGGAAGGGGAAGACAAAGATCGTGCAGAAAGAGCACATCCTTTCCTTGGAGGAGGAGGCAATGGCTTTGGAGAAGCAATACTATGTTTTTGCATGGCCTCCTCTAAAGCCTCAAGATGTTTCCAACACTTGGAAACTGGATGTCATTCCTTGCTAGAAAAACTCCAAGAATCACTTGCAAACTTCATAGTCTTGGAGGAAGACTCATCAGACTTAGAAGGTTTACTCTTTGGAGTGGATTTCCATGTATCTGATCTAAGAGATGGCTTAGAGGAACTCTCATTATGAGTTGAATCTATTTTGGGCTTAAGTTTCAACTTCTACTTCCTTGTAGATGTTTGAGAAACCAATGCCTAGTTCTTTGATCTTGTTAGAGAGTCCAACTTGTAGACTTGGCCTACTCTCTAGTCAATTGATCACATAGTACCTCAAATATGGGCATGGTAAATCTATGACCCAAAGCATCCAAAATGGAATGGAAGATAGAAGAGAAAATTTGAAAGTTTCCTTGAAGCTTTGACAGAATCAGATAAATGCACTCTTTACCAATCTTCACTTTCCCACAACTGTGTAACAAAGATCTTTGTTGTTTAAACCTCATTAGAGAGTCCTCAATGGATGAAAAAGCATCAGGTACAAGTGATGTAAGTTGTAGTGCCTCTCGTGTTTGCAGTCCGAACCTTGTTATATTTTGATCCATGAGATACTTGATACTCATGTTATGTTACTTTTGAGATGAACTGAGGGTTGGATGTTATACCTTGATTTTAGTATCATAGATGTTTCACTATTATGTTGTTCAGTTTATCATATTTGCATGTTGATGCCATTTTGAGATGATAGTAGGTCTATGATGATATCTGATTATCTGGTATTTAGACATATTTCTAATTATGTTAGATATTGAATTTATGCTATGGTGATTTACTTTGTTCTTGTTCCATTATGCTTTATGTGAATGTGAGTGATGTAAATAGATTATTTTGGTATAATTGAATAAATGATTAAATTAGTTATTTAATGCATTTATTGCTTTGGTTATGTTATTATATGCAACTACACTTGATCGTGTATTTTAGTGTGCAAGATTTATATCCCTCGCAATGGCACATGGAGTTAGTGATTCAACTATTCATATTTTACCAATGTTGTCCTTGTATGGTCGACGTATCTTATTTAAATGTTTAATTAAACCTTCTGGTGATTTGTTAAATCTAGAGTTATTTGCATTATGTGATTAGACCAGTGAGCGTGTCTATGCATTTAGAGTTTCACATTGTTGCAAAGTTGTTAAGGCCTTCTATGATTTTGGTTTCAGGGGTTTCAGGGTTTATTTAATTCATTTTAAATTTTTGGCAGCTTTGCCGTAGATGAATTCCAATTACTTGGAATAGCCTATTTTCTTTTGGGTCATTTCAGAGTCTAGCTAGTTTAACTAGCTATTTACCCTAATTGTGTGAATAAGTATTCAAAGATGAATTTAATTCCTCACTTCTCACTTTTGCAATTTGGAAAATTGAGAGCTTTTTCTAAAATCCTTTTCTGAAGGATCGTGTTTCTATTCATTGTGAGAGCTATGGGCATGGGATCTTTGCAAGGATAGTCTCATTGGATCCAGCTTTGGGGAGACCTTGCTTTGCTATCATTTTTGGCCATATCTTCAGATTATTTATTTTACCTAGCTTTATTTTATTTTATCCCTTTTAATTTCCAGGTAGGGCTTTCTTGTTATCATGTTTTAGCTCCATTTTTGGTTTTTTTTCTAGTAGCTATTTGTTTGGAGGCTGAGCACTAGCGTTCCTCTCCATTTTTGTTTGCTGGTTCTACCTGATTGGTCGAGTATGAATGTTTTCCTAGTTTTGGGGATGAGGGTTTGGGGTTTCACACCATTATGCTGGTCATTTTTGCATACAGTGTCCGAACCTAATTTTATTGGATTTTTGAGGCTTTTGCGCCCTATGACCAAATGGGTTTTTATTTTGAAGTTTTCCAGTTTTAAGGTTTTTACCTCATTTTACATGTCACCTTATTTTCTCAAGTTTTTTTTGCATGATGTTGGTCATGGACTTGGATCATCTATTTGGATGATAGTCAAACCATTTTTGCACTTTTATGTTGCATTGGGATATGTGCCACATCCGTCCTCTCGAGCTTGTTATTGGTTGAGTGATATTTTGCTTGTGTTCTCATCCAGTCCCTATGTTATGATCTTCATGATGGTGGTGTTCCACACATGAGTATGTGCGCATACATTCTTAGGTGACTTACAAGGCTCGATCTCCTGTTAGTACTTCGGTGGAGATATGATCATTTGGGATTGGGTTGGAAATATGCATGTCTATAGGCACTCATCATTGGATGAGCATGGGTAGGGTAGGTTAGCACATGGAGGGGCTTCTATCTAGCAACTTGGTGACCATTACCCATGGGTTGGCAAAGGAAGTTTTAGATAAGTGATAACTAAATAAAATACTGGGTGGTAATAAATTTAAGATAATTAAAAAGTGGATTGTGCACCTTTTGTTGGGAAGAGTTATTTTCTAGATTGTGTGCCTTCCATTGGGGAGAGCAACTGCCAGTACTAGCTTGGGCTTTTTGATACCAAGCAACTCTCCATGGTGTCAGCTCCTACATAGTAACCCACTGAGTGTCTGACATAGACCTGTTGTTCTTGCATTGTCTCATGAACTTGGTTTTTGTCATCATTACTAAATGGCATGAGTGTTAGCCATGGATGTTTTGTTTTTATGTATGTTTTTGGTTGCATCTTTATCTCCATCAGCATGATGGGAGTGGACCTATGGGTTTCACATGGTTGGGAGGTGTAGCTACCTATAACACTACTAGGGTCCAATGTATAGAGACAATCTATTATCCTAGTATGACCATTGCTGCATGTTTTCACTTGGTACTTTGAGTTCCAAAGTATGCTTTTTTGTGATTTATGCTTTCATTGGAATTCTTGTATATCATGTTTAGATGATGTTAGTATTGATGCATTTCCTTATTATGATGTTTATCATATGATTTGATGATGTTATCTGCTTAGCTGGAGTATCTAGTGCTCTTGGTTTAGCATGTTGAATTTCCTATTCTTATGATGCTATTACACTTTAGTAGTGACATCCTTATAAGACAACTCTGACTATCTAGTTGCCAGTTTGGGATGCTATGTGCGAGGGATGGCTAGGGCCTTCAAGGTCTCATGATGTTATTACAGTTGGGAGGAACTGCACACTTAATTTTTTATTTCAGTACATTGCGATGTTGCTTTCAATTATTTTTCCTTCACTACTATGTCAGATAGATAGATACAATTTCCATCTTGCAGTTTAGTGTTTGAGTGTCTATACCTCAATATGTGGATCCGTAGTCCCCAATGTGGATGTTCTATCTCTTCTTGTACCTTTTCAAATGCTTGTTGGGAATTCTTGCTCATTTTAGGCAACCATGTTCCAGCATTGGGTGAAACTTATAAAGTGTCGCATGCCCAAAGGAGAAATATCATATGATACTAGAAAGTATCACACGTCTTTAGGAGAAATGTCATGTGATATTGGAAAGTATCACACACCCATCGAAGAAAGGTTGTATGATACTTATGAAGTATCACATGACTTCAGGAGAAGTGTCGCCCAAACCTTGCAAGAATCACATGCCTTCTTTAGAAAGCTTATACGATATTGGAAAGTATCATACAATGCTGAAATAAACTATTGCCTAGGTCTTGAAAAAACTTGTCTGAGTGGACAGTGAGCACCTTTTGGTTTGACTAGAAGTTTTTGAGAGGTGTTTTGGCTACCCTGTACAATGTTCTTGAATACCTTGGAACTACATTTTGATTTTAGAATGTTTTGAATTCAAAATCATTTGCATCCTTCCATGGTTACTCATTTTGGTTAGTAGTGACATTTGGAGATCCATTGGTGTTTGGATGTTTATTCAATATTCCATTGCAATATTTGTGATCCTTGTATGTTGTTTGTCATTTGCCTCCATATTTGTTTTTAAAATAAAATTATCTTGGTTTATATTTATCCTTGTTCCAAGGATCTCCTTGGGCGGGGCATTACATAAGCTTTGCCTCAATCTGAAGTTCTTTGAACTCAGTGATGGTATAAAAAAAGTCCTTGAAGTTTATCGACATCTCTCAAGGAGTATCACACCCATCAAGATGAAATGACAAGTTGTTTGAAACACTCATAGAAATCAAACCCATGGCCTCGTCCATCTTATTCCTATGCTATGAGGTCTACTAGGAACTCTAAAAAATTGGTTGCACTTCATCTAAACAAGACCACAAATCCTTTGAATGGAAAAGTCATATCATGAGAGTTGTCCATGTATGATATTTATGTGTGTTTAGAGGAAATAGACAAGAAGAGATCTTGACCATTTATTTAGAAGGTGTTTTTTTTGATATAGTTTTGGTTTATTGATATAAATGATGAAAACAAGAATAAAAACACCCCCTACAATGCAAAAAATTGAGCCCTAGATGCTAGAATGAATGTTTATACAAGAAAAGAGAAAAAAAGTTACTATTGAGTATCATGTGTACCTTAAAAAAATAATGATGAAAATAAAAAAGAATCTATAAAGTATTCGAGAAGAGCTTTCTGAAGCTTCTTTCAGATCAAAAAATGGAGCAAAAATGAGTAAGTTATGCCCCCAAGAATGCAAGAGAGATTATCTAGCTTTGACTACAAAAATAGGTACCATATGAGGAAAAAATCCAAACAAAACTCCATAAATGCATCCATCTTGAAATCATCTTTCCGATGGTATCTCGTTTTCCCAAAAATGCCTATGTATGCTTAAGTTCTTGTAGAAAACCATAGGTACCCTATAATACTTACAAATATTCTAAATCCCTTAGCCCCACCAAAACTAGCCCCATTAGCTCTCATGTGACCGTAGGGGGGCAGGTCTAGAGCTATCGGCTTGGCAGTGATGCAAAGGTGGCACGGTATGAGTGATCTAAGAGAGGCACAGGAGTAGCCTTGGGAAAAGATCTTGGTGGTGCACTGCAGTGAAGCCACTACAAGCAGAGACTGTGACAGTGGAGAGGTGGAACGTTCTTAGTAAACACTTTTTAAATTTATTTATTTTAAATCCCCCTCAGAATGCATAAAGAGGTTGTATAACTGTGGTAGGCAAAAAAAAAATACCTCAGAGATCAACAATGTCCAAAATCTAAGTGATTTATATGGGAATAAGGGTTTTGAGGTGCTCTAAATCCGACCATGGTGTCCATTTGGACTCAAAGTGATTCAAACTTTAGAGACCCCCCTATTTTCACAAAAAATACCTTAAAATGTTAGATCTAATCCAACAAACCCTTGTTCTTATTTTCTTCAATAAATCTGAACAAACTGTAGTAGATCTAGCTCTGATACCATGCAAGATTTGAGCAATACAAATTCATAGATCTCATAGAATACTTGCATGCAAGAACCTATCACAGAGAAGCAAAAGACAAGAGAAAGCAAGGGTTTGACTCTGAAATATGCAAGAATGTATTATCAGACAAAAGAATGAGTAAAATATACAATGGATCAATTCTTATAGAAGGAGATTGTAAAACATAAAATGGAAACTTTGAGAGGCAAATGACATTTAATTATTAAATTGAAATGCATGTGCATAAAATGAAATCTTAAGTAAGGGGTAAAGGTAATTTAATAAATGTAATTAAATTAATTCTTTAATCTAACAATAATAATAACCAGTATAATAGTAGCTCCTTGTGAAATTCGAAACATGATATTTCAAAATAGGATGCAAATGAAAATTAGAAAGGAGAACTCCATACAAAATAAATTAAAATACCAAAAATAATGAAAAATGGTTCAATTTATTTTGAGAGTTTTATACATCAAAGTACTAATACATCAATTAGTCGACACACCACGATGCTAAAATTATTTTTATCATACTTACTACACTTTAATCATTATATATATATATCCACATAGACTTAGTAGGTATAGTGTACAAAACAAAGAAAAAATAATATAATCACTAAGGGTAGTTTAATACTCAAATAAATAATATACTTCATTAAACTAGCACTTGGTTAAAAAGATGTAAAAAGAAAGATACGGTGTTATACAAAACTATTTTCCCTAATTTGAGGATTGGTACTTACCAATGAAGCAAAATTAGTTACAATAAATAAAATTAGCAAGGATGTAGTAGGTTGAGTGGAGAGCTTAGGGCCTAGATATATTATTGTCCAACGTGATTGCAAAATTATAGAATTATATAGGTCAAGTATGGGAAGAGAATTTTAAAAATAATATTAATTTGGAAAAAGAATTTGAGCAATGTAATATTAATATAAAAAGATAATTTAAGAAATAACATCTATATGTGAAAAGAATTTGAGAAATAATACAAATGCACCTCATATAACTGTTGAAATCCTAATAGATCTACATGTCAAATGGCTACTAAATCTTTCTAAAGGTATTAATAAATTGGTAAATACAACCAAGAAAAATTAAAAAATTAGAACTATATATGAATATATGACTTATTATTATTTTTTAGTAACTTTATTTTTTAAATTTGCACAATTTTTTTTACTATAATTATTTTGAATTGCAATTATTTGTGACAAACATATAATTTATTTTAAGTTCTTTAATTTATAATTTTTTTTTAATTCATTATATAAAATTTTATATTATTTGAAATTCGTAGTTATGTTCTTTAAAATTTAACTAAAATGCTTTGATTTTGATGTGAAATATCATTTCTATCTACCCAAATAAATTGAACTAGTTTTCATTGCTTTTGGCATTATAATTTATCTTCTATGAAGATTTTGTTGCAAATTTCACAAGGAGTTACTATTATATTGCTTATTATTATTAATATTTTTATGTGGGGATGATAAACAAAAATGATGGACATAAATTGTTTTGAATAGAAAGAAAACACTCATACAAGAATCGAGTAACAACAAAAGTTAATAGTAACAAGAATGGTGGAAGTGATTGTAAATGAGAAAGGGGTCAAGTGGCCCCCATGAACTGGGACACCTTAGCAGTCACTGCTTTGAATGTACCAGTTTGGCCAGGTCGTTGAAAACTAGATTTAAAGGAAAATAAAAAACATGAATTCAAGTAAGAAAAGACTAGCTCTAACCGGAGGAGGAATGCCCATTTCTTTAGGTACCCCTACTAAAAAATTTGTCAAAAGAAATCATATGATGTTTTGTTGTATTGTTATTGAATTCTTTATAAGAAAACTAGTAAAAAATTGTTCATGTGTTATGTGGAGCAATAATTGCAATTTTTTGTAAGTATGAAGAATTGAGGAGTATTTGCTCTATTTCATTTATGAGAGTCATAATTTCAAATGTGTTTTTTATTGTGTGTTTTGAGAAGAGTTGCAAAAAATTTGATTTCTTAAGTGAATAAATTTAGGAAAAGTACATAATTTACTTTACAAATTCTTATTTTCTATTCATTTTAGCATTGTCATCAATATATTGTCTTGACAAGGTTCTTAATTCTATCATCATACATCAATCCATAATAGTCCATATCAAATCCCATCATAGTCATTTTGATGGGTGCACATCTATTGTACAAATAGAATTGCAATATGGAGCTATACTATAAATTGAACCTATTGGTGTTTTTTACACTACCAAGTAATAAGATACCTAATACCAAGATGATGAAAATAAAAATAACCTAAGGATTAGCTACTTCCAATGATTAGCTAGATGGTCTTCAGATCTGGGCCCAACTTCAACAAAATCATAAAGATTTTCTGCTCTTTTGGCTCTGCAAAACCAAAGTGGGTGCACTTGAGGGACAAAAATATTTAAGGCTTGTGTAATGTCCCCATCCTTTTAGCATCTTAGTGGAGCTCTTAGCCTTTACATTCTCTAAAGGCTAAGTGGAGAAATAAGGAGAAATGGATTAAATTAATTTCTTATAAACTCATTAAATAAATTAAAATTAAAAGGTGAATTCATATTTAATTAATTTAATTTTCTAGAAGCAAAATTAATTATTGTATTGCAAGGGAGAAGCTTCTAGAGAGTGCATTTTCTAGAAATGCAACTAGTTATTGTATTGGAAAGGGGGAAGCTTCTAGAGAATGCAATTAAATAATATTTTATTTCCTTCTAGAAGGGTAAAGGAAAAGAATAAATAGATATGAGAGCTTCATTGTTAATCATCCGATTATTGTGAATTGCATCTGTTATAAACTTGGGAGAACAAACTAACATTTTTGATTTCAGTCAACCATTGGAGAATGTCAACTCTTCAGTGTTGCAACCATTTGAGGTGGTGAAATATCCATTGAATTTGGTATTCAGGAGAGCTTTAATTTAGGAGTTCTATTTGTGCTTAAATTGGAGAATACAATTATTGTTGGCTACTATAGTACACAAGAACGATGTCGTGCTACAATACTTATGCTTGATTCATCTCCATCCTTGGGCATCACTATTATCAAGTTCCTCTTGCAACTATTAGTAGTTAGCATTGTAATTTTTAGGCATATGATTTTGGTGTGATAATTCATAATTAGATTTTGGCATTACTGTATTCATTATTGTAAGCCCATTTGTCTTGGCAAACTCATAGCAACATTGTACATGAGAATGAATTCAATAAAGGAGACACATGTTGCATACCATTTGTTTGATGAAATGTCCATCTAACAACATATATGATCAGCATAATAGTTGTATGTCAATTGTTTGTCAAAATGTCAATTAGTTGTAGGTATGCATTCCATATCTAGTTTCTATGTAAATGCATTGAATGTACAAAAAGAATTGCACTTGCATATTAGTTCATTGTAAGAGGCATTGTAACATCATTTGCAAATTTTTTAGCATTAAAAGTCAACATACAAGTTTTTGACAATATTCCTTGAGCTAAAATCAATTAGTTTGGGCAAGGTAAATTACATTGGTATCAGAGCTAAATCCTACCATCTTTAGGGTTTAGCAATCACAAGCCACTTGGGGTTGGCTCTCATAGATTTTTCACTATCAGGAAAGCTTATTTTGATAGGGAACACGATTTTGATAGGTAGCTACACACTATGGTTAACAAGAAAGAGTGTAGCACCAAGAAACAATAGGAATGAGGATTAGGAAAAAAGGGAATTTTTGAAAGCAATGGTTATAGGACAAAGTGAATGGCTCAGGCTTTGCAGAAACTCACCACCATGGTTGAGTACATGAACTCATATGATAGACAAAATCAGGAATAAGGGGATAATAGGAGTGTAGTGGGATCACCTAGAACTCATAGAACTCTTTCCAGAACAACAAAAAAGTCTACACATCCTACTTTTGTTATAGAGGAACTAGTATAGGAGCCAATAAAGGAAGTTGAGGATGAGACATTTGCAAATATCCTTATGGATGTAAATGATTAATGGGAATTATTGGCACCACAAGTTCAAGATAGGATGACCTTTGAATGCTTTGTAAATAAGAGGAGAGAACATTACAAGTCACACAGATAGGAAAGGAGGCCTAGGGGTCAAAATAGTGAGCCAAAGAGGTCTACAAGCAAGCTTACTATGCCTACATTTGATGGGAATGGTAAGATGACAACTCAAGCTTGGATTCATAAGCTTGACACATTCTTGGCATTGAGGCCAATGATAGAGATTGAAGCTATCAAATACGCCACTTTGCATTTGGAGGGAGTAGCACATGATTAGTGGTACCATGGTATGGTAACACTTCAACATAATTAGGTGATAGATTACCAGGACTTTGTGGATAGGTTGGTTGAAAGATTTGACAAGGAAGATCAAGAGGTTTACTTTTGGGAATTAGCACAGCTGAAACAAATAGGCAACTTGAAGTATTTTATTGGTGAATTTCAGCAGTTGGTAGTCATGGTGCCAAACATTTTAGAGCATAGATTGATAGTTCTTTTCATTGAGGGCCTATCAGAACCACTAAGATGTTGGATAAAGGCATCTGATCCTTTTCTTTATAGGAAGCTATGAAAAATGCAAGAAGTATGGAACATGTAGTCCCAAAAAAAAAATTTCAATCCAAAGGAGTGTCTTCTAGTAACGATAACAAACCATTTTATAAAAAACCAAAGAGGATTGATTTTAAAAATGATTCTAAAGATAAAGCTCTAGCACCTTTTGATAGGGAAACATTAAATGATTTGAGGAAGAAAAAAATATGTTTCTACTTTAAGGGACCCTATTATGCAAACCATGACTATCCTCTTAGACCAGAGGGAAAAGCTAACAAAATTATGTGGGTATACTATGAGGAATTAGAATCAAATAATTCAGACTAGTGGTCTGATATAGAGGAAATAGATGGTGAAAAAAAGGAAGACAAGGCTGAAAACTTGTCTAAAATGGAGTCTACATATGGGGAAGGAGATGGGCAACTTAGGGAAGCTTGCCTCACTAGTATTAAGAAGAAAGGACCATTTTGAATGAGAGGAGTACTTGTTGGACAACAAGTTATAACTTTGGTTGATACTGGTGTCACTCATAATTTCATTGATGCTAGGTTGGTGGAGAAACGTGGCATACAAATAGAGGAGTTTGGAGGAATTAGAGTGAGGGTAGTTGATGGCTATGTCCTCAATTGTGATCGTAAGATCACTGGACTCCCATTGGAAGTTAATAATTATGCCTTTAAGGAAAATTTCTATATTGTGCCTATGGGAGATACATATATAGTCCTTAGGATGAGTTGGTTGCATGATATTGGTGAGTTCACTCTTAATCGCAAGGAGATGGAGATGAGATTTAAAGTGAATGGGAAGACACAAATTCTTAAGGAAATTAGGGACAATGATTTCAGAATGGTCTCTTTTTGGAGGATGGCTAGATTGATTTGACATCATCAAGTAGAGTGGGTAGCAGAGTGCATGTTAATGCCATCACAGGTAGGACAACAAAAGACTGAATATCCTCCTAATATTTAGGAGCTTATAGTTAAACACTCTAAGATGTTTAGTGACATTCCACTAGGTAGACCACCAGACAGGGGTATTGAGCACATCATTGAGTTAGAGGAGGGGGCTAAGCCCATCATGATTACACCTTACAAGCATCCAAAGAGGTTGAAGGATGAAATTGAAAAAACCATAAAGGAGTTACTTTCTATGGGCCACATTACACCAAGTAAGTCCCCTTTTGCTTCTTCAGTGGTGTTGGTGAAGAAGAAGGATGGGACATTAAGGATGTGCATTGATTATAGGGTGTGTAATAGGAAGACAATTAAAAATGGGTAGCCCATTCCCAAGATCGATGAGTTGATAGATGAGCTTCATGGAGCTTGCTTCTTTTCAAAGATAGATTTGAGATTATGTTATCACAAGATTAGAGTTAGAGAGTAGGACATTGAAAAGACAACTTTAGATTTCATTGTAGCCATTTTGAGTTTTTAGTTATGCCATTTGGGCTAACTAATGCACCTGCTACTTTTTAGGAAACAATGAATAGGGTTTTTCATCCTCAATTGAGGAAATTTGTACTTGTCTTCTTTGATGATATCTTGGTGTATAATAGATCTTGGGAGGAGCACTTGGTTCACCTTGACACGATGTTGGATATATTGGGTAGTGAGTCCTTGTATGCAAAGGAGTTGAAATGTGATTTGGGTATGACAAAATTTTTCTATTTGGGTCACATCATCAGTGCACAAGAATACACATGGATCCTAAAAAGATTTATGCCATTATGGAGTTGCCTTCACTAGTAAACCTTACATAGTTGAGGGGATTTCTGGGATTATGTGGTTTCTACAAGAGGTTTGTGGATGGATATTCTAGGCATGCAACACCCTTGATAGATTTGATGAGAAAGGGAGCTTTCTTGTGGATTCCTAAGGCATAGGAGTGTTTTGAGAAATTTAAGGACTTGATGACTTTTTGTCCAATATTAGCATTACCAAATTTCAAAAAACCTTTTGAGCTACACTGTGATGCTTCTAGAGAGGGCATTGGAGCGATGCTTATACAGGAGAAGCACCCTATTGCTTATGAGAGTAAGAAATTGAGAGGGCTAGAGAAGAGCTTCAATATATATGATAAGGAGATGTTAGTCATTATGCATGCTTTGGCTAAATTCAAGCATTATTCTGTAGGTAAAACTCATTTGTATAAAAACCAACCATAATAGCCTAAAACACTTTTTGGGGCAACGAGATCTCAATGATAGGCATCAAAAGTGGGTGAGCAAGTTACAATCCTATGACTTTGATATTACATATTTTAAGGGGACACAGAATGTAGTTGCTGATGCTTTATCATGTAGGCCCCACTTAACCTTATTGATAGACATATCAGAGGATTAGAGACACTTGATCCTTGTAGAGTATGCAAAGGATGCATGGACAACCAGATCTATAGATGGAACTATTCAAGATAGTAGATGCACCCTTGTGAATGAGCTCATCATTTACAAAGGGAAAATATTTTTGGTCCCAAGCTCAATAGTGAGGAGGATGGTTCTGAAATCTTTTCATAATTCACCTATGGTAGGACATCTTGGTTTCTACAAGACATACCAAAATATTAGAGAGTGCTTCACATGGAAAGGGCTCAAAGTAGAGGTACTCCAGTATATTATGGAGTGTTCCATGCTACCAATAGAATAAGCAAGTAAACTCTTGTCTAGCTAGTTTACTTCAGCCACTTTTGATTCTTCATAGGAAGTGGGAGTACTTATCTATAGACTTCATCATAGGACTACCTAGAGGCCAAGGAAGGGATTGCATATATGTGGTTTTGGATCTCCTTAAAAAGTTTGCACACTTCTTTCTAATCACTGCTACATAGGTGGAAAATTTGTTCTTCAAGGAGATATTCAGATTACATGGCTTACCTCAGAGCATTGTGAGTGATAGAGACAACAAGTTTATGAGTCACTTTTGGTAGGAGCTATTTAGGTTGTGTGTGATAGAGATCACTTTGAGTACTAGCTACCACCCTTAAATAGATGGTCAGACGGAGATAGTGAATAAATGGGTGGAGGGATATCTTAGAAATTATATAGTAGGGCAACATAAGGTGTGGGTAAAGTGGATTTATCTCTGTGAGTATTGCTACAATACCACTTATCACATGTCTATTCAAATGTCAAGCTTTATGGCTCTGTATGGGTATGAGGTACCCAATTTTGCGGATATGCTTTTGTGTGATAGTAGAGTGCCCAGTGAAGGTGATTTTTTTTATAGGAGAGTCAAGATATTCTTAAGACTCTTAAGGATAATATAACTAAGGCACAGAATCAAAAAAAGTAGTATGTAGACCAGAAGAGGATTGAGTAGACTCTTGAGGTTGGAGACATGGTGTATCTTATGTTGTAGCCTTACTATCAATCCACTCTCAAGAAGAGTGGTGCAAAGAAACTTAAGACATGATACTATGGTCCATTCAAGATTATCAAAAAAGTAGGAGAGGTGGCTTATGAGTTAGATTTGCTAGCAGAGATCAAGGTGCACAATGTTTTTCATGTGTCATGCCTAAAGAAGGC
This sequence comes from Cupressus sempervirens, assembly GCA_028749045.1. Classification (NCBI taxonomy): domain Eukaryota; kingdom Viridiplantae; phylum Streptophyta; class Pinopsida; order Cupressales; family Cupressaceae; genus Cupressus; species Cupressus sempervirens. Next base: position 831,280,202 of record CM053789.1, read on the forward strand.
ACTAGGACATCATATTTTTCCTTCTACAATGTTTCCACCCTTGGATGATGAGGGAAAATTGTTATTGGTGCCAAATGCTATCATTGATTTCAGGGAAAAGAACTTGAGGCAATGTACTATAAGGGAGTATTTGGTGAAATGGAAGGACCTGCCAGTAGAGGATGTGACATGGGAGAATGAGGATATTTTGTAGCATTTGGACTTGAAGTTGCTTAAGGACAAGAAATTTCAAGGAGGGTAGACTATAACATCCCCATATTTTTAGCATCTCAGTAGAGCTCTTAGCCTTTACATTCTTCGAAGGCTAAGTGGAGAAATAAGGAGAAATGGATTAAATTAATTTCTTAAAAAGTCATTAAATAAATTAAAATTAAAAGGTGACTTTACATTTAATTAATTTAATTATCTAGAAACACAATTAATTATTGTATTGCAAGGGAGAGGCTTCTAGAGAGTGCATTTTCTAGAAATACAACTAATTATTGTATTGGAAAGGGGGAAGCTTCTAGAGAATGTAATTAAATAATATTTTGTTTCCTTCTAGAAGGGTGAAGGAAAAGAATAAATAGAGGTGAGAGCTTCATTGTTAATCATCCAATTATTGTGAATTGCATTTGATATAAACTTGGGAGAAAAAACTCAAGTTTCTGATTTCAGTCAACCATTGGAGAATGTCAACTCTTCGGTGTTGCAACCATTTGAGGTGGTGAAATATCCATCGAATTTGGTATGCAGGAGAAATTCAATTCAGGAGTTCTATTTGTGCTTAAATTGGAGAATATTATTATTATTGGCTACTACTATATGCAAGAATGATGCCACACTACAATACTTATGCTTGATTCATCTCCATCCTTGGGCATCACTATTATCAACTTCCTCTTGTAACTATTACTAGTTAGCATTGTAATTTTTAGGCATATGATTTTTTTGTGATAATTTAGAATTAGATTTTGGCATTATTGTAGTCATTATAGTAAGCACATTTGTCTTGGAAAACTCATAGCAACATTGTACATGAGAATTAAATTCAATAAAGGAGATACATGTTGCATACCATTTGTTTGATGAAATGTCCATCTAATAGCATATATGATTAGCATAATAGTTATATGTCAATTATTTGTCAAAATGTTAGTTAGTTGTAGGCATCCATTCCATATCTAGTTTCCATGTAAATGCATTGAAAGTACCAAAAGAATTGCTCTTGCAGATTAGTTCATTGTAAGAGGCATTGTAATATCATTTGCAAATTTTTTAGCATTAAAAGGCAGCATACACGAGCTAAAATTAGTCAGTTCAAGCAAGGAATATTATAGCTTGATACTAGATCTTATTACAATATTCATCTCCTATAGAAGATTGGTCATGATTATTCTCAAATTTACAAGTAATCCTGAGTAACAACATCTAACTATAACTCAAAGATCAAATGAGAACATGTATTGACCACCTATGATATTCTTCATGCATTTAAAGTAAATTGATTTAAATTTTGAGGGTTTTCTTGATGTTGATCTATGATCTCTTCACATGCAAACTAAAATTATTGATCAGTGCCTAATCTATTGGGATTTAGAGTCTATCCAACTATTTGAATTAATTGATTGCATTACAATCAATATAATAAATAATTCTCCCTAAAACTCATTCTTATGCATATCCTTATTACTGCTTGGAAATCCTATCACATCACTGAAGTATTTACTTAACTCATTGAATTAAAGCAATAATGATCTGATATACAACCTATCCTAGCTGCATTAAATTGAACAAAATTTGCCCATGCAATCTCAAAATAACTAGTTAATAACAATAGAGACAAGATTCAAAGAAAAAGATATGGGGACAGTTCATTTTTGTATTAATTCTCTTTAAAAAATTATGTAACATTGGAATAGAACTTAGAATAAATCAAGTCAAGACACCTTGAACTTGTAAAATTAATGTATTCTTAGAATTGCAGAGAAAATACATCACAGAATTGACATCAAGAAATTGGACCAAAAATAAAACTAGCAAAATAAAAAGCTATACCAATGCTCATACCCTTTCTCTAGCCTTAGAATCTCACTTATAGTGTGAGATGCAACAAGCTTCAGGCTTAGGGAGTACTGATAGCTTTCCTTAAGATAAAAATATATTCATAAGGTTACTATCACAAAAGACAAAAATTAGTGCAATAGAATGATTTCACATCATGAATATTCTTTTGTGGGCACCACTTTCTGCTACATTTTTGCTATTGAGAGGTTCATGATTGGCTTTATTGTTATTTTTGTTCCTCAGAAAATGTGACTAATGGACTTGTTTGTGATGGACCTTATTCTGATTTGTGTAGACACACTTCAACTCAAGGCTCTCCATCCACATCATCATGTACTAACAAACTAACAGTTACAATCAATTCTTTTGCTGCCATGTCATCAATTTGGACTTCTATGCTCATTATTGTAGTTGATTGTTCCTCTTTGTCTTCTTCTGCTTGAACTTATGTATCAATTGTTTGCATCTCATCTTGATCCATTTCCTCTTCATTAGTTTCTCCAATCACTAACTATTTTGAGTGCACAAAATCTTCCATCCATTCATTAAAAATTGTGTCATCTAGCCAATCAAAACTCAAAACCTCTTGTTGCTTCTTGATCACAAAATATCCTAACTTATTGATTTCAAAAAGTTCTTCTCTAATATAATTATAGAATAATTGAACTTTAACAATTTCTTCAATTGTCATTGCCCACAATATATGCCCCTTTTCATTTATAACTCCATTAATTCTGAGGCATAATGAATCATCCATTTCTTTGGACCATTCTTCCTTTTCTTTTAATTTATCTATTTTTCTAAGTGGATGGGGGAAGAGTTCAAATTTCTAAGCAAGATACTTAGAAAGACAAATTGTTATCCTCTTTTGTACTACAACCCTCTTCTCATCAAAATCAGATAAATGATTAGTCATGTCAAAAGTTTTTTCTATCTATTCACATGATAGACTAATAATTGAAACACACAAAAGGGTGACATCCTTGTCTCTACTACCCCATTTACTCATGATGGGCTTTAAAGCATCTTCACCACTCTTTATTTCATTTCACATATCCATTATTTTTATCAATTGTTCATAAAATGTTGGCCATTTAATCTTATCTACCAGACACAAGATTATTTTCCTGATTTTATCCTCATATAAGTCATTTAACTCTACATGTAAGGCCTAGAGTTTATTCTTCTCCTCTCCAAACTCCTTAGTAGTGTAAAATTTTTTCCTTTGTGGGGTATCGAGAAGCTCTACAATAGGAGTTAATTTAAAGGGATCAACTAGAGGATGAGGATAAGCAATCTTAGGCTAGCTAGATTCTCCTACCTTCTTTTTTCCAAGCCATCTCGTCCACTTGAGCTTCTAGCTGATGTATCCTATTTCCTCTTTTGTCATATGCTTTGAGCATCTCTTCAAACTTGGCATTGAGCTCAAGGAACTTTTTTTGTCCTTTTCTGCAACCACAACTCCAAAGTCCACCATTTCCTTGGTCATTCTAGATACTTTTTCACTATCTACTTTTTTTCTGCTTTGTAGACCATGAGGCTATCTATATGCTTAACATCTGGAACTTGTATTCTAGTCTTGTTCCTTTTTTCAATGGACCATATCACTAATGCCTGATGATCATTGTTGTGTTTCAATCCTTTGTGTTCTTGCAAAACCTCTTCCTCAATTTTAAATTGAGTGTCCTTTTCATTCCTCACATCATCAAAAATCATTGCATTGGCAATGTCCCATCCAGGTAAGACCAAAATTCCTAAATCCTTTAATAATTATCTTCTCCCTTAGGGGTTATTTGTGCAAACTCTTCCATGAAGTTGGCTTTAACTTCCTCTTCATTTTTAGAGTCCTTTTTATTAGGTTTCTCTACTTTGATTAGCTTACACTTGTTTCCAAATTATCAATATTTCTCCTCCATAAAAATTGGGCAAAACCTCTGGATTTTACAAAAAATTCATCATCAATAATTTTTTTGGTAGCCTGTACTATCACATGATCTATTTCCTTACCTTTATAATCTCCCATAGTGAGATCAAGTGTTGCCATAGGAGGTTCTTCAGGTATTCCTTCTTCAATATATGTAGTTGTGACCACAATATCCCTCTTTGCTCCATTTTTTCTTAGTTTTTCTCTCAAGGATATTTCATCATCTATCCTGAGTGGAGTCTAGGTAGGTGAATATCCTTCCACATTGGAAGATGATCCTAGCTCCAACTTTTTTTTCTTGGGAGCATGTGTGTTAGGTGGGCTCTCAGACCTTGGTCTTTTGTATGGAGGAACATATTGTACACTCCTGGCTACTATATACTCAGCTCTTTTCTATAATGTATATTGCCCTGGGGTCAAAATCATTTTTCTTGCTAGCCTCCTCTCCACCTCAATGGCCTTGTCTAGGTATGCTTGTGTTAGAATTTATTTCTTCTCATTCAATGTTTGCATAATCCTAGAAAAATTATTCATAAACATATCTACTTTCATACACCAATATTTTCTATCTACCAGGGGATCATAATCTAGTTCAAACACATTTATAAAGTAGATAGGACTTTACTGTAAGCTATCCATTTTTCTTTCCTAAGCTCTTGTTCTTGTAATGAGAACTTATTTTTGAGTATGTCCTTAGGAAAGTATACCATTTTCTTCTAAGCTTTAGCCTTAGTCCTTTCTTTGAAGAGGTCATAAAATTCCTCTAAGTCTATAAAATAGGCACGAGACTGAGCCATTTGATATCTATCCAAAAATTTCTCCAATCTTTTTTGAAAAATAAAAAATTATGAACAATAGTAAGCTGTGGAAAGAATGTACCTTTAGATTTACCCAGAAAATCTCTCTCCTTAACTGATCCAGTTTGCCACAACAATTCAACAATCCCTACTTTTAAAGGCACTTGGTACATGTCACATGTAGTTTTCCCAAAAAACCATAAACTCTGAAAATAATGGACATTGCATATGGGATGATATCTCCCCAATTATGGCTCATCATCAGTCATTTAGCATGGTCTTTAGGTCTAATCAATTCTAATAGAGGTTATGGTATTCTAGGGCTATCCCCTGTTAACAACATTTTGAGCCTAGAAGCAAAATATTTGTCAAACCTGACAAAATTAGCATCAGTCACCTCCCATGTCATATCCGCACTTCGTAGTTGAACAAGGAGCTTCTCTCCATCTCTATCCAATTCCAATTTCATTTCCTTGGAGAAAAAGGTAACTCCCTTGTATAATAATATATACATCAGCATGGAGTACTAGCAGAAGGGCTTATCAACCTTAGCCTTTACAATTCCTATTAAGCCATTATGAATCTCCTCTGCTAAGTGAGTAGCAAAATAAAAAATTGAACTCATTCCATATTGAAAAGTTTGAGGAATAATGAAAACAACGGTGCTTGGGATGTGGTCTTGCTCATCCATGGCAAAGATCTTGCAAAGAGAAAAATACAAGGCCTATGCTCTGGGATTGAAATATCTCTTCAACAAAGGCTCTGGAGTGTTTTGCATAACCAAGGGCAATGATAAAAGTTTTAAAAAATGCTTCTATAATGGTCCCTCCTCAAATATACTTGTTTTGCATCATACCTAGCTTGGAGGCCTTCCATATCTATTTTTTCATAAATTGCATGGTTAGGGTTTAGCTTAAAAACTTCTCTAATTAGTTCTGGTGAAACCCTAAAGAGGTTATCACCAGCATAGTTCTTCACAATTTGGGTAATTGGGTCATACTTCTTTGCCATTACTTCTAGTAGATCATCATCAAATAAAACTACTAGAATAATCAATTTGCTTATATTGAATTCCCATACATTATTTAATAGAGTTTTTTGCAAACCATTTTTGAAAAAGCCCTAATCCTCCAACACACACTTCAACATCCCTTAACCAGTTTTGTTTATCATAAAAACCCTCATTGACCAATAATCTAGGTCTTTTCAAAATGAGCTCTTTTCCCCTAAGCTAATTCATTCATAAACTGTGGCATTTGTTCTAGGAAGTCATCATGTACTACTCTCTTCAGATAATCTACTTTCACTAAAAAATGCCTTCATGGAGGCATGTTTAAAATCCACCCTAATGCAAATACAACTTCTTAATTTTCCAAAAGCTCATATGACTTACCCATTTTTTTGCTTCTTATCGCTTAGCAATATGTTGGAACCCTTGCAAAATTTCACCCTTTACTCTAGAAATCTTTGTGCTATTAGAATTTTACAACTTAATTGCTCAATAATGGAGAATAGGAAGTTTTATTACAACATTAAGCTCACATGAAACAAAATTGATCAAAATTAATGCTTTGATAGTCACATTTTGTGTCAAACCATGAAGTTTGAAATCCCACCGTTGATCTTCAAGAATTAGATGGCTTAGTTTGAAACCAAAAAGACTATATTAACCCTTTTTGGAAATGGCCATGCATCAACAAGGAACTTCCTCACATTTCATAATGTTTGAGCACTTCCATATTGTGGGAAAGCATTGATCGTCAATCTTCCAAAGATTGACAATCATGAAAATCCTTATAACTTTACAAGTTCAATTTCAATGTTTCGAGCCCACTGATACAATCATCATCCAAGTCAATGAACACATAAACCACTCCACTAATCATCATGTCCCATGTCAGCATGTGTTCCAACTTGGCATGACTAAGAAACCCTTTGAATGACTGGCCCCACTTGTCTACGTGGCAATCAGGCACTTCCCTACTTTATTTAAACTTCGGTCACTTTTATAAAGTGGGAATGTGCCTTCCATTGATCTTGCCAAGATTGATGGTCTCATATATCTCAAACCTTTTATAGTCCAAGTACCATAAACAACCAATAGAATGATGTACCTTCTCTAGCATGTCTAACATTCGCCAACTGTTCCAATCACACTGCACCCTTTTTCAAAATTGGGGCACATGACCTCATCCAATACATGTGTCACTAGGGTACATCCCCACATTTCATAAACATCACACATCTTTATATTGTAGCAATGCACCTACCATAGATCTTCCCAAGATCAATAGTGCAATGTGATATTATAAAAAGTTGACTTTGCTACTCATCTTGACCAGTGAGAGGACTCAAAATTTCTAACATATTCTGATGCCCATTTGACAGTTCTGACACTTCCAACTTGTGTGGTACATTAAGGAGCTAACGTCACAAAGAGATACATGAAAATTAGGTGCTTCCCCACATTTAATAAAGATCAAGAAAATTCTCAATGCAAGCAAGCGCACATCATTGATCTCTCTGAGATCAATGGTTATCAAGTGCAAATCCTCCAGTGGTTAAAACACTCTAGGAAATATTAAGAAATTGATGAAGGGTAAAACCATGGTTAGGATAAGGGTTTACAAAAAAAGATATTTAAATTCTAGGAAAGTAATTTTAAAATAAACACAAGATAAGATAAAATAAAAATTTAAAGCAAAAAAGTTTCTCGCACTATTTTCAAATAAAATACTACTTTTTAGATTTTTGAATAGTAGGGCACTAGGGTTTTTAATACATCTTAGATTTTACACATATGACCATTGGTTCTTTCACTATAGGGTGTAACAAAAATATGCAAGATGAAAAACCAGGCCAACAGAACCACAATGGCAACTTTATCCTCTAAATGTAAAATACCTCATGCTTTCTAAACAAGACCATTGTAATGTTTAGGCCATTAGTCATTGACTTGCATGCCAAATATTTTGAATTCATTATCTAAGTTCTTATAAAAACTAGTGCTTGTACCTTTCAGGAGTGCAAGGGTTATCTATCTATCTATCTATCTATCTATCTATCTATCTATCTATCTATATATCTATATATATATATATATATATATATATATATATATATAATAATCATAGTGTAACATATTTATGGATCTATACCTCTCTCCATTTCTATTTATATATGTTTCTCTACAACTCAAACACTCTCCATGTCTACCTCCCTATCCTGATCTTTTTATCTTTCTAACTTGCACATGTAGACACCCCTTCATTCTCCCTCCCTATTGTTATCTTATCTTACCTCTCTCTTTATCCTTCATTTATCTATAGCGATATCTCATTTCCTCTATGTATCTTTGATTTACCATATCCATCTATCACCTTATAAATCTCTCTCTCTCTCTCTCTCTCTCTCTCTCTCTCTCTCTCTCTCTCTCTCTCTCTCTCTCGCTCTCTCCCCATTATTCATCTTACTCACTCTCCCTAACCAATTATCCCTTTATATAGCTTTCTATCTATCTAACTATCATTTCCTATATGAATGGACAACCTAGATTTTTTAAATCAATAATTCTACTCTCTCTCTCTCTCTCTCTCTCTCTCTCTATATATATATATATATATATATATATATATATATATATATATATATCCATCCACATTGTGTCAGGGGATATTTTTGATCCATAATCTATCACATTGGTCTTGCTAATATTAGAGAGATTGATCCATTTCTTAATCATGATACCTCCAACTTGTATTAAAAGATCTAGCTTGTCAAGTTTATGTCTTCCATTCATTTTGTTGTCTTTATGCAGTTATTTATTTGTCTCTCTTCACTTCTATATAACTCCATCTCTCTATATGTCACTTTTTGTTTCTTTCTACATTTTTAAATCTCTCTAATCCTCACTTCTTACAAGATATCATCTTATATTACAAATATTAATTAATATGAGTTATGGTTGGTTAAAAAATGCATTAAATACTCTCCTTGTAATAATATCACTCCATGGAAAAAAGTAGATGATCGAGAATGACACTTAAATTAGATATTTCAAAGGCCTATGACAGAGTCAATTTGACCTTCCTTTATGATGTTTTGGAATAGGTGGGGTTCAGAAAGGACATAGTGAATGTCATATGGTGGAAACCACACAATATGGTTGAAGTTACCCCAGGGAGTCCCATTGAGCAACACCTCATATTGTGTTGCTCAATGGGACCCCCTAGGGTAACTTTCAAGCTAGTAGAGGGCTGAGAAAAGATGACCCTCTATCCCCTTACCTTTTCATTATGGTGGTTGAAGTGTTGGAAAGGTTAGTTTGTAGGTTGGCAAAGTCAGGCATCATAAAAGGAATTCAACCTGCTACTATACTACCTCCTGAGGTTATATAGCAGTTCATGGATGACACTTTTCTATTTTGCGAATCCTCTGTCCAAGAGGCTAGAGCTTGGAAGAATCTTCTCATTAACTATAAGGATTTTTTGGGTCAACAAATTAACTTGGTAAAAAGTAAGGTCTATTTTTTTAACACAACACTCCTAAAATCTTGCAGGTTAAGATTAAAAATATCTTAGGATGTCACTCTAAGAACCTCCCAGACACCTACCTAGGTCTCCCCCTAACAATCAAGGATGTTTCCACCACTTTTTGGAAAAAGGATGCAAAAGGAGCCTGTTAAGTGGAAAGGTAAAATACTGAGCAATGCGGGGAAACTCCAACTTCTCATGGTGGCTTTGTATGGTATAGCTATCTACTTTCTTTCCATTTTCAAGACTAATTAGAGTATGGCTGAAAAACTCAAAAAACTACAAAGGAACTTCCTATGGTCTAGTACAGATGAGCGAAACAAGTTGAACCTTGTTAATTGGGAGACTATTTGTAAACCTAAAGAGAAGAGGGGGCTGGGAATCAAAAGAATTATTGATCTAAATAAAGAACTACTCACAAAAATGGGGTGGAGATTTTTGGAAAAAAAGACTAGGTGGGGGAGAATCACGAGGGCTAAATACCTTGCCAACACCCATTTCAAGTATAATCTTCTCAATAATGACCTCCCAAGCAGCTCTAAGGTTTGGAATTTCATCCTTAAGAATAGGTACCTTCTAAGGAAAGGGGTGAGATGGTTAGTGGGAAATGGTAAAAGAATAAGATTCTAGGAGGACAACTGGCTGGGGGAAAACTCTAATGTACAAAAAGTTTAGCGGCCTACATGAACCTACAAAAGAATGGTTGGCGAGAAGGTGGCTGAATATATTGATGTCTAAAGGAAATGGAAACACCTATCTAGTATTGATAGTCCTAATAGAGAGGACCCCCTAGTTAAATAATTGGAGGAATTGTTAAGCTATTATAAACACCTCTTGCATGCTTAGCTTGATAAGGTGGTTTGGGATAGGAGGACTAATGGTCAGTTTTAGTTAATTCTACCTACCACCTTATATTTGATAAGGATTAGACTCCATTAATTGGAAAAAGATCTAGAATAACCACTTGTCGCCAAAAGTCAATTTCTTCTAGTGAATGGTCATACATGGTAGGATCTTGACAACTAAGAACCTAAGTAGGAGAGGTACATCGATTACTAACAGATGTTATCTTTGCAAGGAGAAAGAGGAAAGTATGGTGCTCCTTTTTCTTGAATGTCCCTATACTTTAAGGGTATGGTCCTACATTTGGAGAAAATTCCCATTGGATTGGGTCATGAGTAGAGGAATGGAACAATTTGTGGAGAGCTAGAATTATCTCTTTTGCCACCCCTACCTCAGAATCCTTTGGAACATCCTCCCCCCACATGTTTTCTAGGGTGTTTGGAAGGAGAGGAATAAGTGGGCCTTCAAGGATGAAGAAAGGGGGGAGGAGGTAGTGGGAGAGATATTGAGAAAGTTTTTTAATAGAATGTTATGGTGGACAAGTGAAAAGCCTCGCATGAACCTCCAAGCATGAAGGATAGAGAGATTACTAGAAATTGAAACATTCTCCCCAACTTTCAGCACTTTGAAAAATCAAAATATTTAGCAAGAAGAAGTACTCATTGGATCCCTCCAAAAATGTCTACTATCAAGCTCAATTTTGATGGGGCAATTAGAGATGGTCTGGTGGTCATTGGAGGTGTGCTATGAAACGCTAGGGGAGAAGTGTTGTTAGCCTACTTGGGGAATCTATGATAGGGAACTAATAACATGGTGGAGGTCACTGCCTTACTTTGGGATCTTAAATTTGTGATGGATATGAAGGTCAATAAAGTAACCATAGAAGGTGATTCTAAACTTATCATTGACTCTATCCAAGGGCATGCTCAACTGGATTGGGCTTTACATTGCATAATGGGGGACATTTGGCAATTCCTAACAACCCTTGATCCATATGAGTTAGAACACACTTTCAGGGAAGGCAATGTAGTGGTAGATGCTATGATAGGCTTGGGATTTGAATTAGATAGCCTAAAAAGATGGATGACTACTAAAATGCTACCAAATTACATAAATTCCCTTATAAGTAGGGAAAGGACACTGCTAAACTATGTTTGATGATTACCCAAATTTGGAGAACTTTCATTTTTGGCAACTTTCCTAGTAAAATGAGGTTAAGATCATCTTAAATATCACATGACATTTATCAAGGATCAATTATGTGGATTTCACCACTCAAGGGCACAAGAAAAGGAGGGAAATTAATAACCCAGACTTAAAAAAAAAAGAGCCATCATTTTTTTGCGATATGGGATGATTATGGAAAAAGTCATCATTATTATTGCTGTCAAATCCTTAAGGTATGCTCAGATCATTTACACTCTTAATAATGATGTTTTAAAATATTCTAAACATTATGGATATTACATCCCCATTAAGAGTAGGGAAGAAGCCATTTTAACTGCTAGACACACCATTTTTAGCTCTACTTTTGTGATTTCCTGGATGGTGTTTTTCTTGTAAATGAAAATTATCGAGCTCATGGAAAGTGATATAATCGAGGAGAAAGTTCTCATGGGTGGGGACCTTAACAAAATTGAGTCCATGAAGATGGAGGATTTCTCCAAAAGGGAGGAAACATGGATAATATTGAAGGAAGGGGGATTTGGCCCTTACATACAGGCCATAGCTGGCTATGACAAGAATTGTTGTCAACAATTTGTCAGAAGTTGGAAAGATAGAAGGGTCACAATCAATGGTATCACTTTCTAGGTGAACAAGGATAGCATAGCTATGGTGACGGGCCTTGAGATAATTGGAAAGAAATGATAAAAGATCACAAAGGTGATAGATGAAGCTAGTTTGTCTAGTTTTTTTAGAGGTGATGAAGCCCCAAACAGGTATCAAGGTAGTTTTTAGAGGGATAAGTTATCAGAGCCCTGGGACGATGTGTGCCTGATCATAATGAAGTATCTCACCCTAGAAGGTAGATATGTTGTGTATTTTTTTTTACCATTTCCCTTTGCTTAGTTAATTTCATAATAGGGAGTTAGTTTATATTCCCTTTTTTCTTATGCATGCCCTAGAAGAGGCGGTTATGGATGTTAGGGAGAAAAAAAAGAAAGGGGCTAATTTCACCATTTTGTACCAAGGGCTCATGTTCTATTTATTTAAGTTCCACTTAGCCCTTTTCCCTCCTAGAGTCACAACCATTGATAATTTCCTCCCCATTGGTGGTCCCCTTCATCTTGAGTTTTCAGGTGGTAGCTATGCCCCTACTCCACAACCCTCACCATGCCAAACCCCATTCAAGAGTAGGAAAAACAAAACCCTAGTTTTGGATCCAGTTGCTAATAAAAAAGATAAAATTGATAAGAGGTTGGAAGTAAAGATTGGGGACTCGGATGATGAGTGTCATGGGAATTGAAGAGGATCGAGTAGGCTTGCTAAGACCAAGGGTAGATTTAAACAAATGGCCAGATGTTCTCAAGAGGAGGAGGAGGAAGGGACTAATTTGGAGGAGAGTGATAAAACCTCAAGGAATGATAAGGAGAAGTTGAAGGAAGATACTAATAAAAAAGAGGAGGAGAAATGGGATGACATTGTTGATGGCACCTAGGATTTTGAGGTAGAAAATCCTACCAAGGAACCTTCCCACGATCGCACCCATATTTCTACCACTTTCACCCTATTATCTGCTACTAACTAGATAGGCCCCAAGTCTAACAAAGCCTCCTCTGACACTATTTATTCCTCTTTAAGGCCTGATGGTTTGGAAATCTTAAGGGCCCACACTAACAATCTAAATGTGCAAGATAAGAGGAAGTTCCCTATGAATTGAAATAAAGAACTAAAGATAGGTACTATGGAGGATGTGGCTATTTCTCCCAAAGACATCCAGGATCTAAAGGAACAGTGTCAAGCACTGGAGGAAGGGTTCACCCTCTTCTCCAAATTCTCCCTAAAGGTGACACATGCGACAACAACCACCCTCCAACTGCTAGCTTACGAGAAGGAGGAGGAAGGCCTAGGTAAAGATGATTCAAAACTACACTACAATTTCCTTATAGAGGACTAGGCTAAGGTTTTGCTAACTAGGAAAGGCAAGAAGAAAGATGCTAGTTAGTGCCCTTTCTAGTGCCTAGTGTTTTTTGGTTATCTGCTAGTAGTTTCTTTCCATCTAGTTTAGATGGTTTTAGTTTTTCAATGGAACTTGGAGTTGGGCTATGGATGGTATGATGTGCTGACCACCTACATTCCTTTTGTTAATCTGTTAAACTCTGTTAGCTTAAAGAACATGAACTCTACTACCTTCATTTTACTATTATTTTTTATGTAATGCGTTAAGGGGTCTATTTGGTTTTCTGTCAGTTTTCTTATTAGTATTTCTACTGGTAGTTACACCACTATTTTATAGGGCCAACCCCCTTGTTTTGATTGCTTTTATATAAAAAATAATGCTTATTGGTCAAAGCATTTGTGTTAATTATTGTAAGAAATATTTTTAAACAAAAATACTATCAAATTTTAGTAATGCACAAAAATATTAAGTATTTATTATTTTTAAAAGGCATTAATTTACTATAGCAAATAATGAATTGCAATGCTACAAATTTTACTACTTATACCAAAAATTAATTATGTTTGAATTTAAATAAGTATTTTAAAATTAACTTTTATTTCAGAGAGCAATGTTATATATACATAATTTTCTAATAAATGTAACCATGTACAATTAATTTAAAATTGAATATGTAGAATATCATCAAAAACCAAAATTTACAAAGAAATAGATGAACCAAAATTTATATAGACATAGTGTAGTGCCTGCCCCTAGTTTGCATTTTCACTTTTATTGTTGAGCTCTTTAGGCCAATTTTATGTTGATGATTAGTAGTATTGTTTAGAGTTTATCAGTTATTGTTCCATATTCAATTTGTTATATGATGAGATTACTTGGTACTCTATATTTCAATGTATGTATGATGATTATTCAGTGATTTGAGTTATTGATGATGCATTAGATGGATTATTATGTGTTTTCTTATGGATACTTACCCCATATTGCATGTGTATGGTGTGTGTGTTTGTTTTCTTTATGTATGGCATTTCTAATATGGTTAAGGAAGGGAGTTGTAGTCCCCTACTAGTCGGGATCTACACGATGCACCACTTCCTACCGTTGCCTATTTAGCTTAGAATATTGTGTTTGTACATATGTGGATTTTATGTAGGTTGTAGGTACTGGGTATCAACTTCCCTGAATTGCTAGGATGAGCGTACCCTATCACATTATCTCAATGGTAAGAGAGGGAAGATAAGTTCTTAAGTCCAAATCCTAAACCTTTAAGCCATTTGTCCTAATTGAAAATTAGGACAAGTATTTGAGTCGAGTACCCTCCGAATGAGTCGAATGATGTTAATTCGTGATTATAACCATTTAGTTTGATTTTGTATGTGTTTTTCTATAATGGGTTTTCGTATGTTGTTTTATGAGTCTTTGGTGTATTTTCTATTAATTAAGTCAAATTAAAAGATTAAATTAATGATTTAATTTAATGAAAAATTATTATGACATTTTAATATTTAATTATATTTAATTAATTAAATAACAAGAATTAAATTTGAAGATAAAAGTTATAAGAATAAATTTAGAACGTGATAATATTTATTTAATTTAATAATAATATATATTTAGAGTTCATTTTTAAATAAATGCTAAATATTATTGTTATTTAAGTTAATAAATATTTATCAAATTAAACGTTTGAAAATAAATTAAAAGTGGAAAAATGTATTAATTACTAAAAGTTTTAAGATCGCATGATTTATGCATGAGTTTAAAATATGAGAAATTAATTAAAAAGATAAAACCAGTGAACTTAATAAAGATATTTTAATTTGCATAAAGTGTGCATGGGATTAAAATAAATAAATTAATTAAAAGAGGAGTCAAGTGAAAATTAAATAAAGTTATTTAATAATTCATTTTAACATGCATGACAAGAGATAAAAGAAAATTAATAAAAGTTAATATTGAGTTAAGGGTTGTGAGCAAGGAGTTCTCTCGGGTGAACACACAATTAGTGCCCCGATTAAGGAGAGGGCTCTTTATCACAATTAGAGGGTTCATTTTTGAGGGAGGAGTTTTTGGACGCGAATTTTGGGAATCAAATTTGGAGAGCGAAATTTTGGAAGAGGAAGGAATTTTTGAGAAGGGAAAGTTTTGCGAGGAGGGATTTCTCTTCAACCTCTTGGGCATAGCGATTAGCATCAATGTCCATGTAAACACTTATGATTATTCGCACAATCTAATTACATAATTTTCGTTCCTATCTTCTTCGTGTCTGTGTATTATGAATTCAAATTTATTTGTGGTGAGTACTTGAACATTCAATATTGTAATTATTAAATGTATGTCAATACCTTCTATGTACATGGAGATCAGAAAAGAAATCAAAGACCCTCATTTAGTAGATTAAAGAAATTAGAATTTGATTCGGGATGGGTTGAAATAAGAAGAAAATTAGAAATTAGAAATTCGTTTGGTTAATTCATTGTATTCTTCCTATTAGAATACAGGTAGAATTTATGTCTATATATGTATGTGTGTGTGTGTGTGTATATATATACGTATATCTAAAATTACTAGCAATTGGTTGTAGAGATGAACCTTTATTAAAAATAGAATTTAAATGAAATAATGAAATACCTTTAAAAGTTGGGGGAGACATTTCTTTTAAAAGTCTTTAATTAAAAATAAATAAATAAATAAAAGTATTTGGGGGAGGGACTAACCTATACCCCCCACCGTCTTCATATGGTGACAGAGTACCTGTCGTCATAGGTACTGCGACGATAGGGGTACTTTGTGCCTACCATTGCCACAACCCCTACAACAGCCAGGTACTGTGTACCAGCGGCCGGCGACTTTTACAAGCTCCATTTGTATTATTATTTTTTATTTAAATTATATTAAAATTTTAAAATTATTAAATTTATATTATATTAATTTTAAATTATTAAATGTAAATTATATTAAATTTAAATTGTTAAATTTAAATCATATTAAAAATTGTAAATTATTAAATTTAAATTATTGAGTTTAGATTATATCAAATTTAAATTATTATTTGGTTAATAAATTTATTGATAAATCTTATTAACATTTAATAATTTAATAATTAATTAATGATAGTAGTATAGTTGTTATTTTATTTTAATTAAATTTAATCTGAGTTTGTTTAAATAATGGAAATTATTTAAGAAAATGTGAATTGATTTTATTATTAATTAATGACATTGATTTTTAATAAAATCGTAATTATTTTATTCAAAGATCATTAGGTATTGCTTTAGTAATTTAAGTAAATAGTTATGATATATTATTAATGAAAATTGATTTAAATCGAGTAGGGGTAATTCTATACTTTATTCAAATAAAAGATCGGATTAAATTATAAGGGTAATAGCGAGAATCTTAGACACTTGAAATGTACATTGAAATGCAAACTGAAACTTTACTTTTAACCCTATTGTGTATTTTCAAATCAAACCCAAGCTATGAAACTGTACTTTTTGTGCTTTGGGGGTTTTGGGGTTGATTAGATGTTGACCAGTTTAGGTTGTTACCAGAGGCTTTGGGGTTGTGTGATTGTGATGTTATGTTGTTTTTTTATCTCGATCCTTTTAAAACCCAACCATGGTAATGTGATGGCATGCTCTATGATGTGTGTGGATTATTGATTGTCATTGCTTTCCAGTTTCCTTGTGTGAAGCAGAGGTGTATGTTTATGAGATACCTAGCTTAACCATTTTTGAGTCATCGATTAGTTATATTTGATTTGTTTCCTAGTCACTTTGAGAGGATTGAGGTGTTTTGGATGATTTGTTCTTGATGATGTCATGTTTTGACATGTTTGACTTGACCATTTTGGAGTCTTCGACCAGTATTATTTTGGGATACTTTTTGGATGCTCATTGAGAACCGATGGATATTGTGATTTATCATTTGATTCTTTTTAGTTTCTTGTAGATAACTATTGTAATTATTATGATTATCTTTTGGTGCGTTCTAGTTGCTCGTGGAGAATTGGTGTGAATATTGTGGATTATCTTTTGATGTTTTTCAGTCACTTGTATAGGGATGAGGTTATTTACTATAATTCTTTGATTTGTGATTTTATTGAGCCTAGGGTAGGTAATCTATATGTAGTGTTAGGAGGTGGCTTGCAATGGGGGAATAGGGGCTCTAAGTGGCTCTGGGAATAACTCATTGTAAGTTGTTTTAATAAGTGAAAACATTACACTAAATGGGGATTAAAATGAACCTAATAAGATAATTGTATGTTCTCGCCCATTCCTTGAGTGCTAGTACAAACTAGGATGGGAGTAGAGAGAATGCTTGGTTACAACCTTGCATTCTATGGTATGCCTTGTTAGTATGAGAAGATACTAGTGGTCACAGTGGATCACTAGGGACCTGGGAGTCCTAAGGGACTACTTGGGTAACTCTAAGTGTGATTCATGTGATGATACTTACTCGCTTACATAGTAGGTTTCTTACGTGTCTTTGTGTGCCTCTGGGTCTAGATGTCGATCTATGTTGGAACCTTTGAGTTAGTATACTTTTAGGATTTCTGGACTTAGAGAGTATTCATGTTATTTGATTTGATATCTTGTTTGGGACTTGAGACTATCTTCTCAACATGGTGGGAGTGGGCAATTTAGTTTCAATGTGGTCAGGTGGTAGTTCTTTTTACTCTTACCTTTGAGATCCATCTGCAGTCACATGGTTGGAGCTCCTTGGGATGCTTGTGTATCATGTTTAGATAATGTTATTTACTGATGCATTTACTTATATTGATGATTAGCATGTTAGATTTCCTTATGCTTATGCTATAGTATGTATAGTAGTGACATCCCTATTACTATAGTACCGATGATCTGATCGGTGGCTTGAAATGTTATGTTCAGAGGATGGCTAGGGCCCACGATGGTCTAATGATGCTATTGATGGTTGGGAGGAACCACACACTTAGTTAGTTGTGTTTTATGATGGATAGTTATATTTCATGTTGGATGTTTATATCTTTTATGATGGATGGATGTATCATGTATGGTGGATGGTTTCATTTATTTTATTGTACTTGTATCATGGATCCGAGGAGGATGTTGTATTTATATTTCTTCATATGTATATTCTTTTAAGCCTTTCATACCTTGTGACATGTACAGTGGATGATTGACTATTCCAAATTAATTTGCCAAGAGACATTCAGAACAAATGTATATTAAATGGACATTGGACTTTTTAATTATTCTTTCATGTGGATGTGGTAGTTGTTAGACTTAGAATTAATTAAATATAAATGTGACTCAACGTCTTGGGATCCTTAAGGAATCTAACCTGTTATGTATGCTTTGAGTTGATTGTATGTTATTGCTTCTACTACTATGTGTTTGATGTGAATGATTTATCTTGTTTCAAAAAAAAGAATGTTGGCAAACTTAGTAAAACTTTAGGTTAATTCTTTTGGATCCCTTGGTGGGGCGTTACACATAGATGACAAAATATTTATTTATGAGGATTTTTGATGTCTAATTTAACACTTAATAGATAAATATATTTATAATATAAATCTATATTTTAAAATTATTTTTCAATGAACCTAAATTTATCTTAAATAAATAATTATAATTATTAAAAATTTAAAGAAATATAATATCACTTTCAATTTCAAAAATTGATGTCAAATAAGATAATTTCAAATTTAGTTTTAAGCATAAAAGATTAAGTATAAAATCTGTACAAATCAAATTAATTTGATTAATTTAAAGGAAAAGTAAATTTAAATATCTATTTTATCAAATATATAAAATAAATATAAATGAACCTTCAATTTCAAATAAAAATATAATTGCCAATTCAAATGCCCAATTAAGTAAGCAGTATTTTGATTCCTTTTGTCATTTGAAAGATAAACATTATATTACATCTAATAGAAATATTAAAACAATGCATTTTAATCTCTCACACTTCCTTAATAAAAAAAATATAAGATCTAATTTTTCTTACTTCATCTAGTTAATCTCTATCCTAGATTACATACTGTAATACCTAAACACCCTATTCAATTTTTTATTTTTTATTAAAGGAAACTTGGTAAGAACAATTATATGACATAATCTTTTCACTACCATACACATTGTTTTTATCCTCAATATAATTTCCTTTTTAATTCTCAATCTAACAAAACCTTTTTAACCTATGCTTGAATTATTCCCCCTTCTCCCATCCCACAAAAAAAAAAACATTAACAATGACAAAATCTAATTTACTTGTTAAATCCTTTTGAAATATGGCTTCATATAATAGGTTAATTGCAAAGTCTTGTCTAGTTTGACACATAACAAAGCCTTGATCAGAGATAAGTGGGGTGGATTAAACATATGGTCTATCTTTAAACAAATATTAAAGTGCTTTTAATTATGGTTATGATCCAATAGCATTTATTAGTTGATAGGCTACATATTTGAGGATCCTCTATCAAGAAATGCCATGTTCAGGTTAGAAAAGGAAAACATGATGGTTCAAGATGGGATTGAGACCTAACACGGAGGTTCTTGCAGAGTGATTGTTGTCTAGTAGGGGTTCATGGGTAGCAAGGGATGTAGTGGAGTTTGTTGAAATCTGATTGAAAAGATCATTGATAAGAAAGATTGTTACAAGGGAGATTGTTATGTGTTTCAATCATTGTTTTGTCATTGATGTCAAACCTATTATTTGCTGGTAAGACAATTGCTTATATGTTTCAAGTACTATTACTTAGTTGATTGATGAGGAGGATTTGATGAACAAGATGTAACAAAAGCACCTAGAGGAAAGGTTGAGTTATGATTATGTAATGAATTATAAGGATCAGTTAAGATAGTGATGACATGGTGTATTGATGATCTACTTAAGTTTACAAAATGGTTGGCTACACTTAAATTTTTTAGAAGAATAAGTTATACAAATTTTATCTACCAAGCTTGATCGAGTGGATAGTAGGTGCCAAGCAAAGATAGTGCAAGCTGAGCAAAAAGTCAATTGGAGCCGAGTGAAAGAAAATTCTGGTGGATGCTGAGCAAGACAATAGATGTCAAGTGAAGTTTAATTGATGCTGAGTGATTTCATAGTTGATGTCGAGCAATGCAATATGTGTTGAGCATTAGAAGATTGATAATTTTGAGCTATTGCATTATGACAACAATCATAGATTCACAAAATATAAGTTAACACATTTGTTTTCTTGAAACTTGTGAACCAGGAGGAAGATAAGATTGATGAGCTAGTGGCACATAATTTTATGTAAACCATTTTGGAGGAAAATTCAAAAGGATTCTAAGAAAAGTTTCTAGAGAAGACAAGATATGGGGTAGATACATTTTATCCTACCTAATCCATCCAAAACCCTAATTTAGATGATGGATAATGAGCGGGAAAATATTTTTGTTTCCTTTATATGGGAATGTCTGGGCATGAAGCAAAAGAGTTAGAGAGATTGGTGTCATATGCAAGAACCTAAGGAGGAGAAGGAATTAAGGGATTTGCTTCATGAAGTGACCCAAGAGAACTATCTATAATGGCGTACTAAGCAAGAAGGCTTAAGGAGATGAATGCTTGAAGGGTGAACAAGCTGTTAGAGCTGCAAAGTATGAAAGCTAAGAAAAATTGAGGTTTGAATAGAGATCTATAATCTGCAAGTAAAGTTGTAAGTTGTATCAGATCAAAGCTCTACTGTTACTCTCTAACAATTGTATCAGTGTAGGGTAAATCCTTTGGATTAAGGTTGATTTAACAATCATTGGAAAATCCTTTAACAGGGTGGCATTCCAAGTGAATGGCCTAAAGTCCTCTAACAAGGCTCACTTTTAGTAGGGTGATTGAAATCCCTTAACCAAGTCACATTTAATAGTGTGTATTGTAACCTTTAACAGGGTTGGCCTTTCATAGGGCATCACTTAGAAGAGTGAAAAGGAGTAGCATGTTACTAGTGGTTTTTCCCAAATTGGGTTTCTACATTAAATCATTGTGTCAAATGTGCTAATGAATGTGTTGTGTTTCATGATTTACATTTTTTCAAAGTTGATTTGACAGTAACATATAAGTCTTAGTAGATACACAATGAATGCATGCATGGGTATGAATGTTTTATGGGTTCATTGAATTGTGAGAAAGGTTTTATTTTGTACATCTGACCTTGAATAACTGATTCAACCCCCCCTTTCAATTATTCTAAAAGAATTCCAACAATTGGTATCAGAGCCATTTTCTTAAGAGGACTAGTTTTAAGGTACTAGAAGCACAAAGATCAAGATGTCTAAAATAGAAGTACCAAAGCTCAACAGAGATAATTTTCCTGCATGGAAAGTTTTGATGAAGCTACACCTTGGAGGACTTGGAGATCATGCAAAATCTTCCATTATAGTCAAACATGTTGACCCATCAAGAGCCCTAACTGCTAAAGATATGAAGAAAAAGAAAGAACACAATCAAGCGATGTTGGAGATTGCCTTTGCCCTAAGCTATGTCGAATTTGATGATATCAAAGGATGTGATGTTGCAAAGAAGATGTGGAATGCCCTGACCACCATCTATGGAGGAGAAAAAAATATTCAAAGAGCCAAGTTAGAGAGTCTCAGAGGTAAGTTTGATGACATGAGAATGGAAGAAGGTGAGAATATTACTCAATATGTTGCTAGGATAAAAGAAGTTGTTAGTGCAATAAAAGGTGCTACTTGTCAAATAGGTGATGATATTATGCTAAGTAAAGTCTTGAGGACATTACTACCTATTTATGCTATTAGAGTTTCTACAATCCAAAAGTTGAGATGTATACCAGAAAATAATCTAACCCTTGAAGGTCTGGTAGGTAGACTCACTGCTTTTGAGCTATCTAATTTTGACAATTACAAACCAGAAAGTCTTGAATCTGCTTTCAAAGCTAAATTGTTATTGAAAGATTCTGATGAGGTGAAGTAGAAAAAGAAGAAAAGAAAGATAAAATATGCATCCAGTGATAATAATATAGATGACATTAAACAATTGGAAGTACTATTGGCAAGATTATTTCATAGAGGAAAATGCAATTTCAAAAGAAAGTTACCCATCATTTATTTCAACTGCAATGGAGTTGGTCATATTTTTGCAAGATGTATACAAAGAAAGAACTATAGAGAAGGAAACAAGCACAAAAATAGAAGACAAGATGATGGTAGAGACTACAAAGACAAAGGAAAGAAGTCATGCTACATTGTTGATGAACATGACTCTGATGAACATGATGATGAAGTGGTATCTGTTGCAATGAAGGACAAATTTGATGAGGATGAGGCAACTACACTTGTGTCTTGTGTGAACAAGAATGATAAATGGATCATTGATAGTGGATACTCACATCACATGACTAGAGACAAAAATAAGTTCGTTACCTTAACTTGTTATGATGGAAATAGTGTAAGGTTTGGTAATAATGCACCATGTTTGATAAAAGGAAAATGGTCTATCAAACTCACAGACAAAATTTCATGTGACAATGCTTACTATGTTGAAAGATTGAATTATAACTTGTTAAGTGTGCCACAATTGAATAATTTGGGATGCAAAGTTGAATTTGAGAATAAAAATGCCAAGATATATGACACAACTAGGAAGTTGATTGGAAAAGGTGATCAAACTAAAAGTAATCTGTTCTATCTAGATATAGAGGATGATACTTGTCTTATTGTAAAATTTGATGATGTATGGATTTGGAACAAGAGATTATGTCATGTTAATTTTGATAATTTGGTTAGTATCAGTAACATGAAAAGAGTTAGATGTTTGCCTAAGTTGAAGAAACTGGATAATATAGTATGCAAACAATGCTAGCTAGGCAAAATGTCAAAGTCAAGCTTTAAAAGTAAAGCTTATACCTCTAAGAAAATAATAAAAATTGTTCATACTAACTCATGTGGATCTATTAAAGTGCAAAGATATAGAGGAGATAAGTACATGATGCTATTTGTTGATGATTACTCTAGGATGATGATAGTCATGTTTCTAAAACAAAAATTTGATATTTTTCAAATGTTTAAGTGGTACATAGCAAGAGTTGAAAAAAGAAATAGGTAAAATTTTGGAATTCTTGAGATCATATAGAGGAGAAGAATTCACTTCAAATGAGTTTGAGATGTTCTTTAATGATAGAGGAATCAAAAGAAATACATCTACACCTAGGACCCCTCCACAAAATGGAATTATTGAAAGAAGAAATAGGTCTATAATGGACTACGCAAGAACACTTATGATGGAGAAGAATGTTGCTCCGAAATACTAGAGAGAAGCTATAAGTACTACTATATATACCTTGTACCATGTGCAAGTCAAGAAAGGTACTCATTTAACACCTTTTTAACTATGGTATGGATGTCCACCTAATGTGAAATACTTTAAGGTATTTGGAAGCAAATGTTATATTCTTAAAGATATTAGGAATGGAAAGATTGATACAAAAAGTGAAGAAGGAATATTCCTTGGTTACTCCACAAGAAGTAAAGCTTACAAGTGTTTAAATACTAACACTAACAAAATTGTGGAAAGTGCAAATGTGAATTTTGATGAATTTACACAAGTACATGAGGCTGAACCTATGAAAGAACTAGAAGAATACAAATCATTTATATACTTCTATGAAGGAATACTTGCTAAAGAAAATGCTACAAATCAAGTTGCAAATCAATAGCAAGTCTCAGTAACTATTGAGTCACAACATGTGAATGCCAAGTTGCACTCAGGAATTGAGTTGCATTTAGATGCCGAGTTGCAAAATTAAGAAAATGAACATTCTAATTTTGAGATTAGTATACATGAAAGAGATGTTGAAATACCTGACAGAGATGTACTCAATGAAACTAAGCTAAGAGACAAAATATAGGTACAAGAACTAAGCCAAGACTATCCAAATATGTCAAAAGACATCATCTTGCTAATCAAATCACTAGAAACAAAGATGTAAGGCCAATGAAAAGAAATAGATTGAGAAGTGACTCATGTTTGTTAGACATGAAGGAACCTAAGATAGTAAAAGATGCATTAGAAGATGATGACTGGTATAAGGCTATGGATGAAGAAATTCAAAAGATAGAGAAGAATAAAACACGGAGTCTAGTTCCTAGACTAGAAGACAAGAATATGATTGTCACCAAATGGGTATTCAAAAACAAGCTAGATGAGAATGGTGAAGTGACAAGGAACAAAGAAAGATTAGTTTGCAAAGGATATGCACAAGAAGAAATAATTGACTATGGTGAGACATTTTCCCTTGTTGCAAGAATGAAAGGAGTGAGAATTCTACTTGTTTATGCTACATACAAAGGTTTTAAAGTTTATCAGATGGATGTTAAATCTACATTTCTGAATGGCATACTAGAAGAGGAAGTCTACATAGAAAAACTAGAAAGATTTGTTAATGAAAACAATAAGAACATGGTATGTAGACTAAACAAAGCCCTATATGGATTGAAGCAAGCACCAAGAGCATGGTATGAAAGACTTCATACTTATCTTGTAAAGATTGGATTTGAAAGGACTAATGATAACAACAATCTATACATGAAGATAGAAAAAGACAAAGGTATTTTGTTATCTAAAATATTTGTTGATGATATCATATTTGGAGGACAAGATGTTGTATGTAAGAACTTTGCAAATTAGATGAAGCAAGAATTTGAAATTTCTATCTTTGGAGAAATCAAATTCTTTGTAGAATTACAAGTATATCAGATGAAGTATGGTATATATATCACTCAATCAAAGTATATCAAAGAGATATTGAAGACAATTGGACTAGAAAATTCCAAACCTATAAATACACCTATTGTGATAGGACACAAGTTGTCAAAGAATTATGATTCAGTTGAGGTAAATCAAACATTATATAGATCTATGACTGGAAAATTGCAATATGTAGTACATAGCATACCTAATATTGCATTAGTTGTGGGGATAGTTGCATGATTCTCTGCTAAACCAAGAGAGAATCACTTGATGGCTATGAAAAGAATAATGAGATACTTGAAAGGAACATAAGAGTTTGGTTTATACTACAAGAAGAATGAAATATTTGAACTAAAAGCCTACACTGATGCTGACTAGGTTGGAAACATTAATAATATAAAAAGCACAAGTAGAGGAGCATTCTTCTTAGGAAAAAGACTAGTTACATGGACTAGTAAGAAACAGAGTTGTACTTCCCAATCTACTATTGAAGCGAAATATGTTGCTATTGCTATCAACTACACAAACATTGTATGGATCAAATAGTTACTTAAGGGAATGAAGGAAGAAATCAAGGAACCAATGATACTTTATTGTGATAATACAAGTGTTATCAATATATCAGAGAATCTAGTGATGCACACAAAGACAAAGCACATTAAAATCGAGTATCACTATGTAAGAGAGTTGGTTCAAGATAAAGAGGTGAAGATGGAATATGTTAACACAAAGGAGAAAATTGCTGATATCTTCACAAAAGCATTACCTAAGGATGCTTATGAGTATTTAAGAGGCAAACTAGGGGTGATACCCCTATCAAAGGCTATGTAAGAGACAAAGGGAGTTCCCTACATCAAAAAAGATGATGCTTATATAATACAGATTAATGCAGTGAATCTTACTTTAGGAACTTCCTAAAGTAATCACAAAGCTAAAAGCTTCAAATCAATCACAAGCAAGGTGACATATGGAGAAATTGAAGAACCTACAAAATCTTATATATGTGTATATTAAAGATGTTAAGTGTTTGGTATATGTCTTTGGCATTGTTAAAGAGGGAGAAATAGAATAAACTAATCAAAAGATTAGAGAGGGAGAAGCAATTAGAGAAGGGATCATTATCAAAGGGAGATATTCTGCTAATCAATTTAGTATGAAAGAGAGGCATAAGAAGGAACTCAGAGGGAGTTATATTTTGTAACCTAATCATAAGATGGAAGTTGCTGATAGAGGGAGAAAATTCTATACAAGTTTTCTTTTTGGTATTGTCTTACTATTTAAACCTAGTTAAGTTTGGTTGAAAAAGATGTTCATCATTTGATTGACTTGGTTGATCAGTTTGCTTTGCCATCAATGCCAAAGAGGGAGATTGTTGAAATATGATTGAAAAGATCATTAATTAGAAAGATTGTTAGAAGGGAGATTTTTATGTGTTTCAATCATTGTTTTGTCACTGATGTCAAACCTATTATTTTTTACCAAGACAATTGCTTTTATGTTTCAAGTACTATCACTTAGTTGATTGATGAAGAGGATTTGATCAATAAGATGTAACAAAAGCATCTAAAGGAAAGGTTGAGTTATGATTATGCAATGAATTATAAGGATCAATTAAGACAGTGATGACATGGTGTATTGATGATCTACTTAAGGTTACAAAATGGATGGCTACACTTAGAAAGTTTAGAAGAATAAGTTAAACAAAGTTTATCTGCCAAGCTTGACCAAGTGGATAGTAGGTGTTGAGAAAAGTTAGTGCAAGCCGAGGTAAAAGTTAGTTGGAGCCAAGTGAAAGAAAATTCTAGTGAATGTCGAGCAAGATAAAAGATGCAAAGTGAAGTTTAGTTGATGTTGAGCATCAGTAAAATTTAGTTGATGTTGAGAAATGTAGTATGTGTTGAGCATCAAAAGATTGATAATGTTGAGTTTCTGCATTATGACAAAAATCATAGATTCACCAAATATAAGCTGACAAGTTTATTTTCTTGAAACTTGCAAACCAGGAGGAAGATAAGATTGATGAGCTAGTGGCACAAAATTTTATGTAAACCATTTTGGAGGAAAATTCAAAAGGATTCTAAGAGAAGTTTCTGGAGAAGAAAATAATGGGGTAGATACATTGTATCCTACCTAATCCATCCAAAACCCTAATTTAGATGATGGATAATGAATGGAAAAATATTATAATTTCCTTTATATAGGAATGTCTAGGCATGAAGCAAAATGGTTAGAGAGATTGGTGTCATGTGCAAGAACCCAAGGAGGAGAAGGAATTAAGGGATTTGCTTCATCAAGTGACCCAAGAGAAGTGTCTGTAATGGTGTACTAAGCAAGAAGGCTTAAGGAGATGAATGCTTGAAGGGTGAACAAGTTGTTAGAGCTACAAAGTATGAAAGCCAAGAAAAATTGAGGATTGAACAAAAATATATAATTTGCAAGTAAAGTTGTAAGTTGTATTATATCAAAGCTCTATTGTTACTCTCTAATAATTGTATCAGTCTAGGGTAAATCCTTTGGATTAAGGTTGCCTTAACTATCATTAGAAAATCCTTTAATAGGGTGGCATTCCAAGTGAATAGCCTAATGTCCTCTAACAAGGCTCACTTTTAGCAGGGTGAATGAAACCCCTTAATTGGGTTACATTTAACAGTGTGTATTGTAACCTTTAACAAGGTTGGCCTTTCATAGGGCATCACTTTAGAAGAGTGAAAAGGAGTAGCATGTTACTGGTGGTTTTTCCCAAATTGGGTTTCCACGTTAAACCATTGTGTCAAATGTGCTGATGAATGTGTTGTGTTTCATGATTTACATTTCTACAAAGTTGATTTGATAGTAACATATAAGTCTCAGTAGATACACAATGAATCATGCATGGGTATGAATTTTTTATGCGTTCACTGAATTGTGAAAAAAGGTTTTATTTTGTATATATATACCTTGAATAATAGATTCAACCCCCCCAGTTATTATAAAAGAATTCCAACAGAGTTTTCAGCTATTCCAATTTTTCACTACTATCGTTATGGTAATTAGCCGCTAGACATAGAGGTGCTTCATCTCCAACATGGCGTCCAAAAGTCCATCCCCTATTTCTTGGGGATCATCTACTAGGAAGTGTCCTATTTAGGTAAGGAAAAATAGGAGGTGGTTGAAGTCAGAAAGAAAATAGTGGTTCAAGTCTGGAAAATCAAAATGATGATCAGTTTGTCGATGGTAGGAATGATATGAGGAGAACAAGAGAGTAAACTATCATATAAACTATCATTATATAAACTATATAAACTATCATTCCCATGGTTTACATTATATAAACTATCATTCCTATTTCAAATTTATTAAATCACCACCATCTTAAAGGCCTCTTAGTTCCCTCACTTTTTGTTGTTATCATCCTTAGTAAGTTTCTTTGCTTTTACAACAAATTCATGGTGCTTGAATTTATAAAAGTATTATGAGTGATGATCCCTTCACTTGGCTATATATGAAATCTCCATTGCATGTAATTCTTTCTTGTACCTTCTTTTCTATTTCACACATGTATCACCTCCTTCAAGAGCACAATATAGAATAACTCCTAGATTTGTTAAGTAATCAGCTACTTCATTTCTTCTAAATCTTGTTTTTGAGTGACTATTCAACATGCTTGATTATTTTTAAATTGTTGTCTTAGCCTATTAGGTCAAGGTCATATATCACAAAACTTAATACTTGTGTATGTAATAATTTTCTAATCTTGTTAGATAGGTCAAATCGTTGAAGTTTCAAAACTGTACTATATCATTTTTTACTATTGCTAGTGATATCAAAATGAATCTCTACAAAGATGTCTATGCATATTCCTCTAAAGTCTTCATAAGGAGAATTCTAGATATTTCTAACACCAGAATGCTTCTTCCCCTTTGTTTTTGGGAAGATCCTATTCACTTTTTACACAAGTGTACAAAATATATGTATGGTGAATTGTCCAAATTACACCTATTCAGTGTTGATTGCTAAATTGGCTATAAGACCAGTAATTGCATACTAAGTGATTCCCCTCCTATTATGTAATCCATTTATCAAATCTCAGTAATAACATACCAATTAATAATACTTTTTCCAAGATCATTTATAGGTAAAACTATAAAGCACTATTGTGAAGTTTTTGTAAACAACCATTGCAACCAATTGTAGCAGTCTTTCCTATAAAAAATTTGTTGCACTCTCCATATCTATTTTACAGAATATAGTTGGTTTGCATTTATTTTCTAACATCCAAGTCTTAATTTGGAATTTTGTTGCAGGTTAAAATTCTTTACTAAGAATGGTCATTACAACTTACCATCTTTGATTTTCTTTTATATTTTTTGACATGTGACACAATACATACAAGTTACCTTTCTCATTTTCTTGAAAGGAATTAACAAATCTATTCTTTCTATTCTTTTTGGATTTAGAGATATCAAACTTAAAGGATATTGATGATAAAGATTATTTAGATGCATTATCAGAGCAACCAATGCAAAGAGTTCCTTCCAATGTGTTTCCCTAGCAAAAACTTGTTCATTCTACAACAATTGTGCATCTCGATGTTGTTATAGGAGAGATGCTGTAGTTGTCCCTTTTTTTTTTGTGTGTTAGCCAAGGTTTTATATCTTTGCAATGTTTTCATCTCTTGTTTTCCCTTACAATTATACCAATTTCAAATTGATAATATATCAACCAAAGCTAGTTTATTATTGGTATCAGTCATGGTTGTATGCTTTATATTTCAAACAAAACTTATTTTTAGGTTATTTAGCATGCTATCATTTTTAATTTTCTAAAATCAAAATACCATTATATTTTTTATGAAACACAATAGAACAATTAGGTCCATGGAGTTCTATGGTTCAAGTTCTTGCCTTGATAAATAAAACTATAAGATTGACAACACAACCATTTTAAAAAACATCAATGTTGCTAGATATCATTAAAATCCTAAAATGGCCTTTACTAGGTCTCCAAAGATTAGATAGAATATTTAGGTTACTATTTCCATATTGCACATTGGTTCAAGTTGTTGTAAGACTACCAAGGTAAACTGTAGAATACTTAACAAAAGTTCTGTACATATAACATTCAGTAATATAAGTGAATTAAAAATCCAAATGCAAATACTGTAGAAAGTAATAATGATAGAAGCCAAGAAGGAAAATAAAAATAGGAGCTCCCAAGAAAACTGTAAGAAGCTAAATCTAGACTAATTATCAAAGTATGTTTTGGGGTTCTACAATTCAAGTTCTTGCATACATAAGAAATGTTCTATACACAAAACATTCAATAGCATAACTAAATTGAAAGTCTAGACAAAAATGCTTCAGAAACTAATAATTATAGAATCTAGGAAGGAAACTAAAAATAGGATCTCCCAAGCAGATGTTTGTTGGTAATCTGATTGAAAAGATCATTATTGAAGAAGAGAGACTATTGCAAATGAGGAGGCTTGTTGATAACAAATGTTTTCGATCATTGTTTTGTCACTGATGTCAAACCTAGTATTTGCTAGAATGAATTTTTTTTATAAGATCCAAGTATTATCACTTAGTTGATTGATGAAGAGGATTTAATCAACAAGATGTAACAAAAGCACCTAAGGGAAAGGTTGAGTTATGATTTTGTAATGAAGTAAAAGGATCAGTTAAGACAATGGTAAAATGATGTATTGATAGTATACTTGAAGATATAGATGTTGGCCACACTTAGAAACATTGAAAGAATAAGTTGTAACAAGGCTGTCTACAAAGCTTAACTAAGTTCATTAGTGAGCATCAAGAAAGCTAGTTCATGCTAAGTAGATTTTCAGTTAGTGTCGAGAAAATGCAAAATCTAGTATGTACTGAGTACTACAAAAGGAGCTGAGCAAGTTTAGGTGCCTAGCAAAGTAATAGGTGTTGAGCATTAGAAAACTTAGTGGATGTTGAGTGAATCCACAATAGGTGTCGAACATCAGTAAAATGTAGTTGGTGTCGAGTAACATAGTATGTGTTGAGCACCAAAATTTCAATAGTGTCAAGCTATTGCATTATTTGAAAAGTCAAAGATTCGCCAAATCTGAGCCAACAAGGTTGTTACCTTGGATTTTTGTGAACCAGATGGAGGATAAGGATGATGAGATGGAGGCACAAAATTTTAGATAAATCATTTTTGGTTGAATTCAGGAGGATTCTTCATGATGTTTCTAGAAGGAACAAGATATGGGTTACATTCAATGAATCCTACCTAATCCATTCAAACTAAAATTAGATGGAAGAATCGAGCAAGAAAAGAAATTCCAAACTCCTATTTAAGAAGTCACAAGCTAAGAAGCTAGAGTTGGTAGTGTGCCAAATTGCAAAGTTGTTGAAGGGTGTCAAGGAGAAGGCATTGAGAAGAAGGAAGAATAAAGCACAGAGAGTCTACTTTGACAAGTGGTCAGAGAGAGGATAATACACTGGTATATTGAGCATGAAGACTCAAGGAGACAAATCTTGAAAGGAGAACAAGCTGCAAAGACTGAAAGCTAGACAATTTTATGAGTTGAACACAGATCTAAAATCTACAAGTTAAGTTGTGAGTTGTATCAAGTCAAAAGCCCTTGTTGTTACTCTCTAACAATTGTATTAGTTAGGGTAAAATCCTATGGACTTAGGTTGGTTTAACAACCATTTGTAAATCCTTTAATAGGGTGGCATTCCAAGTGAAGTGAATGTTCTAAAGTCCTCTAACAAAGCCAACTTCTAATAGGGTGGTTAAATCCTTTAACTAGGTCACATTTAACAGTGCGATGTAGCCTTCAACAGGGCACACCTTTCATAGGGCATTACTTCAGAAGAGTAAGAATTGAGTAGCATGTTATTGGTGGTTTTTCCCAAATTGGGTTTCCACATAGATCACTATGTTATGTGTTGATCTTTCATGTGTTACTCTTACATGTTGATTTTTAGTAACTTGCTAAGTAGGAAAGTTTAAGCTTGGATGAATGAACAGTTTGATGGGCTCAGTTTAATTGATGAAAAAGTTTTATTAGGACATTTGGACCTTGACTAACTGATTCACCACCCCTCTTAATTACTCTAAAGCATTTCCAACAATGCTAAGAAGGTAAATCTAGACTAATAATCAAAGTATGTTTTGGAGTTCTATGGTTCAAGTTCTTGCCCTAATAAATAAAAATTATAAGATTGACAACATTTCCATTTTAGAAAAAGACTAATATTTCTTAATATCATTAAAATCCTCAAATGGCCTTTAGTAGGTCTCCAAAGATTAGATAGAATATTCAGATTACTATTTTCATATTGCACACTAGTTGATGTTGTTGTGAGACTACAAGGCGGGCTATAACATACTTAACAATTGTTCTATACAAAAAACATTTTGTAATATAATTGAATTGAAAGTCCAGACACAAATGCTATAGGAAGTGATAATGACAGAAGCTTGGATGGAGACTAAAAATAAGAGCTCCTAAGTAGACTATAAGAAGCTCTTCAAACACGTGGAAAATGACTCACAACACTCTGAATTTTTGACCACTCTTATATTTTGGGGTGTTTATTCATTACAAAAACCAATAACATTGTATAGAAAATGATAGAAAAGATTGCATTAAACTAAACAATACAATCTCAAAGAAGTAATAACATATTGGGCAAAAATCAAAATTGATTATACTTCATACCAGGTCTGATGAAAATATTAGTAGACTATAATGTCACAAGGAGAATGCATTTCTTTTGTCATCTACAAAGTTTGATTCAATAACTTACATACCCAAATTGATTGTATGCTTGTGTGTACTCATCATGATGCCATAAGTAGCTTGATATGAGAATGGAAAGTTTGCGACTTAGCTAATGGAGATTAGGATGCCAATCTCTAGAAACCATTAGCATCTACACTGAACACCTCCAAGGAAGCCATCTAGAGAATAAATGGTAGCTTTGAAAGTTTGAAACCCTCTGCTATATCAAGCTGATAAGATGCCAAAGATGTCACTAAACTTTTCTACTAAAAATTGATAGGAGGATGGAGAAATGTGATTACCAATCCATGATTTTTTCTCAAACCCTAGCCATCCCACATACAAGGAAATTCATATAAATAACATCTCCAAACATCCTAAAACCACTCTATTGTTATTCGTGAGTTTCCATTCCCTTCTTTTCTAATCAATGGTGTACAATAAACAAGAAATGATATTTTCAATGTTGCACATATATATTTTATTTCAAATCTCAAGCCTAACAATCCTACATTGATTATGATTGCACATGGAATTAAAATCTCACCAGGTTGTAACCTTCAAATGGAAAATCATGCAGATTTGGCTTGTCTGAAGAAGATCAATTGCATGATAAACTTTGTGCCAAACTTTTCAAGAACATGGTCTTCCTCCAGCGATCGATCACTACCCCAATATTACCCACGAAACCCCCATCCCTAGCAATATCCCCAAATAATCAAGAATTATTATCCATAACCATGGCCTTTTTAAGAATTATTATCTTGTGCATTGCATTGCTTGTATTAAGCATCTGTGCATTTGCACAAGACAGGTTGGGTCTCATTTTGTGCCTTGAATAAATGGGCATCACAAACCTGACCACTTCTAATTCCTCCTCTGCATATGATTCTCTCTTGCACTTTTCTCTATAAAACCTGAGGTTTACTAAACTAGGAGTCCACAAGCCATATGTGTTGATTCTGCCATAGAAGAGACAACAAACTTGCAAATTTCCATGATACCCTATGTGGGAATGAAATAACATACAACTTGAATATACAAGATTAAATTTTGACATACTTTTCAACCAATACTAAGGAAAAATTTATGACCTAACTAAGGAAAAATTTTGACCAATACTTTATGGCCCGAGTTGGTTGAAATTTTGACCAACTTAGGAAAACTTAGGAAATTTTTGACCAATATAGGGATGGAAACCCAAAAATAAAATAAATCATACCTTTGGTCAAAAATTTTGGTAGAAAAACAAGTGCAAATGTACTAGTGTAATCTAAACCCAAGAAATTATTGTCAAATAGACACTCTAGAAAATCCCATGTTTCCCTAAATACGACCGCTAAAATTGCTCTTAGACTAGCATCTCAATGACAATTCTAGAATGGGAATATGTTATGAATGTAGATCTAAAAATGTCTATGCAAGATCTATGTGAGAATTCATATTATACAAGTATAATAACCCTTTAATACTATGATGTGGGTATGCAATAGACTAAACGCATGCTAAATGACACTAAAAAAATATGAAAATAATGCTAAATGCTATCAAAATGACATGAATTTTCTATAATAATAACGTTAACATGCTAACATGATAACTCTAAATGTGCCTATAGTGCAGATGCCTAAAACTTGGGTCCTTTTGATCTTGAATTCTCCTCCTATTTATAGGATTTTAGAAGGGGTTGGGGTAAGAATCAGGGTTTCACTTTTGATTGGGGGTGATGGTGAAACTATAAATATCTCATAAGGTACCAAGAGGACGAGTCCAACAAACTTAATTTGTGAGGATAAAATGAAGACTTTTCCAATTATTTTAAATGTAAAAGGAGGATTTTCATTGTTGTGAGGATAAATGGATTTATTGCTTTAATAAATGTTCCATTTATTTTCAACTTTTTGTCTTTTCCTTTTTCCTTTTTTTTTAAAATTTCATTTTATGATTTTGAATTTTTTTCCTCCTCTTTATAAAGTTAATTTAAGTCCTTTTGATTTGATAGATGATTTGATAAATTAATGACTTGATGTAATGATTGGTTTGAAAGTCTATTGTTTTGCTATGATTTTATCCTTAATTTGCATAGTTTGATCGAAATTGTGTTGTTTTAGGTCTTTGCCAATTTTTGTGTTATCAATCAAACATTCAATTATCAGAAATTGTGATGTTCCAAGTCTAATTTTCTAATTTTAGGTCCAATTCTAATAACTGAATGTCTGTTTGATGACATTTGATTGATTTGAGATTGATATGATGCTTGATTTTTGATAACTTGTAGTCTACTTGTTGATGATTTGATGTTTGATTCAATGTTGATGTTTTAAAATTCTTCATTTAGGATAACTTGATTGGATGCCCCATTTTTTTTAAATTCTAAAATGTTGGCTAGGGTAGAATTTTTTTGATATTTGAAAAAATTTTACACAGTGTAGATGCCTATAGTCTTTGAACTTGAGCATTTTTTGTATCATGTGTTTTACATAACTGATGTTATGGATGGGTGTATGTGATGTTTATGATTTAATTTATATGAAAAGTGGTAGATGTGGATGATGATTGTAGTGATGCATATGATTAATGTAGAGTATAGATGTTTAATGTAATAACATGATATGTGGATAATGAATGTAGAAATGAAGTAGATAAATGACATGTATGAATGAAATGTGCTAATTAGATGTGTAAATAAAATGTTAGATAATGAAATGCATAAATGTGATACAATGTAATGGAATGAAATATATAAATGAAATGGGATGTAATGAAACATATAAATGAAATGTGATGAAATGAGATGAAATATAATGAAATGAAATGTATAAATAAAAATGGAATGAAATGAAATTGTTTGAGATTCAAAAGTCACATAATGCCATAGATGGAATGGATATAATGGATAATGAGGTGTGATGCAATGAGACAAAGTCCACAATAGTTGAGTGTTAACCATGCATGAGCATGTTGTTTTATGTTCTACTATTTGATAGCCTTCCCTGAATTATGTAGCCATTTTGTTGAATGGTGTTTGTTAAGCTTGTTTGAATTTTGTGCCAACTATTTGTTTTCAAGGAAACCAACATGAAAATAAAAAGTAAATGAATGCAACTAATTGTAACTTTTTGTAAATAGATGTAAATCAACTATCATCATCAAGTGTTTAGTAAAAAGTGACCTAGTACAACTACCACTAGCTCAGCTATGGTGATATGAATATTGTATTATGTTGAGAAGTACAACCAAACATAGACAATGTACACGAAAGATACAAAAACTATTAAGAGAAAAATTTATAGCCATAGTAAATGAAAATAAGCATGCAAATAGTCATAGGTTAGATAAAGAACCTCACCTTAGATATCATACAAAATTGGTTGAGGTATACATGGCCTTCTAGATGAGAGGAGGCACTTACAAGTGGACACTAGCAATGTAGGAAATCAAAGGATCACTAGAGAAAAATAATGAAAAACCAAAGGCAAATAAAATATCATGAATTAATCTCGGTACCTCTAGTCAAGTACATCATCAAGGTACTAGAAGTGCACAATAGTAGAAAAATCATTATCAGTGGACCAGTGGTGATAACAATTGTGTGCAATAGTGTCAATTTTTTTCAATTCCTGGTGGATACAACTATTTTAGGAGTCTAGTATTGTCAACAATGATTTTGTAGTAGGATCTTGTGATTGTGGTGGAAGATATGTGTTAGTGTGGATTAGGGTATCTAAGTGTCAAAGTCGAGTGGCAAGTGTACCTAGTACCAGTGTGATAGGATGCAGAGAGCGAATGTGTGAAAAGGCTAGTGAAGTGTGAGGCATGGAAAGTGACATCCATAAATAGGTGGACAATATTTAGACAAAATGAAGCATGGTGAAGGGTATAGCTTAGCTATTGAGTTTATTGAGAAGTCTGAGGAAGTGTGTAAGTGAAAGCATGTTGAGCTCACCAAATCAGTCACAATAGGAGGGTGA
Organism: Cupressus sempervirens; assembly: GCA_028749045.1. Taxonomy (NCBI): domain Eukaryota; kingdom Viridiplantae; phylum Streptophyta; class Pinopsida; order Cupressales; family Cupressaceae; genus Cupressus; species Cupressus sempervirens. Next base: position 831,316,901 of record CM053789.1, read on the forward strand.
GGCAAGGATGGAGGGAAAAAAATCTATCAATGGACCTTTAGGGAACTAGTACATCATTCTAAACTATAAGCATTAGTACATAGTGGGGTGAATCAAGTCATGTGAGATTGGCGCAAGCATAACCTGATAGTTTAGGAGTTAGGGTGGAAGAAATGCCATTGTCGATGTTAATGATGTTATCAGGGAGTGTAGCATAGCTAGTGTTGCAAGTGGTATTGGATGAGGGCCAAATGATGTAGGCAGAGAATAGTTTTCCTAGGGTGATGAAGAGTGTGTCAAAAGCAACGGTGGAGGTAGGGGAGATGGATTGGCTGGAGAAGACCATGGGAAAATCTTAGAGAGTGGCAGAAGATGTCAGCATGGGTGAGGTTATGAGTGCAGTGAGTTAGTTGATTAGCCTTGGGATGTTAGGGAAAAAGTTGAGGAAAGAGGAGGGGGGTAAAGTGACTACAATGGAGCCACTGCCAAAGGCAGAGGATGAAGCACAGGCAACAAGGGAGGCAGAGGATTTACAAAAAATATTGGTCATGGAGAGAGTCCAAGAGGACAATGTGGAGTAAGAAGTCATGTTTCTATTGGGATTGATTGAGAAGGCTAATGAGGATGGAGTACAAAAAAAACTGAAGTGACTCCAAGTGGTGGTGAATTCTAAGCAAGATCGAGCATGGTCATTGGAAGCAAAACTATGAGTGGAACAATCATGAGTAAAGGAAATGATGCGGATCTGTACGCAGAGTGATCACAAGTGCAAATATTGCAAGATTCATTAAGAATGGAAAAAGTGGGTTTGGAAATTTTGTAGAATGAGTTAGTGTTACTATAGGTACAGTTTGAGACTTTTTAGGAAGGCAATTACGAAATCAAACACCCTGTCATTTTAGTTGCAAGAGAGGTTAGCATTGAGTGAGTTGAAGGTGAGCAAATTAAAACGATGATTGAGTGAACCAAAAGTGGATGCGAAGCACTAGAGAATGGTGACTGATCAAATGCAACAAAAGAAAGATGTGGCCCAATAAGTGATCACTGTGCCAAGGATAAACAAGCTAGTGCAAAATGTGTTTGTGGATATGCAACAAACTACAAAAGTGCACTTGGAGGATGCTTATTATATGGGACTTTATTATTAGTCACTCCCTGAGGAGAAGTGACTATTGACAATGGGCTATATGTAGTGATATAATTGTTGTCATTAATGGTAACACATGATGTAAATGTTGTAGAAAACCTTAGAAATAAAGATACTTAGCTTTTAGTACTCAGAAAATTGTGTAAGTACAAAATTGTTTTACAACAGTGTATTTTTTTTATGTATAACTTTTTTATATGATGTAATTTGTGAGAGAGAGGTCAGATGGAAAAAACATACATGTTGATGATGATGTGAATAACCTTAGACATTAGTACAAACTATATGGAAAAGAGATATTCATGATTTACCAGTGAATAGAATAGCGAAATTCATGGTAAAGGAATTTTTTTATATACAAAATAATTACTTGACTAATTAGTGCCGACATCCTAGATGTTTACTCTAAGTTAGAAAATTATATTGTGGCCCTAGCCAACCTAACATCAATTTGTGAAAAGGCATAGTATTTATGCAAAGACATCTTTTGAAGTCATGTGTGAAGATATATGCAAATTATGTGTTTGAATGTAAAGTAATGTTACATGTGAATGTGAAGTTTTGTATTAGATGCATAAGAAATCTTGTGATTTGAGATTGAATTGAGGTCAAAGATCAGCTAGAAATAAGGTACACCATCTATATACTTGAGGACAAATTACTTGTTTGAGAAATGAGCTCTTCTTGTAATTGAAGGTGCATGTTTGGGCAGTGAGCTCTTCTTGCATCCATTGTTCTACAACTCCTAATAAGAATTCAAAGTCTCCTAATAGGGTCCATCCTCTAACAAGGAACATTTATATTAGTACATCATCTAGTGGGTATCATCCCCAACAGGGATTTCCCTTGGCTAGGGTTTCCCTAGTTAACAAAATATGGTGTTATGAGTTCTCTTTATGTATGGTTATTATTAGTGTCCAACATTACTTATTTACTTTCTTATGCATGGTTCAAAGTAATAAATAATATCTAATTGGTGAAAAAAGTTTATAGAATATTGATTCACAACCCCCCCCCCCCCCCCCACAAGTATTCCCTATTTCTAACAATTGGTATCAGAGTGCAGTTACCAAGTTGAATTAAGCATGTTCATAGCACCAGAATTGGAAACTTCATTTAGAAATTGAGTTATGCATTGCAAGGTTGAGAGAATTTATGTATCTAGATAAGTTTATATTGAAGCTAAGATCACTTGCAATTTAGAGCTTATCGAAAGAAGTTACAAAAGAAATAAGAGTTATTGTTATAGTAGAGAAAGTTTATTCTATGACAAAAGATGGAATCTATGTTTTTATAGAAAATTTCATGGAGAGAAGTATTATGGAGAATTCCTATGATGAAAGGAAGCTATGGTGAACCTTGGATAGCATTTGAAGATCGGGCAGATGATCTTGAGCAGATATTTGATTTCAAAATGAAATTAATAGCTTTTTTGATTTGGAAAAGTATGTAATTAATGCAATTTATAGCTAGATAAATAGAGTATGAACTTGATTATTCCCACATTTTGATTATCTTAAAATATTAGAGCACTTAGAAGAAAATTGACAAAGTGATTTTGATAAAAAACCTACTTCAAAAAAGCTATCTCATCATTTTCCACATAGAAATTCTTCGATAAAATTCTATTTGGTGTAGTCATGGATATGTCTATAGTTCATAACATTGAGAATGTTGAGAGACCCAAATTAAAGGTTGTTCTAGTGAAATCCTTAGAGGAAAATCCTAATTTAGCTTTATTAACCACTCTGAACAATGTAGTTTACTTGGAAGATGTAGGAAGCTACTGTCTAGTAAATTTGAAATATTGGAGGTGCATTTATGAATAAAGATATGGAAATTGTTTTTAATCATGATATGACTATTAAGCCCAGATATGAGCATTTGAAGGATTTAGACTTAGTTAGATATTACATTTTCTATGAGCTTGATACCGAAGAGTGGACTCAAATTACATTAAGCAGAATTCATAATGGAAAGATTTGGATGGGAGAAGATGTAGTTGAAATTTCAAGCAACCTTATTCATGAGGTTACTACTCTTAGAAAAAAAGGTAGTGTACCTATTGGTGAGAAATTAGTTAAGAAAAAGGTTGAAATTTATGCTAAGGTAGTTTATAGTGGTAAGGAAATGGTGATCAACACCATCAAACAACATGATGTGAAATTCTTGAGTAGAATCATTGCATATTCTATTTGTGCAAGTTCTAAGAGTGATGAGTTGTTAGAAGGCTTTATTTATGCAGCCTACAAGATTTGTGTTGAAAAGGAACAAGTAAATTTAACTAAAATTATAAGAGTACAACTCCTTGAGTATTTGGAGAAGATTAAAAGAACTAAGAATGGTGTATTCAGATTCTAGTCTCTAATTAATCATATTTTATTTCATATACTTAAGAGATTTCCATTTTTATCAGTCATAAAGATTATGAGCAGTGAGAGATGCACTATGGATAAGATAAGAGATCTATGCAGAAGGCATCCTGTAGAGAAAATCTTGGATAGCAGTAATTAATCATGAGGACATTTCAAAATGAGATCAAATAAAGATTCAGAATTGCACCTATAATTATTGACAGATTTAAGAATGATATATGTTTTATTGTGGATACATACCTAACCTATATTGAAGTAGTAGAACCTTAGAAAACATTTCTTGAGCCCTTAGATTATGAGTTAAGTGATGATGTAGCTATTGGTTATATTGATTTAATGTTGAAATCTAAAATAGATCAAGAACCTTACAGATTTCAAAAATATGAGGAGATAACTTAGTCATCTTACTAGGCATCATTAGAGAAAGCATCTCATAAGAAGGTTGCAACTATAATGAAGAAAGAACTATTTGAGGCCAGTATGTTAGAAGAAGAATCATATGCAGTTAGACAAACAATCTTTGGATTGAAACAAACTGATGAACATGGTGTAATGTAGGTGACACCTTTATCATTTGGCCAAGCATCCGATGTATCCATTGTAGAAAATCCTACAGAATAGAGCATCCCATATGTTGCAATATCAGTCGAGCAACCAAGTGGATCTAAAAGGTAGTCAAAGAGAGTTAAGCAAAAAATTACTGGACCAAAGAAAAGAAAGAAGACATTGTTAACAATTGAAAATTTTAGTGATGATGAAGAAGAAGAGGAACAAGAAAACAAATAGCTAGTGAAAGTTATTGTTTCCAAGTAGCCAACAGGTAAAACAAGGCAACCCTAGAAACCAAAGATAGAGAAGATTAACACAACCATTGTTAATGAAGGGAACTTTGTGTAGATGAATAAGTTTTATGATTTGTATGGTGATATTGAGAAATAATAGATTGATATCTCTACTATGAGATATATGATTCTTAATAACTGGAAAATTGAAGACATTAAAGGTTTTTGTCAATGAAAAAGTCTTTGATGGACTTATAGAAATGAAGGTACTAGTTCAAGAAGAAGATATGGAACTTTAGACATCAATGATAAGAACTATGTGCAAGACTAAAAGATGAAGAATAAATAAAGAAATTGATGTGTAAACTAGCACCCTATCTACGAAACAAAATGAGGCCAATTCTATTTATGGGTGGTGATAAGAATGTAATAAGAAGTGAAACTATTGTAGCTATCAATAAAATGATTATTGAGGTAAAGTCAGTTCCTACCATTGTAGAGAAAATTTTAGAAGTATCAATAAGTCATGATATTATGCAAATTGATCAAACAAGTGTTGCAATTAACATTAACGATAATCCTTTGCAAGTTCTTATCAGCCTAAGACCATTCTGAAGATATTTAGGATCAGTTGAGACTAATTGAAGAAGATAAAAGATAGTTAGTAGAAGAAATGAAGAAGATTGAAGAAGCCAAGCTGAATTTCTTGAAGAGGAGAAGAAGCAAAAAGAAGAATACAAGTTGGACGAAGAAAAGAAAGAAAAGAAAGAGAGGAGATGGAAGAAGAAGAGAGAAAATAAAAGAAGACAACAGAGAAGAATCAAGAGGAAGATGAGGTGAAAACATCTATCTCATCCACTCCTATATTTGTTATCAACCTTACAGGTGATGATGATGATCAATCTAACTTGATCTCATATTTGAACAAGTTAATTGAAAAGAACAGAATAGTCAAGAGTTTATATAGAGCATTAATGGAGGTGACTGATAGATTGCACACCACCCTCATGGCCAAACATACAGAAGTTCACCCTGAATAGAGAGCTAAAGAATTTGTAAAATCATTTGATGATGAGTTTGATTTTTTTTTAATGTTATTGAGTCTAAGGCTCAAATTTCACACAATGCTAATATGTTTAGCACCATTTGTCAAAATATTCAGAATGATTTGCTGAGTCTTGACACTTGTATCAAGGAGCTCTGAAGATATCAACAAGTTGGAAACTATTGTACATCAAATGTACTTTATTTCATAAGTTGAAAAAAGAGTTGGATAGTAACATTCAAGGGAAGCTAAGTGGACTGGAAGCTCTAACTAGTCAGATACAACAACCCTCTTGCAGAGTTGATGAGTTTGAAGGATAAGTTGTCAATGTTCACATAGACATCAACAAACAACAACTTGAAAAAGAGAAATTTTTGAGTAGATTATTAGAATTCAGAGAGTCTATTGCTCTGAAGATATCAACCATTGAGAGACAATTGGAGCAATGTGTCAAAGCAAAGGACACTTATTCAAATTTCACCTACTCCAACCTTAATGTAGTTGAGATTGTATCATATGCCTTATGTGCAATGCTCACTATTGCTGAAGCAAAAAATGACACATGGGAGAAAGGTATGAATAGTCTAAAGGCAAAATTTTAGTGATTGTATGAAGACAATAGCAACTTGATGTAGCAAGATAGAAATTTTGACAGTTTTGAAAGTCTTTTTGATAGTAGACAGATAACACTTTTTGACAATTTTTGGGCATTTTGACCTTTGTCATTGATGTCAAAGGGGGAGAAGTTGTATAAGAAAATCGTAGTAAGTTATGTATGTAGTAATCATATCAAAAGGGGGAGAATCTTTAATATGAAGTATATGTAATAGATGATAAGTATTGTAAGTTTTGATAAAGTTTTGTTACTTAGCCAATTTTCCTTACTTTGTTGCCATCAATATCAAAGGGGGAGTTTGTTGACAATTGGCTATATGTAGTGATGTAATTTTTGTCATTAATGGAAACACCTGATGTACATGTTGTAGAAAACCTCTAAAATAAAGATACTTAGCTTTTGGTACTCAGAAAATTGTCTAAGTATGAAACCAGTTTCTAGTAGTGTATTGTTTTGATGTATAACTTTTTTATATGATGTTATTTGTGAGAGAGAGGTCTAATGGAAATAGTATAAATGTTGATGATGATGATGTGTATAACCTTGAACATTAGTATAGACTATACAAAAAAGAGATATTCATGATTTACCGATGAACAGAACAACAAAATTAAAGGTAAAGAAATTATTTTGTTTACAAAATAATTACCTGATCAATTAGGGCCAACATCCTATATGTTTACTCTAAGTTGGAAAAGTATATTGTGGTCTAAGTGGACCCAAAATTTTTTTTTGAAGAGGCACAATATTTATGCAAAGACATCTTGTGAAGTGGTGTTTGAAGCTATATGCAAATTATGTGATTGAATGTGAAGTAATGTTATATGTGAATGCAAAGTTTTGTATCATGAGTAGAAGCAATCTTGTGATCCAAAATTGAAATGAGGTCAAAGTTCAGCTAGAAATAAAGTGCAACATCTATATACTATTAATTACTTTTTTGAGTAGTGAGCTCTTCTTGTAATTGGAAGTGCATGGTTGGGCAGTGAACTCTTCTTGCATCCATTGTACTACAACTCCTAACAGGGTTGGAATCTTGTAATAGGGATTCAAAGTCTCCTAACAGGGACTCCTATGTACTGAATGATTTTATAAACTCCTGATAAGGTCCATCCTCTAACAAGGAACATTTATATTAGCACATCATCTAGTGGGTATCATCCCCATCGAGGTCCTCCCTTTGGGTAGGGTTTCCCTAGTTAACAAAATATGGTGTTATGAGTTATCTTTATGCATGGTTATTATTACTAGCAAGCATTACTTGTTTACTTTATTATGTATGGTTCAAAGTAACAAATAATATCTAATTGGTGAAAAAAGTTTATAGAACCCCCCCCCTTCTATATTACCTATTTCTAATAGCGATGGGAGACTCAATTTGTAGATAGGGAATTCAAAAAACTGTTGAATGCTCATTTGTGTGATAGGAGATTTCCAAGTCCCATGAATGTAGTGTGGGTGTGAGGAGGATTGATGCTAAGGGACTCATCCTTTAGAGCTGGGTCTATGGAAATGCCTCTAATCAGACACCCTATCATGCCACCTCCACAAGGGAGGCTAGAATAAATGATATGCTTGATGTTATTTGAATGTAATGTTATCATTATCATTTTAATAGAATAAAAAGTGTGTTATTTTGGTGGCAAGTAGAAGGGTGACTGATGCTCATGCCAATAAACAATGTGATTGAAAATGTTGGATAACTGTTGTTATTTTTGTTTGTGATATTTTGTGAATATTTTTTTGGATGTTTTTGGCTTTTTTAGGAATAGGTGGATTTTTTTGGAATTTTTTCAAATATTTGAATGTTTTTGGACTTTTCTTGCAAATGTTTGGAAGGTTGGCAATGTCCCAAAAAATAGGAGCAACTAGATATGTAGAGGAATATTGACCTTCACTTATGTGGGGTATCTAAAGGGTGTTGTGGACTCTCAATGAAAGATGAGTACCAACTTGTGTGACATTTGGAGAGTTGTGATGCCTAAGGTGGAAAAAGTAGGAAATGCTAAACCACGAATTATAAGGCACAATTCTGTATATATTGATATCCTTTATAAACAAGCTTAAGACCAAAGTTGGGAATTTTCTCTAGGTGTGTTCTAAGATGGATACTCATAGGGCATGTGAAAAAGTGTTTGGGCCTACGGGAGGTATTGATGGCCGAAAAAGGGACAAGAGAGGCCTTGAAAAAGGCAATTAGGGGTTCAAGAAGGATGTTTGGACCTTCAAAAAGGTGCCTAGGGCCTAAAAAGACAAAATAGAGCCTCAAAAAAGGTGTGAGGGCCTAAAAAGGTGTTTGGGGGCCTAAAAAGGTGCTAGGGGTACGCGAAGGACTTTTGGGCCTTGAAAAAGGCACCTAGGGCCTAAAAAAGAAAAAAAACACCTCAAAAAAGGTGTGTGGGCCTAAAAAAGTGCTTCGGGACCTAAAAAGGCACTTGAGGAGCCTAAAAAGGTGAAACATGGCCTTGAAAAAGGTGCTTGGGGCCTAAAAAGGCACTTTGAGGCCTAAAGGGGTGCTTCAGGGGTCTGAAAAGGGTGTTGGAGGGTCCAAGAAGGACATTTGGGCCTTGAAAAAGGCGCTTGGGGCCTAAAAAGGTGAAAGACGGCCTAGAAAAGGCACTTCAGGGCCTAAAAGGGTGCTTGAGGGGACTAAAAAGGGTTTTGGAGGGGCCTAAAAAGGTAAAATAGAGCCTTGAAAGAAGCAAGGAGATTGTTCTAATCTCTCAAATGTATGCTTATTTATTTTGTGCCCCCTGATTAGATGGTGATGAAAGAGTCCAATGAATATTTGGACCTTTTAGGATAGCATTGATATATTTTTTAAAAGGTTGTTGGGTTAATCATGGGCTCTACAACATAAATAAGACTGACAATCAATCAAGAATTGTTGTTCTTGACAAGAAGAAAGAAAAGGGACTCTACGAGAGCCTTTTCTGATATTCGCGTTGTGCTAGATATTCTAAAGCCCAATAAGATGTTTCAAGACATAACTATGCTACTTCTTAATGCATTTGAGGCACTTTTTATTATTTTTCCAAAGCTAATAGAGCCATAAAACATGCCATAAAATATTTAAATATTTTTCAATATAGTGGGCCTCACTATTGATTTCATATAAAACCAGTTGACATATGCAAACCTGTCCCGAAGGAGCAACAATTATAGATGGACACTAGCTTGACATGAAATCAATGAATCATCAATTTTGAAAAATAAAAAATTAATTTATGCAAAATTAAATAGCCTATTGATATGGGTTTGGGCTGATTTTTGGCTTGTTTTTTATATTTTCAAGATTTTTTTACTATTTTTTGCAATTATTTACAATTTTTTATTGTTTTTGGAAATTTTAAACAATTTTTGATTGTTTTTGACAATTTTCAATAATATTTGAATATTTTTGACAATATTTAACAATTTTTTAATGTTTTTGACAATTTTTAACAATTTTTTAATGTCTTTGACAATTTTTAACAAGTTTTGAATATTTTTGACAATTGTTGGCCTGGTGGGAGTGGAAAAGGAGGATGTGAGTGAGATTTATTGGAATAGGGAGATGATCATAGCCTTCTTGGAGCACACAAAGGGTCAAGGAGACCAAAAGGGGCCCTAAAAAGGCTTAGAGCGGGCTCAAAGATTATATTTGAGAGAATGGACGCAAACAAGTATTTTTGGGACTTCAAATGGATATTAAGAAAGCTAAAATGGAGAATGAGAACTATGGGTTGTGGTAGATGTTTGAGATGTGTTAATCTCAAATTGGTTTTGACAAATGAGTGCCTAAGCACTTAAGTCATTTACTTAGTTCATGTTGAACAAGTAACATATGTCAAGCACAACGTATAAGTTAGAGCATGTCAAGTAAACAATGAGTGTCGAGTCATTTAGATGTTGAGTGACAGAATTGAAGTCATAGTTAGTGTTGAACACTAGGGACTTCAGATTTCAAGTAACACCATTTTGACATAGTTGTTTTTATTGGCGCTAACTACTATGTAAATCATTTTTAAGCTGACTTAAGCATTGATTTACGATCTTTTGTTCATAAGGACGAATCTTAAGTATGAATCCCTATGTATTACATGAATTTAATCAAGAAAAGGGAAGGTTTAAGTGTAAATATGGATGAATCAAAGTTGTTGATTCATACCTAATCCTAAGTCACCTAGGTCTTCTTAAGGAGGACAAACCCTATATGTCCTATAGAAAGAGAGAGAAGAGTAGAGAAGGAGATTTTGCATGAGAAAATAGAAAATTAATGGTGACCAAGGTATTATGATTTAAGTTACATTGCAAAATTAGTTAAAGGAGAAAAAAGGAAAGGAAACAATGGATAGCAGAGAGGTATCTAATCAGAAAGGATCAAACATACACTCGTATAGAGGTGATGTGACATCAAGCAATAGAGTGCTAATCCCAAGATCATTGCTGATACATTCTAATAGGTGAATTAGTTAAATCTCTTAACAGAGTAGTCCTAATAGGCTAAATTGAAATCCTCTATCAAGGTGCTTACTTGATTTTGAGTTAAAGTCCTTTAATTAGGCACACTTCTAACAGGGTGTTGAAATCCTCTAATAGGGTAAGACTAACAATCTTTGTAAGCTTTTAACACAGTAGACCTTTCACAGGGTAGATCATGTTTCATGATCAAGCTTTGTAACCTTCATTGGATACACTTTATTACTACAATAGTGAAGATTTGTGGGTGTCATCCCCACCCTAGTTTTACCTTCTCATTGGAGGGTTTCTAGGTTATCATATCTTGTGGCATACATGTGTGAATGCTTATTTGTTTACATACTTTAGATGTATATGCTTTATATGATATTTTAGTTTACTTGTTAAATTGTGAGATGGATGTATGGTGAATGTTTTTATGAGTAAAAGTTTGAAGCACTAATTCAACCTCCCCCATCTCAAAATTTACCTTTCCTATTGTATTTCCAACAATATGTGCACTGATTTTCTTGCAATTCATGTCTTTAATATTTTAGAACATTATTAGACTCCATGTTTTCCTCTAAGTTGTTTGTCTTCCTTTTGTTCTTATTTTGTTGGTTGTCTCTACTACTGTGAACTATCTAATGCTAAGAAACCACTGAACTATAACCCACAAGTGTTTCTCAATTGGGTGTGTGTGAAATTAACTCAACTATGCTAGGTAGGTCACAAACAAAAAAATTTTTGTCTCAGAGAGTTTCTTGTTTCATGCCTTGTTATCTTTTAGCATTGAAGGACTAGTTTTGTTTAGGAAAGTCCAAAGATGTTATCTCTCACTCCTTTTAAATGACAGGCGGTTATTTTATTCCTTTTGTACCATTTATTTTCTTCTTCTTCTTCTTCTTCTATTTTTTTTTTTTTTGAATACTTTCTAGTATTTTTTATAATTTTTTGGTATTTTTAGTGATGAGAAGCTTCCTTAAAGCTCTAGACATAAAACTTTTTGAGATAAATTTTATTGATGGGATTTGCTAGTTCTTCTCCATCACAATCTAAAATTATGTAGGTGTCAGCTCCAAAGGATTCTATGAATATGTAAGGACCAATCCAATTTGCCTCCCATTTTCCTTTCTTTTCTCTAGCTTCCTAATTTTTAGAGTTTTCTTGGAGAACTATGTCTCCAACTTGAAAGATACAAAGTTTGACTTTTTTTAATAGTGTCTAGATAACCTATTCTAATATACTTTAAGATGCTCATGGCTTGTAGATTGATGTTCTTCTAAGAGATCTAATTTCTCTAGAAGGGCCACTTTGTAGTCTTCATTGGATAGAATATCATGAAGAGTAACTCTCAAGGATGGGATTTCAACCTCTAAAGGAAGAATGACTTCACAACCATAAACCAAGGAGAGGGTGTAGCACATGTAGGAATCCTAAAAATCATCCTATAGGCCCAAAGGGTGGGGTTTAGTTATAAATACCAATCTCTACCAATATCATTGATGGTTCTTTTAAGAATGTTAATAATGATCTTTTTGGTGGCCTCTACTTGGTCATTTCCTTGAGGATAATAGATTGATGAGGAATGGTGTATAATGTGAAATTTCTCACATAATTTTTCAATTATTTAATTTTTAAAGTACAAGGAGTTGTCTATTAGGATTACATGAGGTATGCCAAATTGAAAAATGATATGGTTCATAATGAAGGAAGAGATTTGATTTCCTATAGAGTTGGCAAGTGGCACCACTTCAACCCACTTGATGAAATATTTTGTTGCAGTGATAGTCCATTTATGTATACCAAAGGAATGTGGGTGGATGGTTCCAATCAAATCAAAGCCCCACTAATAAAAATTTCATAGTGTGGCCAAAGGGTTGAGCTCTTGGGCTGACACATGAATAAGGTTACCATGGATGTGAAACTTTTTGCAAGTTTTAACATAGTCGATAGAATCCTTTTCCATGGTTGGCCAAAAATAGCCCATCCTAATAATTTTCTTTGCTAACGTAAACCCACCAGAGTGTGACCCATAGACACCTGCATAGACTTCTTGAAGAGTAACTCTTAATTCATCATTTTCAAGACATCTAAACAAAGTATTGTTAAGACCTTTCCTATATAGTGTATCAACCACCAAAGTGTAGCGCGAGGTCTATTGAATGAAATTATGTATTTGGTTTTATGAAAGATTAGAGGGAGTGGTGTTATCATAGAGGTAGGTGATGATGGAGATATAACAAAGGGAGTCAGGAGTGTCTAAATATAAAATAATGAGGGAATTAGGTTGAGTAAATGCTGGTTGAACCACCTCTTCTACTAAGAACACATATCACTTGTGTTGCTCTAGTAATTGAAGTAAGGAGGCTAAGGTGGCCATGGCATTTGATGGTATATTTCTATCTCTAGGAATTTTCTCAAAAGTAATGTGAACAAAACATGCCTTAAGCATATCAACCATGTGCTTGTAAGGTAACCATTTTTCATCTTTGGTTTGATAGGTGTTTGTGACTTGATTGATGATCAATTGAGAATCCCTATAGACTTCTAGTACTATTAACTTCTAGCCTAAGGCTAGTTTGAGGCCTAAAACCAAGGATTCATATTTTTCCATGTTGTTGGTGCGAGGGAAAAGTAGTTTGTAGGACTTGGGGATGGTAATGCCTAGGTGCATAATTAAAAAAATACTAGTGCCTAGACCATTTTGTGTGTAAGAACCATCAAAGTAGAATTTCCAAGTGACCAGATCTATTTGAAGAATGTGCATATCTAGAAAATTAGCTAGGATAGGATTCAAACTCTCTATGGGAGCATCTTCTAGTTGGTCAACAATGGCTTGTCTTTTTATTGCATTCCTATCGACATACTCAATATCAAACTCACTCAAGATCATTACCCACTTGGCCAATTTGTATGTTAATGTTGTCTTGCTAAGAAGATACTTGAGGGGATCAACCTTGGAGACAAGTTTAACCTTATGTGTAAAAAGATAAAGGTGTAGCTTTTGTGAAGCAAAAACTACGGCCAAACAAGCTCTTTCAATAAAGGTGTAATTGAGCTCATAGTTAACCAAGGTGTGACTGATGTAATAAATGGCCCTTTCTTTGCCCTAGTTATTTTCATATGCAAAGAGGGCTCCAATTGATTTATCTATTAGGGAAATATATAGCAATAATGGTTTGTGAGATACTAGAGGTACCAACACAGGTAGATTCATCAAGTAGTTTTTGAGTAAATAAAAGGTCATCTAAAACTGGTCATCCCATTTAAAAATTATGTCCTTATGGAGAAGATGGGTGAAAAGCACACACTTTTCTACTAATTAAGAGATGAAGTGACAGACTAATTGAAGTCTTCCTTGAAGAGAACACAGCTGACTCAAGTACTTTGGAGGTTGCATGTTGATTATAGCTTATACCTTTTTGGGATCAACCTCAATCCCTTTGGCTGAAATAATGTACCCTAGGACTTTTCTAGGTTTCATGCAAAAAGTGTATTGTATAAGATTTAGCCTAACCTTGAATGCTTCTAAGCGAGTAAATATCTTGTCCAAGATTGGAAGATGATCTTCGTGGGTATTAGATTTAGCAAGGATATCATAAACATAATCTTCCATAAAAATGTCCATTATGTCATGAAAGATAGTAGTCATGGTCCATTGATAGGTGGCCCCTACATTCTTGAGGCCAGAAGGTATGACATTCCAAAAAAATGTACCCCATGCATACATAAAAGTTGTTTTCTCTCAATCCTCTGGTGCTATCTGAATTTGGTTGTAACCTAAAAATCCATCCATGAGTAAAAATATGGAATGGCCCATCATAAAATCTACAATTGTGTCAATGTTCAAAAGGGGGAAATCATCTTTAGGACATGCTTTATTTACATCCTAGAAATCAATATAGATGTGTATACTACCATCTTTCTTTGATATAGCCACAATATTCAATATCCATGATGCATAAGCTAAGGGTCAGATGAAGTTGGTGCTAAGAAATTTTTCTAGTTCTATTTTGACTAGCAAGGCTATGTGGGGATGTATTTTTCTTAGATTTTTCTTAACTGGCTTGGCCTCTGGAGAAATGTTGAGGGAATGGAGGATTAGATTTGGGTCTAACCTAGGCATGTCTATTTAAGAACATGAAAAGTTTATTTGCCTCTCTTTGAAGAAGTGAATGAATGTGCTTCTTTCTTTTGTGTTTAAAGATTGTGCCAAATGGATTACCCTTAGTTCTTGCTCTGTCTCAATGTTGAATTTTTTTGTAAGTTCAATTAGGATAGATAATCTTTCCTTTGAGTGTTCAGGTAAGGTATCAATCATCTCATCTGTGGGTGCTGTAGACACCCAAATTTTGGCAAAGACTTAAATCATGCAATCTTGATCAATCAGGACCAAATTAAAGAGAAAATTAGAAGAAACACAATAGAATTTTCAATCAAAAATCACATTAGGTCATTAATCACCTATCAAATCAACAAGACCTAAATCAACTTTAAAAGAGGAAGAAAACAATTCAAATTCACAAAATAAAATTCAAAAAGGGAGGAAAGAAAAAGAAAAAGTGTTGAAAATAAATCATTTAGTGAATCAATAAAATCACTTTATTCTCACAAGCTGGAAATCTCCCTTTTACCATTTAAAAGAATTTGAAAAATCCTAATATTATCCTCAAAACCAAATCTGTTGGACTCTTCCTCCTGGCCTCCTGTGAAATATTTTGAGTTTCACTTTCAACCCTAGTCAAATATGAAAATCTTGGTTCTTACCCCAACCCCTTCCAAAATCCTATAAATAGGAGGGAAATCTAAGAGACAAGGGACCCAAGTTTTTATGCATCTACACTATGGGCATATTTAGACTCATTGTGTTAGCATTCTCATTATAGTGTTTTCATAGCATTTTTAGTATCATTTTATGTCATTTAGCATCAGTTTGTCTCATCTAGCTTCATTTATTGCATATTTAGTTCATGGCATCATCATTTCAAGAGCATTTCTAAGAGTTGCATTTCACATATAATCCACATTATAGTCATAGATCTTGCATTTTTCATCATAGATCTACATTTTTAGGAACATCCCATTCTAGAACTATCACTAAAAGGATGGTCTAAGAGCTATTTTAGTGGTTGTAGTTAGGGAGACATGAGATGCTTGTAGAGATTACTTGTTGCTGATGATATCTTGGGTCTAGTATAGTTTGTCATCAATCCATTTGATTTCTACGTTAAAGTTTCATAAATACACATTCTTACCATGGAAAAAATGGCTCCCACCATGGGGTTGAACTAAAAGCCTCTCTACTTTCAAGTTTTTCAATCTAATCCTTCATCTTTTAGTACAGATCTATGTTTTTCTTGCTATTCTTTTGTGCAAATCTGATCAAATACAAGTTCTACTACGTCCGGGAGGCCTCATATCAGGAAGAAAAACATTCCAAAGTCTTTCCTGAGCATAGAAGAACCTGATTTGGGTCTTCTAACACTTCTACACCTCCTTTCAACACTTTTGAGCAATATTCTAATGCTTATGAACTCTATTTTTGCACATTTTATCTTACTATAGTGCTTATACGTCATTCTGTAATGCATTTGCTTTATTATGTAACACATCTGCATAGTCTTATAGTGCTCTTAAGAGTAATGTGATGCATTTAACCATTTTTGTAGAGCATCTGAAGCATCTCATAGCACATTTAACTTTCTTATAGCACATTTGAGATTTTATGGGATGCATTTAACCATTTTTGTAGAGCATCTAAAGCATCCCGTAGTGCATTTAACTTTATTATAGCACATTTTCATAATAGAGTAGTGCATTTGAGGTTTCCTGTAATGCATATGAGTATTTATATAGCCAATTTGATGAAATTTGCAATTTCCTAAATCTAACTCCCATATCGAAACATTTTTTGATTACAGGTCCCTTTTGCATCAACAAATAAGCTTTTAAATTGCAGACAACGTCCAATAGGAATGAAGACCCTCATAAATGTGCCTATCCCTTGCTAGCTTTGAATCAAGTAGGTGGATCACTACTCTTGTCAATTAAAAGTGTGGCATTTCTAAGCTTTCAAACATAGTTTAATTAGAATGTTTAAGCTTGCTGATCTGATAAAGAACTAGGCCTATTCTCTCAACTCCTTTGAGTTGATCATAATGCTTGACCTTTTGTAAAGATCGATTATAGTTGAACAAGGAAAGGAACCCACACATAGTATAATTAGGATCCCCCCTATTTTTAGTGGTATAAGGGCTGGAAATAAATCCTTTGTGTCTGACATGTTTGGGGAGCCAAAGCAGTAGGGATATGCTCTCACTCTCTCGAGTGATCAAATTCCCAGACCTATCTATTGACTTCCATTTCTTTCTTTTCACAAGGTAGGATTATCTAGCCATAGAAGGGCTACCTCTCGAGTTGCCTTAGCAGTGCCAGTGAGAGGGATTGCCCCCAATCTTGTATTCCTAATTGAATGCAAGCCACTCATGTTTGGTGAATAGATTTCCTCTAGTATTCCTGCAAAGGATTGTGCCAAACCTCCCTAGCATTGGTGGGAAGCTCTCTATTACATGAGAGGTAAATCCAAACATAGTTGGAACACTAAGACCTATTGGTCACTAGCCTTAGATAACCTTGCTAGGAAGCCATTTTTTGTTTTCTAGGCGTGTGTGATTTTTCATTTTGTTCTGATCTCACTACCATTGTGCTCGAGTGCTTTCAAACTTAATAATGAACACTAGTGCGGATCATAAACCTTCCAAAAAGAAAAACCTCAAATAGGTAATGAGAAACCAAGTGTAAAATGAAGACATTGCTGGACAATTCTTGAAATTGTGCATACACTACATAAAATAGTGCTTCTAAACATTCTTGTAATGCTTCTAACTGTTGTTATGGTGCACATACCTATGAAATAGTGCACCTGAGAATTAAAATAGTGCATCTACTTCAACAAATAGCACATATAAGAATTGAACTAGTGCATCTGAGCATTGAAATAAAGCATATGAGCAACAAAACAACGCATTTAATTACTAAAACAATGCATCTAAACATTTATGTGATGCATCTAAGAAAAAACACAAAATAGAGGCTATCTACAAACATGATACTTGCAAATGAACTGTAAATTTGGATACCCTTTTCTGTGCTGGTATTTTACAAAGTCTAAAAATTTCTATGTCTAACCAAAAACATCTTTCGAAAACAAGCAAAGCTACACCATCATCAACCCAATAGTTACCATTACCTCACTTTGCACATCAAGATGAGAACATTAAGAAACACACATCTATACCCGACTTCACAAAATTGGACCTCATCCTATCAACATTGGCAAACACCTTATACAAATTAGCTTGTTGCTACGAACAAATCACAATCAACAAAAACTTTCACTTCTTGAAAAATGCTTAAAAATTAAAAGGGTCCAACTCACTTTTCATGCCACCACACAAAACAAGTGTAACAAAAGAATTGAAATCATCACCCATATGAGTAAGTGCTAGGATAGCAAGTAGAACCATCAAACACATAGAATTTCTAAACCTCTCAAAATCTACTATAGCAACGAATTGTGTGTAGAAAAAAGTTACTCCTGAGTCACCCTTATTTGATCAAAATTCAAAATCCTTAGCCACAATAGGTTCATTTCACACGTGGGATGACAGAAGCATTGAATCTAAGATCAAAGATTTTTAGAAAAATCTTGAACTTGTCAACATTATGGACAAGATTCTAGAAAAACAAAAAGAATGATACATACTCGCATTAGCACAACAAGGTGCAAAATTGCCATCTGATTTTGATGTGACCAATTTGAAACAAGATGAAAAATAATCACCTTTAGATGTAGACACACAAAAATTGCAAGACTTACAATTAGAAATGGAAAAGGTGAAAAGATTAAAAACACAACCCACAAAGTTTAGCCTTGAAAAGGTGTGTCCTCTACCATTCAACAAAAATATTACCTTCGCACCTTTTCCTCCAAATGTGTAGATACCAAAGTATGACAAACATTTTGGCACGTCAAATCCACAAGATCACTCTAGGAAATTCTACACACTAAGCATGGAGTTTGTCCATGACACAACATACTTGATGCATCTATTTCCTAGGACCCTTGGGGGGCAAGCCATGGAGTGGTTTTCCAAATTACCCTCCAATATTAAAACCTTCGACCAATTGGCCTCCATTTTCATCACCCAATATTCTTACAACATTGAAAGAGATGTTACAATGATTGATCTATGTAACATGAAACAACTCCTAGGTGAATCATTGAAGACCTTCCTACAACGGTGGAGGAACATGTTTGCTAAATACCATAGGGACATACCAGATAAGGAGAAGACAAATATCTTCATCAACAGTCTCTCCAAACTGATGAATTATTAGCTCCAACTCCAAGGGCCTAAAGATTTTAAAACCACTTTAGAAAATGCAGCTAAGGTGGAGGAAACCTTGGTAAATAATGACATAATCAAATTATCTAAAGAGGGTAAAGGCTTTTCCAACAACTCCACACAAACACACAATTCCTTTGATCGGTCCAAAAACAAATAGAAATCATGGTGGAGAAACAATAATAAAAACTTCACAAATGAGGGGGTAGTTGAATCCAATCATGTCAAAACTCAAACTCAACCCCCTTTAAATCAATCAGGTCCCAGTGTCACACCTCAACAAAAAAATACTAGCCTATTTTACCGACGTAACACAAAGACTCCCTCTATGTCCAACCAATAAGTTTCTTACAATCAAGCTCCTCCACCATGAAGATATCAGTCTTTTGATATACCTAAGGAGTATACACCCATAGGGGTATCCTATAAGAGTCCTTTAGAAACACTCTTGGCTGATGACCTCATCATGTTACATGAGGCTAAACCATATGAACCCCAAGTCAAGCCAAAATGGTGGAACGAGAAACACACTTGTGCCTATCATCACAACTGGAGGTACATAATAAAAAATTTCCTTGCCCTTAAGGGGATCATCCAAAAATTAATAAATGATGGAACCATTGAAGTAAACAATCTCAGTAATAATGAAGATTATACAACCTTTAAGAACCCCTTCATGAGTTATGAAAAGGGGGAGTCTTCCAAGACCAATCAAAATGCACCTCCGCAAATGAAAGTTAATTATGCACACCACTACAATAATACCATCAGCATGATTTTTGGATTTTATGACACTGTAAACATCATCATAATCAAAGATAAAAATAAAAAATAGTCCTCAAATGCCGTCACCCGAGGTAAAACCTCCAAAATTATCCTACCAGGACTAGTGACAAATCCTAATAGAGAAGCTCCAAGTTCCTCCATGCCCAAATATAACTCGGTTAACCAATTCCTCAAGACTCTAGCCCACATCTCCATTTTTGAACTATTGCAGATCTCCCCAGAGCATAAAGAGATATTTACCAAAGCCTTAGTGCCAAATGACCTAGACATGAGTAAATTCCAAAACATGGTCAACAATTTAGTTGCTCCCCATTATGTGTCTTTTTCAGCACAAGATGACATGTTTATCATACAGCCACACAATTTTCCTTTGCACATAGAATTTTTCATCCATAGGAACCAAGTTAAGATGACATTGGTCGATGGTGGGGCTAGTCTCAATATTTGCACACTTAGTCTAGTGAAAGCCCTTAGGTATGCAAAGGATGTTTTTGACCCAAGAAAAAAATTACCATCAAGGCTTATGATGATGAAGAAAGATCCTCCAAAGGTATGGTCATATTACCAATCAAAGTAGGGCCGGTCATGAAAGAAACTATTCGTTAGGTCTTAGATCTGCAATTAACTTACAACATTCTACTGGGAAGACCATAGATCCATGATATGCAAGCCATTCCCTCCACCTACCACCAGGTCATAATAGAGAAGAAGTTGATACACCACCAAATGCCATCAGTCAGTCCATAGTTACAGGCACTTCACACTCAACTAACCAAGTGAGTAACCACTTATCAACATCAACTAAGGGTAAAGAGAAAGTGGCTTGTTCAGGTCCTTCCACTCCTTCACCACCACCACCATCAAAAGATCCCAAACAACTACACTATGATGAAATGGATAAACTAATGAAGTAATTTGATAGAAAATGTAAGTTGCACTGTAAAGGGGTAGGTGAGTACTCAGTCTCCCTATTTGATCCCCCACTTTCTTTGAGGTCTCATGAAAAACTAACTTCCACCAAACCATATCATGCAAATTTTGTCAAAGCAAGTGGCACACCTCCAAACTTAGTGGAAGACATCAACCAACAAAACATTGACATCTCCTCCCATCTACATGGGAAAGGCTTTGATCTAATGAAAAAGATGGGATACATGGGAGATGGTCCCTCAGGGAAAGGGAAAGGAATCATCGAACCTTTGATGGTACAGTTCAGGTCCAATAAATCTAAAATAGGGGTAGGGTATTATGAACAAGACAAGACACAAACCTCTTCTACCTTGGTGTGGGTACCCAAACCAAAGGATAATTATACCTTAGTAACAATTGATTACATAAATAAAAATTTGGCTCTCTCAAGTTCATATTCTGTAAAAGAACTACCCATAGATACCTCTAATAATGAAGACGATGATGATTCTACTAAGTGGGAATTTGAGTCACTATTTGCAGAATCTCTCCATGACAAGGAATGTGATGTTGTCCACATACCCCCCCCCCCCCCCCCCCCCCCAATAGCTTGGTCATGCAAATAACAAAACATAGTTCAAGATCTGCTTCACCAAGAAACAGAACACATCAAGGTGGCTTAGAAGATGATGAACACATTGAAGGGTTTCAATTTCAAACTTTATTCCCTAACTTCTTTCCAGTAGAAGTCAAAGATGATTACTATGAGCCTCTCACAAGCTCTACTTTCCTCAAAACTCTAGAAGAAGCCCATGTCATAGATCTGATGAATATAGTGTATGAGCCATCTAATGAAGTTATGTCTCTAAACCCTTCACATACTATGAATCACTTTCCCTAGTCCATCCCAAGCTCATTAACTGGGATACAACCAAACCCCATCACCTTCCTCATTTTGACACTGACTGTGAAGTTTTCATCTACCTTAATGCAGTTGAACCATCTCGTTGACAAATAATGGAAGAATAACATATGGTCAGGTTGGGTATCAATCACCTTAGTCACACTAGAGTAGGGTAAGCATCCCATGACCTTATTGACCACCACCAAGTCATGGCTAATCTTGATAAATTATGGTAATAAATAGAAGTGACATATCTCAAGGTGAAAACCAAACTATGGCACATGTGAATGGGGTAATTTATACATTACCTAAATACTCTGAGGAGAAATCTTCTATTTTGATTAAGCCTACAGATCCGGTCAACATTAGAACAAAACAAGAACCAAAGGTCATTTATTTGGCACAATCTTTGAGTCTAGAAGAAAGGAAGGCATTCATTGAATTCTTTGAAGAAAGATAGGTAAACTTTGCATGGTCTTATGCAGACATGCCTGGGTTAGACCCAACCTTAATCCTCCACCATCTTAACATCTCTCCGGAGGTTAAACCAGTAAAACAGAAAGTCAAAAAGATGCATCCTCATATAGCCCTGTTAGTGAAAGCAGAATTGGAAAAATTAATCAGTACCAATTTCATTTGGCCCCTAGCATATTTGTCATGGATCTCCAACATTGTCCTAATATCAAAGAAGAATGGTAGCATACACATCTATATCAACTTTCAAGATTTAAAAAAAGCATTCCCTAAAAATGGCTTTCCTCTCCCTAATATCGACACCATAGTCAATCTCACAGTAGGTCATTCCATGTTCACTTATGGATGGGTTTTCAAGATACAATCAAATCAAAATAGCATTAGAAGATCAAGTGAAAACAACTTTCACTTATGCGTGGGGCACATTTTGTTGGAATGTAATGCCCTTTGGGTTAAAGAATGCTGGGGCAACCTATCAATGGGCCATGACCACTATTTTTCATGATATGATGCATATCTTCATGGAAGATTATGTGGATGATATACTTGCCAAATCCCATAGTCGAGAAGAACATCTTCCCATATCTGCCAAAATATTCACCTGCCTAGAAGCATTTAGGGTCAGGCTCAATCCCAATAAATGCACTTTTGGCATCAAATTAGGTAAGCTCCTAGGATATATTGTCTCAGCTATAGGGATAGAAGTTGACCCCGAGAAGATACAAGCCATAGTTAGTATGCAACCTCCAAAGAACCTAAATCAGTTATTCTCTCTTCAAGGTAGGCTTTAATCAATGCATCAATTCATTTCTTAGTTGGCAAAAAAGTGCATACCTCTAACACACTTGCTACATAAAGAAATAAATTTTAAGTGGGATGATCAATGTTAGAAGGCTTTTGAAACACTTAAAACCTATTTGATGAATCTACCAATGTTGGTATCTTCAGTATCACAAAAACCATTACTATTGTATATTTTTGTGATAGATAAGTTGATTGGAGCCCTCCTAGTGCAAGAAAATGACTAAGGAAAAGAATGAGCCATTTGCTACATCAGTCACACCTTAGTCAACTATGAGCTTAATTATTCCTTCATTGAAAAGGCTTGCTTGGCCATAGTTTTTGCTTCCCAAAAGCTACGTCATTATCTCTTGATGCACAAGTCAGGCTCATCTCCAAGATTAATGAGTAGACTGGCTAAATGGTAATGATCCTTAGTGAGTTTGACATTGAGTATGTGGATAGGAATGAAATAAAAGGACAGGCCATTTCTGATCAATTGGCAGATGCACCTATAGAAAGTTCCAATCCTATCTTAGTTGACTTCCCTGATATGCACATCTTTCAAGCAGAGCTAGTAACATGGAAATTTTATTTTGATGGTTCCTACACACACCATGGGTCAGGTGCTAGTATTTTTTTCATCACGCCACTTAGTGTTACCATCCCCAAATCTTACAAACTACTCTTCCCTTGTACCAACAACATGGCCAAATATGAAGCTTTGGTCCTAGGTCTCAAGTTGGCTTCAAAATGGAAATTAATGGCCCTAGAAGTTTATGGAGATTCCCAATTAGTCATCAATCAAGTTACAGATACTTATCAAACAAAAGATGAAAACTTGTTGCCTTATAAACATATAGTCGATGCACTTAAGGCATGTTTTATTCACATTACTTTCAAATGAATTCCTAGAGAAAGAAATAGAGCAGTCAATGCTATGGCCACCTTGGCCTCCTTACTTTAGCTCCTAGATCAGCATGAGCAGTATGAGTTCCTAGTGGAAGAGGTGGTTCAACCCATGTTTACTCAACTTGACTCCCTTATCATTTTCCATCTAAATGCCCCTGATTCCCTTTGATATAGTCCCATTATCACTTACCTCCATGATAACACCATCACATCTAACCTCTCATGTAACCAAAAATGAAATTTCAGTTTCCAAGCCTCCTGTTTCACCTTGGTGGCTGATACGTTGTATAGGAAAGGTCTTGAAGGTACTTTATTTAGGTGTCTCAAAAAGGATGAGTCTAGAGTCACTCTATAGTAAGTCCATGCAAGGATTTGCGAGGTACACTCTAGTAGGTTCACATTAGCTAAGAAGATTATGATAATGGGCTACTTTTGGCCAACCATGGAAAAGGATTCTATCAATTTTGTCAAAACCTATAAAAAATATCAAATCTATGGCAACCTTGTTCATGCACTAGCCCAAGAGCTAAATCCTTTGGCCACGCCATGGCCTTTTTATTAGTGGGGTTTTGATTTGATTGGAGCCATCCATCCACCCTCCTCTAGTGGGCATAAGTCGATTATCACCCCCACTGAATAGTTCACCAAGTGGGTTGAAGCAATGCCACTTGCAAACTCTACAAGAAAACAGATCTCCTCTTTCATTCTCAACCATATCATTTTTTGGTTTGGCATACCTCATGCAATTCTCATAGATAATGCCTTGTGTTTTAAAAACCAAATAATTGATGAATTATGTGAAAAATTTCACATTATACACCATGCTTCGTCTATTTATTAACCCCAAGGAAATGGCCAAGTACAAGCTACCAACAAAACTATCATCAACATCCTCAAGAAAACAATCAATGATACTAGAAGGGATTGGCATTTATAGCTAAACCTTGCCCTTTGGGCCTACATGATGAGTGTTAGGATGCCTATTGGTGCAACACGCTTCTCTCTCATTTATGGCTGTGATGTTATTCTCCCTTTAGAAGTTTAGATCCCATCCTTGAGAGTCACTCTTCAAGATGTCCTATCAGATGAGGATTACAGAGTGGCCCATCTAGAACAGCTAGAGTTGTTAAAGGAACATCAACATATAGCCCATGACCATGTCAAAGTGTATCAGAAAAGATTATCAAGGCATTATAAAAAAAAAAAGGGTCAAACCTCATGTTTTTCAGACTGGTTACCTAGTGCTTAGAGAAAACCCCAAGAACCAAGTAGCAAGAGAAAAGAAAGGGAAATGGGAGGCCAATTGGATTGGTCCTTACCTTATCATATAATCCTTTGGGAGTAGTACCTGCCAACTTTTAGATTATGATGGTACATAATTAGTAGAACCTATCAACAACATCCATCTCAAATGGTTTTATGTCTAAAAGTTTTGAGAAACACATCAAAAATGCCAAAAAAATTTGAAAAACATCAAAAACACAAAAAAAAAAAAAAATGGTACAAAAGAAGTAAGAATGCCAGTTTTGAAAAGGGGCAAGAGATAGCACTTTTAGACTTCCCTAAGAAACACAAGGCCTTCAATGCTAAAAAACGGCTATAGTTGAATAGTTGGTTTACTATCTCTAAGACAAATTTTGGTTCTTTGTGGCTTCCCATCGCAATTAATAGAAGATGGGAATAAGAGAAAGAGGTAGCATTTAGAGTTGAATTATTTGGAGGTATTTGGTAGAAAATTATTTGTTTATCTGGGGTTGAGAAGCTAGCATAATTTATCAGGCTAATATTCAATCTATAATTAATTTCACACATACCCCCTTAAGAAAAATTTGTGGGTTACAATTCTGAGATCTTTTGGCATCAAGAGTGGATTCATAGCTGCAAAAATAATCAATAGGGCAGCAATAGTAAGGCAAGGGAAACAGAGCTCATAATGGAAATAATAACAATAATAACAAGAGCAAACCGAAGCCCTTTTCCTTGAGTGAATCTACACAGTAGTAAAAATAGCTAGTATGACAGCCATAATGGGGAGCACAATTTTAGCAACACAAAGAGTTTGATTATGTATTGAGATACCATATACATGAATTGCAAGAACACCAATACACATATCTGCCATCCACTTCGCCTAATGATCTCCCATACTTTTCATAGCCCTCAGTCAACCCATTTGGCATCATAAACTCCTTCATTGCCTCTTTAGGTACCTCACATAGTCCTGGTCACCCCATATTCCACCAAATCTCGATCACATCCTTCGTTTCACCCCCACAATCCCAAAAATAATCCAAAAACACCAAAAAAATTCAAAAATTGTCCAAAAATGTCAAAAAAATCCAAAAATAGCTTTAAACTATGAAAAATATTCAAGAGTTGTCCAAAAATGTCAAAAAAAATCTGAAAATAGCTTTAAAATACCAAAAAAATCCAAATATCACACAAATTTTTTTTAAAAAAATCCAAAAATCATCTAAAAATTTGCAACTAGCCCAAAGTATTCAAAATGGTGGTAATTCTTATCAACAACACCCCAAAATTCCTATCAAATTCTCAATCTGGCTATACAACAAGACATCAGCTCCTAACATGCCCCATTAATATTAAGAAGAAGTGTTGTAATGTCCTAAAACATTTCATAAGACTTAGGAAAATTTGGCACAACACAGATAGTGCAAGAGGTACCCTTTCTTCCCTCCTCTTGTCAAGAGCAACAATTCCCCATGGATCATTAGTCTTATTTAAGTTGCAGTGGCCATGACTAGTCTAGACTCCTTCAAAAAATATGTCAATGCTATCTTGAAAGCCTAGATATCCATCAAACTCTTTCATCCTCACTCAACCAGAGGCACAAAATAAGTAGGCATAAGTGTGTGAGCTTGGCCTTCCCCTTTAGCACCTTTTCAAGGCCCAAGCATCCTTTTTTGGACCCCTCTAGTGCCTTTTTAGGCCCCTCTAGTGCCATTTCAAGGCCCAAGCATCCTTTTTTGGACTCCTCAAATGCCTTTTAAGGCCCAAAGCACCTTTTTAGGCCCCTCCAGTGCCTTTTTCAAGGCCCAAGCATCCTTTTGGACCCCTCCAATGCCTTTTTACGCCCAAAGCACCTTTTTAAAGCCCCTCTAGCACCTTTTTCAAGGTCCACGTGCCTTTTTGGACCCCTCTAGCACCTTTTTAGGCCCAAAGTGCCTTTTTAGACCCCTCTAGTGCCTTTTTTAAGGCCCAAGCATCCTTTTTGGACTCCTCTAGTGCCTTTTTAGGCCCAAAGCACTTTTTTTTAAGGCCCCTCAAATGCCTTTTTGGACCAAATGCCTTTTTATAAGCCCCCATTCACCATTTTTCAAGACCCTCGATGTCTGTTGGGCCCCCAACATGCCTTTTTCAGGTTTAAAATGTCATTTCAAGGCCCTATTTTGTATACTTGAGACCCACGTGTCCTCTTTTGTGCCCCATACGCCTTTTCATAAGCCTCAAGAATGCTTGTCTCGCCACACCCCTAGAGGAAACATCCTCCTATTGGCATTATTATTGTCTATACTAGTTCTTCATATGCACATAGACATTCTCGCTAAACCCATCATGGTTATGCTCACTCCACGAATGGTATTGTTCCCATTTTTATGAAAGTTAAACTATTTCGACATTTATCACCAAAACACAAAAACATCCAAATATTTTCCAAAGAATCACAAAAACATTTAAATATTTGAGAAAATCACAAAAACATTTAAATATTTGAGAAAATTACAAAAACATTTAAATATTCGAGAAAATCACAAAAACATACAAATATATTTCAAAAATATCAAAAAACACATGACAGTGCATTAGAATCAACATTAGTTGCCGCAAC
This sequence comes from Cupressus sempervirens, assembly GCA_028749045.1. NCBI lineage: Eukaryota > Viridiplantae > Streptophyta > Pinopsida > Cupressales > Cupressaceae > Cupressus > Cupressus sempervirens. The sequence continues at coordinate 831,344,311 of CM053789.1, forward strand.
CATAAACATCAACTTCTTATTCCCCTACGACAACATTAACTATGTTACATCCCAAAAATGTCTAGTGGATTATTTATTCTAGCCTCCTGGGGGAGGTGGCATAATAGGGTTTCTGATTAATGGTGTCTCTTCTAGCCTAGCTCCAGATAAAGAGGCTCCCGACGTCAACCCCTGACGTGTCCATACTACTTCCATATGAATTGGAAACCTTCTACCACATAATTGCATGTTTAATAGAGCTATAAATTCTTTACCCATAAACTACATCTCTTATCGGTCCTCATATGGGAATGCCTAATAATAATGTCCCATCCAATAAGTGGCTTCTCGGTGTACCTTGGTCATCTAGTGCATTTCCACGAACACATTCTCCACCAACTTGCTTACCCCCTATGCAGTGATTGCTTGTTGGGATGCATTCCTCTCCTATTGCATTTGATCATTCATCATTCATCGATGCTCCATGTCCACTTTTGCCTCGCCCAAACACTGTTGTAGTTGCCTCAACTTTCCCTCACTTAATGCTAACCGCTCCTACAACTTCAATGCTAAGGTGTTTTCCTTCACAATTCTTTCCCTAAATGACTCTGACTATGACTACAATAACACTAGCTCATTCTACACGCTCTCCAAACCTACTTGCACCATCTTCATTGATTCTTGCAACTAATGGGACTTTGATCATTTAGCTCGCATTCTTGCATAGCTCCCCTCTACTCATGCATGTTCCACACTCAACTCCATCTCTAGTGATTTCACCTATGCCCACTCTACATCTATCATTGCCTACAATTAATTTTCCTCTATTTGTGCTCCATCCTCTCGAGCCTTCTCCATCAATCCTAGCAAAAATGCAACCTCCTATTCTGCATTCTTTGCTCGCATTCTCTCTATCACCAACAGTCTCTGTAATCCTTCCATGTCTCATGATGCTTGATCACTATCTCCCACCTCTAGCTATGGCTCCCCCACATTTACAATGCTCACTTCCCCTTCTATTGAACCTCATCCTAGCATCTTGAGACTAATCGACTTTCGTATTCCACTTAGTACTTCACCACCACTAACACCTCCCACATCCTTCATAGTTTCTCCAACAAGATTTTTAGGAGACTTTATCTCCCCCACTTCCTCTTTTGCTCTCGCCATACTCTTCATCTTTTTAGATGAACTATCCTCCACCTGCTTCATTGGCCCATCATCGACTACCTCCTAAAGTGCCTATTGCACTATTATCCCAGATAACATCATTAAAGCCAACAAGGACATTTCTTCCACCTCCATTCCCATCTCTTCATGTTGCACTAACCTTTGTCCTGGCTGGCTTGTCTCACCCAGACCCAAAAGTAACACTTGGAGTTCTGGTTGATCCACCCATTCATCAGAAGTTTGTCTAACATGTTTTGTTCTCTGCCCTTGCTTCCTCCACCTTCGCTGGTTAGCATCACCCTCTTACTGTGATTGATCTGGTGAGCCCAACATACTTTCACTTGCATGATTTCCACAACTTCTTGCTATCTCCAATAGTCATGTTCTGCTTTCCACTTTACCTTGATTCATTATCACGCTATCCACCTCCTCATAGCCATCATTCACCTGAGCCTCATTCTACACAAGTCTTCCTCATATCCACTCTTCACACCCTCCTACACTAGTACCTAGTACACTTGACCTTCAGCTCTAACATTCTACCACCCAAATTTTTGTCGATGCACACTGACCACTAGATTATACTGCTAAATCACTGCTGACACATCCAATGCCTTCTCATCCACCTAATACAACAAGTTACTCCCTGGTAGATGTAAATAAAACAAACAAAACAACATGATACTATTGCACACAGTTGGAAGCACACCTAGTTCACACATAATGGTTTTCCATGCTATCATGCACTTTTAGTATCTCGATGATGTGTTTGACTAGAGGTACCAGGATAAAGTCATGATCTTTTATTGATTTCTCATTGTTTAATTCCTATGATCCTTTGGTTTCACACATTACTAGTGTCCAATTATAAGAGCCTCTGACATGTGCCTAGTTGGTACTTAGGTGAGGTCCTTTCTCTGACATGTGCCTAGTTGGTGTGCCTATTTTTTTCTTTGTTATTCTGCAGCTATAGCTTCTATTTCTTAGTGATTGTCATGTTTTTTTTTTCTGGTACATTGTTCCTCTTTGTTGGTACTTCTCAATGTGACAAAGTATTCATATCACTCTAGCTAAGCTAGTGGTGGTTGTACTTAGTCACTTTTATCACATGCTCTATGATGAAAATTAGTTTGCCTCTCTTTGAAAAAGTGACAGTTAGTTGCATTCATCTAGTTTGCATTTTTTTCATCTTGGGTTCCTTGCAAAAGAAATGGTTGGTACACAATTAGGTTACAATTCATCGACATTACTTAGCAATTTCACGACTAGTTATAAACAACACATGCAACACCATCAACATCACCCTCAAAGAAAGCTTATGAGCACTCATGGACCTTGTTTCTTCACCTCATCCATGCCAGCATTACATTTCATAAATTCACCATCAGATTGCACCACCTCATTTGCTGCCTTGCATGGCTTTTGAATCTCAAACAATCTCATTTAACCACCTTCCATTTTCATCTAATTATTGCATCACCTTTTCTCATTCTCCATCTCTTTCATTGCACCATTTCATCCATTCATTTAGTGGCTTTTGAATCACAAATATTAAAATACCAACTCAAGGCCTTTAAATCTCAAAAAATTTCATTTCATAATCCATTTCATCGTCCATTTCATTTTTCACTTCCTATCTCATATCATTTCATTTTATTTCCATCTTCCATCTCATTACCTATCTTATTTTCTTTCATTCCATATCCCATTGCACTTTCATTTTCATTTTCATTTTCATTTCATTTCATTACATGTTACATTTCATTTTCATTTTATTTTCATTTCATATTCCCTCCCATTCCATTACCCATCTTATTTCATTTCATACTCATCTCATTTCATTATGCAGTTCATTCCATTTTCATCTCTTGTTTCATCTCACTTCATTTCATAAAATCTTACATTTCATCTCACTTCATTACTCATTTTAATTCATTTCATTACATATCACATTCCAATTCACCTCATTTCATTTCATCTTGTTGTCTATTACATTCCATTTCATTACTTGTTTTGTTGCATTTTCATTACCCATTTCATTGCATTTTCATTGCACATTTTATTTCATCACTCATTTCATTGCATTATCATTACTCATTTCATTGTATTATATTGCATTGCCAATCATTTTCATTACCTCGTGTTATATTTCATTATATCACATTTTATTTCATTACATCTCATGTCGCTATTTAGTTTATTGCATTACATTACATGTCATGTTCTCACATCTCATTTTGTTTTAGGTCATTTCATTTCATATTTCATTTCATGTCATGTCATTTCATTTCATTTTCATTACATCATCAGTAACCTACCATCTACTCTAAATCATGTTCCATCTAAATTAATCATTCACATATATATACACATTTGCATCCACTGTCAACATAATCATCACATCAAACAATCACATGACAACATACGTCCATGATATAATAAATGCACACATCTAAAACATCAAAGAAGCTTAGATATCTCATAAAGCAACATGACAATCAGATAGTCCTACCGAAGGATACAATCACATGAACAATAGATAATGTACATTGACATGAAAATCACATGATCATATAACATGCAAGTACATCAATCTAGGATCAAATAAGTACATCAGCATAAATTTCCAATAAACATCACAAGAATGATCATACACAATGAAGAATAAGGCCATAGTACAATCATATAAACTCATCCCTATGTGGGTGCCTGATCTGACGGTCCCTACTCACTAGGGGCACCTGTATCCTCTCATTGTGACTACTCTGTCACATTTGTCGATGGTGCAATGGGTCCGATCTTAGCCATCTGACTAGAAGATGCCCCATATTTCCTTGATGGTGGTGGTGGCAACAGTGGCCCTGGTGTAATCACTTCTATGAGTTTCTATAAAGTACTTAGCACCTCACCCATCTGAGCCTCTATGGTGCTCACCTAAGTCTCTAAATTAGTCGATCCCCCGAACCTCTCTAGTGGTTGTGCCTCTAGTGGTACCTGTGGCTGTGCACCTAGTGGATCTTTGATAGGCCCCTACACTCATGGTCTCTATCAGTGGAAAAGTTGTACATCCTTTGGCAACCTCACTCTCCTCTTCTTTATGCCATCATGCTATCCAACCATCCCTCCTCTCACCCGTGCACCACCTCAGACATGGATACCTCTAACTCTCCCTCCACCCACTAGTCCTTGCATTAGGCCTCATGCCACTCCCCTCTATGGTAGCACCACAACTATGTGACCTTGTCTCCTCCATACTTACCCACTTTGACCTTGGCTCATTGCCTCCCTCTACCTCTCCCTGGACCACCATCATCATCATCATCCTCTCCCCCACTTGATGGATCATGAATACTTGGCATCAACTCGGTCGGATCTGTGTATCTCGAGAAGGGATGATCTTGAAACCATCGTGCATAATCTGCCTCCATCTCGGCATTTTCCACCACATCTCATAAAGCCCAAGGCTATGATGTGTCTATCATCTATAAAAGGGCCTCTAGACAAGCCTCATACTCTAGTGTTGGCCCCCACACTGCTCTCTCTGACTGAACTCGGGCATAATGTGCAATCCCTTATGGCATGCCCTACCATCGACCAAACTATCTTACCACTCAACTGAAGCAAAACCACTCTAGAACAAAAGGAATCTGACCAAGCAAAAACCTTGGACTAAAGAAATACACCATCTCATCATCATCCTCAACCCATGGCTCTGTAAACCTATAAGGTCTCAATACAACCTCATTAATATCATCTAGTATCCAATGCCAGTAGTCTGTCTTGCCCAAATGGGGCTGCATGATGGGACCTAAATAAGTATACATATATGGCATGCCCTATGGCCACTATCGTACACACACTAGATGTGTAATGGGTAGATGCTCCCATGTCCATACTTGTAGCAAAATGACCCCTACTGATAATGATGAGGCCCTTGAATATACAACCTGGTGTAAATCATGATACAAATGAGCCAAAATACAGCTACCCCATGCAAATCTCCATGGCTCATCAATCATCTCTTGAATCAACTGACCCCATCCAACTGGACACCCTCGCCCTTGATAATCTAGCAATAGAAATCCACTTATTAGTCCTACCAATACTGCTGGTAATGCATCATACTGCAACATCTAAAACCAGGATACACTGTCATCACCAATATTGTCATCTCTAAACAAGTCTCAAAATGTAGCCCCACTAGTAATCTAATCATAATACACCTAATCCCCTATAGTCAGGATCCAAAGAATCCTATACACATCCTCAGGAGTCACTATCATCTCCCCCATTGGCAAATGGAATGTGTTATGGTTCAAGTGCCACCGCTCGACCATAGCTGTCAATAATCCCCTGTTCACTCAGAATTGGGGAATCTATAACAAATACATGAAGCTGCACCTATCAATCACCTACTTTTCTACATCAGACAATCAACCCACTGACTCTAAGGGCCATGGATAGAGTCCTCATACCATGAGCTTTCACCCACACACCTATTATTCATCAAGCAAACATAATGTGCACATCATTTTTTTCATCGCAAAGTGATCATCCAAAATCAATCTCATAATCACATCTAGCCATCTAGCTATTGGTTCTGTCTCAGACCTATTTCTAGTCTTTCTCTATCCTGAGTTGGACTGGTTTGGCTTCCCTACTCTGTATCATGAGTTAGGGCATTACCTATCTATTATTAGATCCATCCTAAAAACATCACTTTACATATACCTAACTATTAATGTTTACTTTCTATGCCCATCCTTGGTTGACCTACCAAGACTCTAATCTTTGGCATTATCTTACCCTAGACAAATAATCTACACCCTGTCAAATGCATCACAATATTCAACTGCCCTAATCCACCATTCAAAAGTGCCATTATATAGATTATATGTGCTATCCCATCTCACATGCGCTATTACATCATGCAGATGCACTATTCTATTTAAATGCACTACAAAATTCTCCAAATGTGCTGAAATATTTCTTAAATGCATTATTTCTTTGAATGCGCTACAACAATGCTCAAAAGCTCTATTTTATGGTGGAGATGCGCTATTATTTTAAATGTGCTAGAACATTTTTCATTTGCACTATTACATTATTCAAATGCACTATCTTTTCCAAATGCGCTATTATATTTTTCAAATGCACTAATATATTACAAACCTAGGGTTTCCAAATGTGCTAAAACACTCTGCACATGCACTAAAACATTACACATATGCACTACAACAATTCAAATGCGCTAAATCTTTGAAATTAACACATCTACCCTACAAATCCATGCAAAACTCACAAAATACAAGTACAAAAAGCTAAATCTCAAACAAAGAGGATTTTGACGACATACCAGGGCACCGTAGTCTACTGGACACTCATACCGATGGCCCTTCTCAAATCTATGCTTGCGTAATGGCACCACCATCTTCACTACATTAGAGCTTCAAATCACCAAATACAAATGCCAAAAGTGAAAATGGGTCTTTTTGACCTATTTAACCCCCCAAGTGGCATTTATATCAACTCTTCAAATTATTTATCCCCTTTTTGCCATTTGTTGATCACCACAACTAACTTAGGTTTTGTATCAAATCATTCTAACTATCTTTCTCACCAATCTTCCACCATGCCAGAAATAAAATTCCAACCTACTTAACTTTCACATTTTCATACTCTCTTCTAATTTTATTTTTGAGGGGGTAGTATATCTACATCAAATTAGAACATACAAGCTGGGGCATTAAATTTTTTTGAAACATCAAAACAATCTACCCCAGCCAATCATCGAATCAACATTAAAATCCAACCATCAAATCAATGACAATCAAAACATCATCAATGATTGAACGTCAAATCATTGATGATCAGACATCAAGCCATCAACAAAAAGAGACCATGACAATGATGAAAGGACAGAATATCATCAAATAGACAACCAATCACCAAAATTTGACCTAAAATCAAAAAATCAAGATAGTCTTTGAACTAATATGCTTTACATATTAGCTCAAAGAGGGCATTTGTAGACACCCAAAATTTGGAAAAGACTTAAATCATGCAATCTTGATCAATCAAGACCAAATTAAAGAGAAAATTAGAAGAAGCACAATAGACTTTTCAATCAAAAATCACATCAGGTCATTAATCACCTATCAAATCAACTTTAAAAGAGGAATAAAACAATTCAAATTCACAAAATAATATTCAAAAGAGAAGAAAAGCAAAAGACAAAGTGTTGAAAATAAATCATTTAGTAAATTAATAAAATCACTTTATCCTCACAAGATGGAAATCTCCCTTTTACCATTTAAAAGAATTTGAAAAATCCTTATATTATCCTCAAAACAAAGTCTGTTGAACTCTTCCTCCTGGCTTCTTGTGAGATATTTTGAGTTTCACTTTCACCCCTAGTCAAAATTGAAAATCATGGTTCTTACCCCAATCCCTTCCGAAATCCTATAAATAGGAGGGAAATCTAAGAGACAAGGGACCCAAGTTTTTATGCATCTACACTATGGGCATATTTAGACTCATTGTTTTAGCATTCTCATTATAGTGTTTTCATAGCATTGTTAGTATCATTTTATGTCATTTAGCATCAGTTTGTCTCATCTAGCTTCATTTATTACATATTTAGTTCATGGCATCATCATTTCAAGAGCATTTCTAGGAGTTTCATTTCACATATAATCTGCATTATAGTCATAGATCTTGCATTTTTCATCATAGATCTACATTTTTAGCAACATCTCATTCTAGAATTGTCACTAAAAGGCTAGTTTGAGAGCTATTTTAGTGGTTGTAGTTAGGGAGACATGAGACACTTGTAGAGATTACTTGTTGCTGATGATATCTTGGGTCTAGTATAGTTTGTCATCAGTCCATTTGCTTTCTATGTTAAAGTTTCATGAATACGCGTTCTTACCATGTAAAGGTGCCATAGCTAGGTTTTCACCTTTGGATGCATCATTTCTATTTGCTTTAATTTGTTTCTCAAGATTAGCTAAAACCTAGTGGTGGTCATTAATGCTTTGATGTTCTCGACCTATTTTGGTATGACTGAGATGATTGATATCAAACCCATTGATATGCATTTTTCCTATTCTATGTAAACAAGATGGTTCAATCACATTGAGGTAGACGAAAACATCGTGAGCAGTTTTAACATTAGGGATATGGTGAGGGTTGGTTGTATCCCAACTAATTAGCTCAGGATGGACTAAGGAGAGTGGTTTGTAATATGGATAGGATTTGGAAATGACCTCATTTGATGGTTCATATGTTGTATCAGTTAGGTCTATAATGTGTGCTTCCTCTAAAGTATTAGGAAAAGTAGAGCTAGTGAGTGGCTCATAGTACTCCTCTTTGAATTATTTTGGAAAGAAGTTAGGAAATAAAGTCTGAATCTAAAACCCATCAATAGGTTCATCATCCTCATATGATTTGATGTGATGTGTATTTTCTATATCAGCCTCTAATTTGTTCTTATGTGTGTTGGCTCTTAGTGAAGTAAAGTTTGAACAAGAGGTGGATCCTTTTTCAATGGAACCATTGGATGCAAGAATGTGAACCAAATCACATTGTTTGTCATGAATGGACTCTTTAGATAATTATTCAAATTTCCACTTGGTAGAATCATTGTCATCTTCATTATTAGGGGTGTCCATGAGTGGTTCTCTTGTATGATGTGAATCTGGGAAGGATAGATTCACATTTTTGGTGTCAATCACTTTTTGGTTACTACCATCCCTTTCTTTGGGTACCCACACCAAGGTGGAAGAGGAGGGATCACTATGTTTGGAACAGGACTTGGAAGTGATCTATGCATTATCTTGTTCACTATATCCCACCCTTGTTTTGGATCTGTTAGACTTGAGCTATGCTACTAGGGGTTCAACGATGCCTTTCCCTTTCCCTAAAGGTCCATCACTCGTATATCCCATCTTTTCCATTAAATCAAAACCTTTTCCATATAAGTGAGGGGAAATTTTTATGGTTTTTTCATTGATTTCTTCTATGGAACTTGAAGGTATACCACTTTCTTCAACAAAATGTGCATGGTAAGGCCTAGTAGTGGATGATGGTTTTTCATGAGATCATAGAGAGAGTGGGGATCAAATAATGAGACTAAGTACTCACCTACCCCTTTGCATTGTAGTTTACACTTCCTATCAAACTCTTTCATTAGCCTATCCATTTCTTCATAATGTGATTGTTTGGGGTTTTTTTGTAATGATGGTGAAGGAATGGAAGAACTAGAACAACCAAATTTCTCTTTACCCTTAGTTGATGTAGATAAGTGTTGTTATCTTGGCTGGTGGAGCATGAAGTATCTATTGATGTGGACTGATTGATGTCATCTGTTGGGGTGTCAGTTTCTTTCTTGTTATGATGAACAAGGGAGTTACAATATTGGGCAAAATTTTGATCCCCATGTATGGTCACCTCTTGACCCATGTATGTAGATTTGATACATTGATGGTAAGTGAAAGGAACAACTTGGATGTCATGGATCCATGACCTTCCTAACAAGATATTGTAAGTTAATTTTAAGTCTAAGAGTTGAAAAATAGTTTGTTTTACCACTAGATCTACCCTGATTGGAAAAATAACCATGCCCTTGTAGGATCTCTCCTCATCTTGGGCTTAAAAGGATAGACAATGAGGGGCAGAAAGGTTACTTACCATATTTTGAAGCTTGCTAACATCAAGATCATTTGGCACTAAGGCTTTGGTGAGGATCTTTTTTATGCTCAAGGGAGATTTGCAACAACTGAAAAATAGAGATATGGGAAGGATTCTTGAGTAACTAGTTTAGCAAGTTGTATTTGGGTAAGGTGGAACTCATAGTTTCATGATTGGTACCTATCACAAGCCCTAGTAGAATGACTTTAGAGAGTTTACCTCAAGTAATAGTGTTTGATAATTGTTCCTTAGGTATATCAAAAGATTGGTATCATCTTGGGGGAGGAGCTTGATTATAGGCTACTTATTGATTGGTCATTGAAGGAGTAGTCAGGTTGCATCAGTAAAATGGATGAATGTCATCTTGTCTAGGTGGGCTTGGTCTAGCATTCACATTGGTATTGATGATAAGATACTACTAGTTTGGATGGGGTTGAGTTTTATTATGATTAACTTCAACCACCTCATTATCAACTATGTTTTTGTTTTTATTTATCCACCACAAGTTTTGTTTATCAATGGATTGATTAGATGTATCACGATTTTGTGAGGAGTTGCTCAAGAATCCCTTACCATCTTCTGATAGCTTGATGATATTATTTTTTATCAAGGTCTCTTCTGGTCTCTTCTACTTTGGTTGCATTTTCTAGCATAGTTTTAAAGTCCTTAGGACTTTGAAGTTGTAGCCAATAAATAATATATTTTGAAAGACTATTAATGAAGATATTTATCTTCTCTTTTTCTGGGATGTCTCTATGGTATTTTTTGAAAGTATGTCTTCACCTTTGCAAGAAGACTTTGAATAACTCTTTGGGGAGTTGTTTGGTATTACACAAATCAATCATGGTAACTTCTCTTTCGATATTATAGGAATATTTTGCTATGAAGACTAAGGCCAATTAATCAAAGGACTTAGCATTGTAAGTCATCTTGGAGAACCATTCCATGGATTTCCCTCTTAGGCTTCTAGGGAATAGTCACATTAGGTGAGTTGTATCGTCGACAAATTCCATACTTAGAGTATGGAATTGTCTAAGGTGATCCTAAGGATAAAATGTACCAAAATACTTATCTTATTTTGGTAGTTGTACATTCTATGGAAAAGGTGTGAAGGTGATGCTTTTTTCAAATGGAAGGGGACACATCTTCTTGATGTTAAATTTTGTGGGTTGGATTTTCCCTCGTTTCATCCTTTCCATTTCTAGTTGTAAGTCTTGTAGTTTTTGTGTAACAACATCTAATAGTGATTCTTCCTCATCTCATTTAAGATTTGATATGTCAAAATTAGATGGTAATTTGGAACCTCATTGTGCTAATGCTAACAAGTACCATTCTTTTTTTTTCAAGTATATTTTCCATGATATCAACCAATTTAGGGTTCTGCTGAAAATCTTCAATTTTGGTTTCGATGCTCTTCTCATCCCATATGTTGGATGACCCCATTTTGGAAAAGGGCTCTAAATCCTAATTGGACAAGGGTGATTCATGGCTATTTGTATTTGGTGAACAATTTTTAGGTGTAACAAGTTCACTAAGGTTTAGAGATTGTGTGCACTTGATGGTTCTCTTGGCTATTCTGGCACTCACCTGTATAGGTGATTGTTTTAGTTTCATGGCTACACTAGTTTTTCATAGTAGCATGAGATGTAGATAGGATTCCTTTAGTTCATTTTCATTTTGAAAACATGAGAGTCTCTTGTAGACCGTAGTTCGATAAGCAACAAACTATGTTGGAAAAAACTATTTGACAATGTTGATAATAGTGAAACTCAAGCTTGCAAAGTTAGGTAGGGAATGGATGTGTGTTTTCAATTCATTTCTAACTTGATATGTGGGGTTGAAATAAAAATAACTATTTGATAAGGGTCTCCGTTGGAGTTATAACATTTCTTGTTTGAAATTTGGTGATGGTCAATTTTTGAATCTCTCAGTTTAGTAGAATGTCAACAAGGTAAAAGGGTATCTAAATCTATTGTTCATTTGTGAAAATTGTACATGCAAGTAGCCTCTATTTTATTTTTTTCCTCAGATATAGTACAGAAGGTCTCAAATGGGCTATTTCATTGATTATATGCATTATTTCATAATTCAATAGGTGTTGTTCTACAAAGCATATGTGCTATTTAAATGTTCAAAAATGTTATTTAATCAATCATATGCATTGTTCCATGGAGTAAATGCATTACAAAAGAGGTCAAATGCATTTTTTTATGAATTAGATGCATTATTTTTAGGTTATTCAGCAAATTTTAAGCTCTATTTTGTATTAGTTTGCTACTATATCTTCTTGGAAGGGATTGTGGTCTAAAAATTTAAAATGATTATGGTTTACAATAGACACATCCACACACATTTGCAATAGAAATAATAATTAATTAAAATCACACACACCTAGAAAATGAAAAAAATGGCCTTTCTAACAAGGTTGTCCAAAGTTGGTGACTATCAAGTTTTAGTGTTTATCCAATGATGTTCAAATTTACCTCTCTATGATAGAGAGCTTCCCACCAACACTACAGAGGTTTGGTGCAATCTCTGGTGAGACTACTAGAGGAAGGATATATTTTGAACATGGTTGACTTGCATTTGATTAACACTACAAGATTGGAAGGCATTCCCTCTCACCAGCCTTACTAAGGAAAATCTCCAGAGGTGGCCCTTCTATGGTGGACTAACTTAGCTAGTAAAATGAAGGAAAAGTAGAAACCAAAAGTAGGTTTGGGAGTTTGTTCACTCTAAGAGAGTGAGATCATATCCATATTACTTTGATCTCCCAAAAATGATAGACAATATTTGTTCAATTTCAAACCCTTAACTATAGAAGACAAAGGGGCTCCTAATTAAGCTAGGTGTTTGTCCATTCCCTATTTGACTATTATTGGCCCTCACTGAAGGTTTACCATTCTAATCAACTCTTATGAGTTAAGAGCATAGGCCTACTTCTGATTAGATAAGTGAGATCAAACTTACTACTTAGACTAGGTTATGGATTTAGAAATGCCACACTCCAATCGATGAGGGTCAAGGTTTACTTACCAAGTTTGAAACTAGCAAAGGCTAGGCATAATTTTGAGGGTCTTCATTCCTACCTCATGATTTTAGCAACCTAAGATTCATGTTAACTTAGAAGAGGTTTGCAAACAACCACAAATTAGATCTGAATGTTATATGTGATGGTTAATAGCCCAAATCATATGTATGATAGAAAATAACATATGCATCATAGAAAGTTGTAAATATGTTGTAAGAACAATCAAATGAGCTATTTAATAAGGAAAATGCATTCTAAGAATAATCAAATGCACTGTAGAAAGCTTCAAAAGTATTATAGAATGCTTCAAATGCAATAAAAGATTGGTCAAAAGCATTAAAACAGTGTTTAAAAGTGGTGCAACATCAGGAAAATGGAAGATCCAATCTTCATGAGCTTGGGAACATCTTTGAAAGTTTGTTGATCTTGTTGTGAAGTTTACCAAATATTGTAGAACCTACAATGGGTCAGATCTACACCAAAAACTAGAGAATTTAACATAGATCTAAATGAAAAAGAAAAGATTAACAAGAAATCTCAAAGAGTAGAAAGGCTTTAAGATGAAGCCCCATAGATAGTGCCAATTTGTATATGATGTATTCACGTATTCATGAGACCTTAGAGAAGAGTGGAAATAGAATAACAACAAACTAATATAAACCCAAGAAATCATTGTCAAATAGAGACTCTACAAACATCCCATGTTTCCCTAAGTACAACCACTAAGGTTGCTCTCAAACTAGCATCTCAGTGACAGTTTCTAAAATGAGAGTATGTTATGAATGCAGATCTACAAAGATGTAATTTGTATATGGTGGATTCACATGTTCATAAGATCTTAGAGTAGAGTGCAAATAGAATGATAATAAACTAATCTTAACCCAAGAAATCATTTTGAAATAGAGACTCTACGAACATCCCATGTTTCCCTAACTAAAACCATTAAGATTTCTCTCAGACTAGCATCTTAGTGACAATTCTAGAATGAGAGTATGCTACGAATGCAGATCTACAAAGATGTATGCAAGATCTATGTGAGAATGCAAATTATATGATTATAATAACCCTAGAATGCTATGACATGAGTCTAAAATAGGCTAAACATGTGCTAAATGATACTAAATTACATGAAAAGAATGCTAAAATGCTATCAAAATGACATGAATTTTCTATAATAACAATGCTAACATGATAACTCTAAATGTGCCTAAAGTGAAAATGCCTAAAACTTGGGTCCCTTGCTCTTGAATTCTCCTCCTATTTATAGGATTTTAGAAGGGGTTGGGGTAAGAATCAGGGTTTCACTTTTGATTGGGGGTAATGGTGAAATTGTTAATATCTCATAAGGTACCAAGAGGAAGAGTCCAATAGACTTAGTTTGTGAGGATAAAATGAGGATTTTTCCAATTCTTTTAAATATAAAAGGAGGATTTTCACTTTTGTGAGGATAAATGGATTTATTGATTTAATAAAAGTTCCATTTATTTTCAACTGTTGTCTTTTCCTTTTTCCTTTTTTTATTTCATTTTCTGATTTTGAATTATTTTTAGCACCTTTTTAAAGTTGATTTAAGTCCTTTTTGATTTGATAGATGATTTGATTGATTAATGACCTCATGTGACGATTGATTTAAAAGTTTGTTGTTTTCTTCTAATTTTATCCTTAATTTGCATCATTTGATCGAAATTGCATTGTTTTAGGTCTTTGCCAATTTTTAGGTGTCTACATCCACTTTTTTGGAAAATCTTAACCCATCGGAGTTGATCGATTGGATCAATGAACTAGATGAGTACTTTGAGTATGAAGATATTGATGATCCTGATAGGGTCAAGTTTGCAAAGTTGAAACTAAAGAGATGTGTAGAGATTTAGTGGTAGGAGGTTCACTTGGAGCGAAAAAGAAAGGGAAAGGACAAAATCACTAGATGGGGTCGGATGATAGTTAAACTAAAGTGGCGATTCATTCCCATGGATTATGAGCTTGATTTGTTGAAGAAGATGCATTAAGTGGGAAAATATGTTCAAGAGTATACCAAAGAGTTCTACTGAGTTCTTATTAGAAATGGCCATGCAGACACTGATAAGATAAAAGTGGCTCATTATCTTAATGGGTCAAGGCCAAGTATTTAGGATGACTTGAGTCTAGTTTAAATGAATAGTATTAAGGAGGCATACCAATTTTCCCTAAGAGTTGAGGAGAAACTAAGCAAGAAGTTTGACAACAAGAATAGTGGAAGAGGTCATAGTGGAAGATCTGGCAGACAATCTTATGGAGGTCATAATGATGATCAAAAGAAAAAGAATGAGGCTATAAATAGAAATTAGAACTAGAGAAGAAATAATTCCAATCATTTTCATGATCAGAACAATAGAGATCAAAGAGGAAGAGGCAGAGGACAAGGATTTGGAAGAGGAGGCTTCTATGGAAAATGTTTTCACTACAGAGAAGAAGGGCATAGAACATTTGAATGTTCCTAGAGCAAAGGAAGGATAGATTGAAGAATAGAAGGCTAGGACAGAGTTGTATATGTTGATGAAGATGTCAAATCATCACATTCTAAAGTTTCTAAAAGAGGAGAAGTCATAGTTAATAGAAGAGTCCTACTGAGTGGTGAGAATGAACCTAATCAAAGGAGTCTATTTCGCACAAGGCGTAGATGTGAAGATAAGTGTTGTGATGTGATCATTGATGCTGGAAGTACTGAAAATCTTGTGACAAAAATGATGGTCACCAAGTTGAAGCTAAAGAAATAGAAATATTTGCATCCATACTATATTGCTTGGGTGCAAGATGACCACAAGGTCATGGTCAATGAGAATTACGTAGTAAAGTTCAAGATTTGAAGCTACTAGGATGACGCACTATGTGATATCATACCTATGGACATATGTCATATGTTTCTGGGTAGGCCATGGAAAATTGACAAGCATGATGTACATAATGGATGAGCAAATACCAACACTCTAACAAAGATTGGAGTGAAGCATAAGTTGAAGCCATTGAAGGATAAAGAAGAAAATGTATGTTGTGCTCCATAATATGTTTTGTTGATGGAAAAGACTTTCTCAAAGGTATGAAGCATAAGCATATGTGTTTTTCTATAATTCCAAAAGATAGTAGAGAAGAAATAAAGGAGGTACATGCAGAAGTTGTAGATATGTTGGGAGATTTTTCAAATATTGTACCAAATAATGTACCTAATGGATTGCCCCCAATGAGGAAGATTAATCACTAGATGGATTTCATTCTAAGAGCTATTTTTCCAAAAAAAGGTAGTGCATAGAATAAAACTAGAAGAAAGTGAAGATTTGAACAAGAAAGTTTAAGAGTTGTTGCAAAAGGGGTTAATTCAATAGATTCTGAGTCCATGTGTTGTACCAGTCATATTAGCAACAAAGAAGAATGTAGAATGGAGGATGGAGGATGTGCATAGATTCTCATGCTATCAATAAGATCATAATTAAGTATAGATTTTCATTGCCAAGAATGGACGCTATTATGGATTGTTTGACTATGGCTGAGTATTTCACAAAGATAGATCTAAAGAGTATGTATCATCATATTCATATCAGAAAAGGTGATGAGTGGAAGATTACTTTCAAGACAGAAGGAGTGTGTAAGTGGTTAGTCATGCCTTTTTGACTAACTAATGCACTGAGTACTTTCATGAAACTCATGAATGAGGTACTAAAGGATTCTTTGGGTATGTTTTTCATTGTTTACCTAGATGATATCTTGATCTTTAGTAAGACATTAGAAGAGAATTTGATCCATATTTGTAAGGTGTTTGATAAGTTGAGGGAAGAAAAGTTGCTAATAAACCTGAAGAAGTGCAGTTTTGTAAAGGAGGAATTGGTGTACCTGGGATTTGTAGTCTTAACAAAAGGTCTAAAAATGGACCTAGAGAAAGTGATGGCTAACCTTGAATGACCTACTCCAAAGAGTGTGACAGAGGTAAGATCTTTTCATGGACTGGCTGATTTTTATAAAAATTTCATAGGAGGTTTTAGTAGTATTTATGGACCCTTGATTGAAACAATGAGAGGGGATAGGAAATAATTTAAGTGGATTGTAGGAGCAGATAATAGTTTTAATCTATTCGAATAGAAAGTTACTAAGTAGCCTATTTTAGTACTTCCTAATTTTAACAAGGTGTTCCAAGTAGACTGTGATTCTAGTGGTACTACAATAGGAGTTGGTGTGAGCCAAGAAGGTAGACCTATTGTTTATTTTAGTGAAAAGTTGAATGATGCAAAAAGAAAATATTTTGTTTATGATCAAGAATTTTATGCTATAGTTCAAGCATTGAAGAAGTGGAGACACTATCTTCTTCCTAAGGAGTTTTTTTGTATACTGATCATCAAGCTTTGCAATATTTGAATATTCAAGGAAAATTAAACCAAAGGCATTTGAAGTGGGTTGAGTTTTTGCAGAGTTATACATCTATTTTGAAATATAGGAGTGGGATGTCTAACAAAGTTGCAAATGCTCTTAGCAAAAGACAAATTTTTTTGATAGAAATGTAGATAAAGGTGGTTGGGTTCAAGGAGCTTTGTACTTTATATCTAGATGATCTTGATTTTGGTGAAGTGTGGAAGGCTTGTATAGAACCTATTACACTTGACAGGACAAAGTGGTCATATTTTATGATCAAAGATAGCATGTTGTTCAAAGGAAGCCAATTGTGCATTCCCAAAAGTTCAATGAGAGAGAATCTAATCAAGGACAAGCATAGTGGAGGATTGGCTAGACATTTTGGAGAGATAAAACCATAGCCTTGGTTGTTGAGAATTATTACTGGCCAAAGTTGTAGCAAGATGTGAAGAAGTTTGTATATAGTTGCAAAGTATGTCAGATGGTGAAAGGAGTGAAGTAGAATACAGGGTTGTATCAACTATTACCTATACCAAAGAAGCCATGGGAGGATGTTAGCATGGATTTTGTTCTTGGATTATTAAGGATGCAACATGGGATTGATTCAATTTTTGTGGTGGTTGATAGGTTTTCAAAGATGACACATTTTATTCCTTGCAAGAAGACTAGTGATGTTGTTCATGTAGCAGAGTTGTTTTTCAAAGAAGTGGTTAGACTACATGGTCTACCAAAGAGTATAGTTTTAGATCAAGATACCAAATTTGTTGGGTATTTCTTGCATACATTTTGGAAGAAATTGAGGATGGGGTTGATGTTTAGTTAATCACATCATCCACAAATTGATGGACAAACAAAAGTGGTGAGTAGGAGTTTAGGAAATTTACTAAGATGTTTGGTTGGAGACAAGCCAAAAGGATGGGATATGATTTTACCATAGGTAGAATTTATATATAATAATTCTATCAATAGGAGTACTGGTAAATTACCATTCCATATTGTATATGGGAGTAGTCCTAGAAATTCTTTTGAATTGAAGCAGTTGGATAAAGGAGATATAAGTAGTGCTGAAGCATAAGAATTTGCTAAACATTTGAAGAACATCCATGAGGAGGTGAAGAAGCACATCATAAAGATAAATACACATTACAAGGCTAAGGCAGATGTTAAAAGGAGGTGCAAGGAATTTTAGATTGGAGATGAAGTCATGGTTCATTTACGAAAGGAGTGTTTTCTAGTGGGTGGAAATAATAAGCAAAAGATGAAGAAGTTTGGACCGTGCAAGATAGTAAAAAAGGTATGATTCTAGAAATTTTTATAAAGTGGAGTTGCCTACTAAATTGAATATTTCACTAGTATTTAATATTTTAGATTTGATAGAGTATTATGAAGGAGGTGATGGAGATGAAGTTGCAGAAGCATAGTGGACTATTCCAGCAACTAGTTCAGCTACAAAGGAGATTGAGGAGATACTAGACAGTCGTATTGGCAAAAGTATAAGGAAGAGAATTTATGAGGAATACTTGGTCAAATGGAAAGGGAGGCCAGTAGAGGATTCATTATGGATAGCAAGGTAGGAGGTTAACCATCTTGGTTTTCCCCTGAATACCTGAGACATGATGGAGTCACTTCTCAAATTACCCCGAGTGTCTGATGTAGGAGCATCCTAGGTGTAAGAGAAATCTTGCATCACCCAAAAATATTTGTATTTCGATCTTTTCTATTTTAATAAGGACTAGTAGATAGGGGGGTTACTATTTCTGGGAACTTGCTAGTTTTAGTGATTTTTTCATATGAGCTCAGAATATTCTCATTTTCTACATGAAGGTTCATTTTAGAGTCATAAGCCTACCATAAAAATCTCATTGCATCAGCTTAAGTATCAGATAAGTTATTGCAGATTTTTGATGGAAAAATTTGTAGAAAAATCTTTTGGCTCACCATTGGAGGCCTTAGAGTGCCCAAATGAGGCCTGAAAAATCAATGGAAGAGAAATTGCATCATTTTGAGCTTGTAGATCAAGAGCTGGCATTTCTGAAAAGTGGTTATAATAGCCAATCAGAGCAACGGTTCAAGAGTTATGGCTTTCCAAAGTTGGGCTACCCAAAATATCTAAAATAATTGTCAAATATGTATTTGGTTGGCTCTATATATATTGTTAGGGTTTTTCAGCCCTGGGTATTAAGTTCCAATCTCTAGAACCTTCCTATGCGTCATAGAATTATCTATTTAGGAATGACTTGAACATTGTCTAGGACAACTCTGGGTGATAGTTCACAATTTGTCTTGTAGATTACTGTAATGAAGGCACCCATGTGGGTTAGCATATTGTACTTTTGAATTTTTTAATTCAACATTTACAGTGCAAATAAGAAGTCCATTTTTTTCTCCGATTTGTTATTGTTTCTTTATTTTTGTTATGGTTTATTGTATTAAGGGGAGCATCCTTCATCACCCTCAAACTTGTTCCAATGAACATGTAAACATGTAATATGACTAAAAAGACCTTGAACCACCTATCTAGGGCCTCAAGAACCTCATTGGACCAATTTACCCCTTTAGGTCCTAAGTCACCTAGTTTGACCTATTTGGCAACTATGAGCAACTTGACCATTTTGGGCTTTTCCAACCTACGTATCCACACCATAGGACCAAGTTAGTCCTCTTATTGATATAGTGATGTGACCAATATCACTACAAGCCAAAACACCTAAGAATCCCTAGGTCTACCACTACCTTACCTAGGTGCTCCTACACTAATCTCTTCCTTCTTCCTCTTCTTCTTCATCAACCAATCAAACAAGCAATCCAAATGCCTCCTTCCATATAAGAATGCTCTCTTTTTCAACTTCATGAGATTTATTTTTCAAAATTTTATATGCCCTCTCTTTAGGTATGAATTTCTTTACAATTTTTTTTAGGGCTATAGACATATGTGTCTTCTCAAATCTAACATTGTATGTGCTAAAGTGGTCTCCCTTATTTATCTTTCAGTGGATAATGCCCACTTCCACTTAGGATCTAATTTATTGTATAAATCTACAAGGGTTCATTCACCTAATTCTATAGGCATATATCTAAACTTTATCATCATAGATTTTTCAAGCTTCACTTAATCATCTTGAATGCTTCTATACTAGCTCATTCTCTTAACTTCTCACATACATAGTCAACAATCATTGGAGGCAATTTGTGAACAATTTGAAGTTTTCTCAAATTTTCAAACTTGGTTTCTTCTTCATCTTCCTCCTCAGAAACCATCTTCCTCCTCATTAGGTGTCATGACTAATTTTCTCCTCAACCTCTTGGGTAAGCTTTTCTTTGTTGTTTTGGTAGGCTTCCTATTTCTTGGGCTTTCTTTTTCTTTTGCAGTCAAGGATTGAGATGCCTTAGATCTTGTGATCACTCTTCTCTTTGGTTTGGGTTCTAGAG
The DNA here is from genome assembly GCA_028749045.1 of Cupressus sempervirens. NCBI lineage: Eukaryota > Viridiplantae > Streptophyta > Pinopsida > Cupressales > Cupressaceae > Cupressus > Cupressus sempervirens. The sequence goes on from CM053789.1 coordinate 831,364,985, forward strand.
ATGTGACTACCTTTTTTATAGTTTTCTTCAAATCCTCCTTCACCTTTTGATCAACAACCACCACTTTATTTATTTATTTTTCCTTGGGCTTAGCAATGATTAACTCTTTGTTTTTTGACTCTTTGGCTTTTGCTTCTTCATCAAATTACTCATCCTCACATTTGCCTTTAGTTATCTAAAGTTGACTTGTGCCAAGTTTTCCTTCAAGATCTTTGATCATTTTCTTCTATTTTCTATCTATCTTGGGCACTTTGGTTTCCAGTAACATTTTAATCTTGGTTGTCTCATAATTATCAAATGACTCAACATTCTTGTCAATCTCTTTAGATAACAATGCAGTCACTATTGTTGTAACTTCATCTACATTCACTTCATATTGCATTGGCCTTAGCCATGCAACCCTTGGTAGTACTACCTATGGATAGATGAAATTTGTATCTACCATAAAATATATATAATCAAAATAATTATCTACCACTAACTTTGGTATACTCATCTTATTTGTAATGCCTACCTCTAGTTTACTTTTCATGTTAGATTGTTGGACTCTTTTTAGCCAGTTTTATGATTATGTTTTATGATTAGCAATACTTGGTTACTAGATTGGATTGGATGTTATTTTAGACTTAGTTGATTTATGTGATGAGCTACTTGGTATTTAGTTATTTCATGTGTATATGATTACTCTTTCGATGATGAAACATGTATGTTCATATAGTGATTTCAGTTATTTTGTGATGATAGTTAGATTGATTATATGTAGTTTCTATGTGTTGGTCTCAGATTGGTTTTGACAAGTGAGTGTCAACACACTTATGTCATTTACTTAATTCATGTTGAATTAGTAATACATGCTAAGCACAACATGTAAATATTAGACCATGCCAAGTTGTAATAAGTGTTGAGTCACTCAAATGTCAAGCAGATTGACCATGTTGAGAGATTTAGGAGCCAAGTAAATAGTAGATGTTGAGTAATGCAAGTGTTGAGTTATAGTATAAAGAATAGTGCATGTCGAGCATTAGGGACTTCATATTTTGAGTGACACAGTTTTGACATATTTGTTTATAATGGCACAAACAACTATGTAAACCATTTTTTCATTGACTTAAGATTAAATTGTGATATTTTTGAGATAAGGATGAATCTATATTTGCATTCACTATGCAATTACATGAAACCAACCAAAAAATAGGAAGGATTAAGTGCCAATATGGATGAATCTCAACTGTAGATTCATACCTCCCCTTAAACCACCAAAGTCTTCTTAAGGAGGACAAATCCCTAAGCTCTTAAGTGAATGGTATGGATGAGAATTGAATGACTAGAGAAGATAGTTTGAATGTAGAGCATTCATAGTGACTTAGAAGTTATGAAGAAAGAGTGAATTCCAGAATCAATTAGAGAAGAACAGAGGATAGAAAAAAGGATACAACATTGAGACATTTGATCATGAAGGATCAAGAAGACATTGTTTAGAGGTGATTTTTCATAGGCAAGCAAGTGCCAACCCCAAGATCTATGCTAAGACATTTTAACATGTGATTTTAGTCATATCTCTTAACAGAGTAGTTCTAACAGGCTATATGAAATTCTTTAACAGTGTGCTTACTTAGTTTTAAGTTCAAGTCCTCTAACAAGGCACACTTCTAACAAGGTGTTGAAATCCTCTAATAAGGTGAGACCTAACAGTCTTTGTAAGCCTCTAACAGGGTAGACCTTTCACAGGGTAGATCATGTTTCTTGGTCAAAACATTGTAACCTTCATTGGATACACTTTATTAATATAGTAGTGTGTGATAACCCCACTAAAATAATATTTAATAATTATTAAGATACATACATACATACATACATATATGTATATATGAATGATATAATAATATTAATATGAAAATATAAATTATTATAGATCATAATAATATAAATACTACAATATAATTTTATATATATAGTAATTAGATATTAAATAATATACTATTGAATATTAATTATAAATATATATATATATATATATATATATATATATATATATATATATATATATATATATATATCCATGGTATGATATAAATAAATAATATTTATCACTAATACTATTAAGAATGATATCACTATACACATAATATATGTTATGTATAATTGTTAATATAATATATGTTAATTAATTATATAATTATTATATTATAAAGAGACACAACCCTTATTATTGAAATATATGAAAAGGGAATAAAAATGTTGTTAAGGAGATCATCAAGAAGAAAAAATATAAAATATATGCATAGTAAGGTTTAAAATCTAATGGCCCTGAAGCAGGTCATTACAAATGGTATCAGAGCAAGAAATCTAGCCATCCTATAAATTATACAGTGAAGCTTCCATTCACACAATAATATATGAATATGGTGAAATGTATTTGCAAAGAAAATGTTTCATATATTAGGAGTAAGATCAACGTGACATTTCAAATAATACGAGATACGTAGACAGGCATAGTAGAGAATAAAGGCATAAGGAGAGTGACAAAATATATGTTGCATAGGAGGATTAAAAGAAATAAATCCAACCAATTCCTCTAAAACTATTACAGATCCAACCAGTTGGAACATGGGTGTCAAAATCTCTACCATCAACAAGGAAATCACTCTTATCCAGAGCGTACAGATAGCTATTATTCCCCATATCCATACTGGAATCACAAAATATAAATAGAGCATCAACACTCAATTTATTTAGGAACTTGGTATTGAAGTGTCATTGGTAATTTGTTGAAGAAATGAATTTGCAGAAGTTATTTCAACCCTTCGCCAATGTTTTATTCCATATCGCAGCCTTAAAACATAATATGTTGCCACTGTTCGATAATGCAGCACTGTAACAACATGAAATGCCAGCTAATTATGATGGATTTTCTATGACTAGTCCTCACCCCACCTTAACTCCTTCATTAAAAATGAAAATGAGGGAAACATTGCTATAGCAGTATGGATTGTAGTTTCTGTATTGTTTCCAATGACACTAGCCCTTTGTGGAATTTGTAGAGAATTACGCCAATGTTGAGCGCACCAAGTCTTATTCACAACAGTACAATAGATTGAATCATAGTCAAAGTAACTTTAGTCTCAAATGGAATTGCAGATCAATCAAATGCACAATTCATTTGCATCAAATTCGAACTCAACTATATTGTGAAGAGAATTCATAATTCTCTCACTTCTTTAAAGTTTCAAGCCCTCAACACAAGCTTTGGAAAATTTCATGAAAAGAATCAACTAAATAATGGTTTGATTTGCATCAAGAATGCATTTTATACCCATTACAAACCAAAAGTCTTCATCAACACGCTAGATTCATTTAGCTTCCTAGACACACTTTTCACTAATAAGGTTTCGTCATCACACCATCAAATTGAAACAAAGTATTTATTAAGTTATACTTAATAAATAACTTCTTATTCCACATTACCTATCTTGGAATGTTCGATTCAAGAGTGAAATTATAAAAGGATTGGAACAGTATTAAAGTTATAATAGTGGACCTATAAATTATGAAGAATGTTGAGAAATAATAATACTGAGAAAGCAATTAAAGTATATAGATAAAAGAAAGAAGATCATGTATTACTAAGGAGGGGCTCATAGCTATTGAATAGGCATTGAAGGGAGAAAGGTTTAAGATAAATTGACACCAAAGTTGACAAAGGTATGAACCCCATCTAAGATATTAATTTAAAATATTGTTATCATTATTAAAATACTTTTTCTATGTTTATGTTTCATTATAAATATGAATATTGTATTGTTAGTAATGTCTAACGAATATTGAATCATATATCTACATATATATAGGAGAAATATGGAAGTCCAACCTATAATTATTAATGGTGGATAGACCTATAATATTATTGAAAATAAGTTCAATCTTTAATGATCTAATTTACCATAAGAAATATATGATATTAACAAGGAAATGAATGTTGTCTTCTTCAATCTAATATAACCATAATTAATAGATTGTGGACATGTTTATAAATATTAGTATTTTATTATGTAATGGATAGGGATTATGTATAAGAGGAGTAAATTTCTCATTTTGGGTTAGTAAGGGACCCACGTAGATCGTGTCCAAACATGAGATGTTGTAAATCTACCATCCATTACAAGATTTGATATATGGGACTATATTTCTTTCCACCATGTAATAATGAATGTAAATAAATAAGACCTTTAATAATATTAAAATAAAATGCACAATTATGAATTTAATATTAGTAAAGATCATATGACTCTTGTATTAGTCACATGATGGATAGGAAGTGTGTAAAGGGGGAGGAGTAAATCGATTGCATTGGGGAAAAATGAATCCCAATATGGACTAAGGTTTGAGGGAGCCCCAAGCTGGGTGTGTCCAAAACTCAGAGCTATAGTAAATATTCCATTCATCATGGGACCTACTGCAAGGGAAATAATTATAAAAATCTACCATCCACATCAAAATTAAACATGTTCCTAGTGGGTAGGGAGTGTGCACAGGGGGAGGAGTAAATTAGTTGCATTCGAGAAAACTGAATCCCAATATGGACTAAGGTATGAGGGAGCCCCAAGCTGAGTGTGTCCAAACTTAGAGCCACATTAAATCTTCCATCCACTATCAAATTATAAATCCTATTATAGTACTAGCTATAGAAAATATGAATCTTTAATCTAACTTTTTATTTCAAGATAGGGGAAAGGAGCATGACATTCATGATCAAAGTGGTAAAACATTTCCTTACCTTTTTTTTATTTCAAATTGTAAACATGATTATAACATGTATACTATGTGTCTACATCATGTCTTCTTGCATTAATATGTCTACTTTGTGTCTTCTTCATGTCTTCATGCATTCATATGCCTACCTCATGTTTGCATCGTATCTTCATGCATTAAGTGTCTACTTTGTATCTTCATTCATATGTTCTTGCACATGCTATTATATACTAACATGTTTCCTTTGTAAGTGTCTAACACGTAGTAAGGAAAGAGAATAAATCCAACCTATGAATTAATAAGGATCAAATCAATTGCTTGAGCACAAGAAAATTTGAGAGGGGAGGACTGTGATAACCCCACTAAAATAATAGTTAATAATTATTAAGATATAAATATATATATATATATATATATATATATATATATATATATATATATATATATCCATATTATGATATAAATAAATAATATTTATGTTGGAAATCTGATTGAAAAGCTCATTGTTGAATATCAAAGAGCGAGCTTGTTGTTAAAAGAATGTTTTCAATCATTGTTTTGTCATTGATGTCAAACCTACTATTTGTAAGAATGACATTTTCTTATAAGATCCAAGTACTATCACTTATTTGATTGATGAAGAGGATTTGATCAACAAGATGTAACAAGAGCACCTAAGGGAAAGGTTGAGTTATAATTTTGTAATGAAGTGCAAGGATCAGTTAAGACAATGGTTAAATGATGTATTGATAACATACTCAAAGACACGGAGGTTGGTCACACTTAGAAACATTGGAGGAATAAGTTGTAACAAGGTTGACTACAAAGCTTAAACTAAGTTTCATTAGTGGGTGCCAAGCAAGCTAGTTGAAGCTGAGCAAATTCTCAGTTGGAGTTGAGCAAAAGGAAAATCTAGTGTGTGACGAGTGATCTTCAGGTGCCGAGTGAAGTTCAAGTGTCGAGAAAAGTGTCAAGTGTTGAGCATCAAAAAATATTAGTTGGTGCTGAGTGAACTTTAGGTTCTGAGCATTAGTAAAAACACAGTTGATGCTGAGTAACATAGTATGTGCCCAGCATCAATTTAAATAGTGTTGAACCATTGCATTATTTTAAATGACAAACATTTGCCAAATCTGAGCCGACATAGTTGTTACCTAGAATTTTGTGAATCATTTAGAGGATAAGGATGATGAGTTGGTGGCATAGAATTCTATGTAAACCATTTTTGGGTGAATTCAAAAGGATTATTCAAGAAGTTTCTAGAGGAAACAAAATATAGGTTAGAGACAATGAATCTTACCTAATCCATACAAATTGAAATCAAAGAATGGAAGAATCGAGCGAGAAAGGAATTCCAAGACTTCTATTTAAGGAGTCACAAACCAAGAAGAAAATGTTGCTATGGCTACTACTAGAGTGCCAAATTGTGAAGTGGTTAGAAGGGTGTCAAGGAGAAGGCATCTAGGAGAAGAATAGAGCATAGGGACTCTGTTTCTACAAGTGGTCAAGAAGAGATGATTGCATTGGTAGCATGGAGACTCAAGGAGACTAAGCTTGAAAGGAGGGCAAGCTATTAGAGTTGCAAAGATTGAAGGCCAGGCAATGTGAAGAGCTAAAGAGCGATCTGAAATCTGCAAGTTGAGTTGTATTCAGTATTCAATATTCAGGGGGGTGAATTAGTGATAGAATAATTTTGACCTGATTACTAAATACAAGGATAAAAGGGAAATCCTATTGACTTAGGTTGGCCTAATAGCCATTTGTAAATCTTTTAACAAGGTGGCATTCCAAGTAAATGTTCTAAAAGTCCTCTAACCAGGCCCACTTCTAATAGGTTGGTTAAATCCTCTAATAAGGCCACATTTAATAGTGTGTTGTAAGCCTTTAATAGGCCAGGCCTTTCATAGGGCATCACTTCAAAAGAGTGAGAATTGAGTAGCATGTTATTGGTGGTTTTTTCCAAATTGGGTTTCCACATAAATCATTGTATTATGTGTTGATCTTTTATGTGTTATTCTTGTATGTTGATTTATTATAACTTGCTGAATTGAAAAGTTAAAGCTTGGATGAATGAATGGTTGAATGAGCTCACTACACTCAGTGAAAAAGTTTGAATAGGACATTTGGACCTTGAATAACTGATTCACCCCCCCTCCTTTCAGTTATTCTAAAGCATTTCTAACAATTTATCACTAATACTATTAAGAATGATATCACTATACACATAATCTATGTTATATATAATTGTTAATATAATTATTATATTATAAAGAGACACAACTCTTATTATAGAAATATATAAAAAGGGAATAAAAACATTGGTAAGGAGATCATCAAGAAGAAAAAATATAAAATATATGCACAATAAGGTTTAAAATCTAATGGCCCTGAAGCGGGTCATTACATAGTGAAGATTTGTGGGTGTCATCCCCACCCCAATTTTACCTTCTCACTTGGAGGGTTTCTGGGTAATCATATCTAGTGTTATGTGTGTGAATGCTTACATGGTTATATGATTTGGATGTATATGTTTTACATGCTATTTCAGTTTATTCATTGAATACATTTGATGGATGTGTTGTGAAAGTTTTATGGGTCAAAGTTTCAACTATTGATTCACCCCACACCTTAGAAGTTTACCTTTCCTGTTTTAATTCCAACACTATGGCTACTTACCCCATACTTGCATGTGTATGGTGTACTTGTATGTTTTACTTTATGTATGACATTTTTGATATGGTTGAGGGAGGGAGTCACATTTACCTACTAGTCAGGATCTACACGATGTACCACTTCTTGACATTGCCTATTTTTTAGATTTATATGTATATGTACATGCTCAAATTTTATGTAGATTTTAGGTACCGGGCATCGACTTCCCTAAATTGTTAGCAGGAGTGTGCCCTATCACAATATCTCAATGGTAAAAGAAAGGAGATAATTCTTGATTCCAAATCATAACCTTAAGCCAATTTTCCTAGAAAGTAGGACAAGTATCTGATGTTTACCCTTCCAAATTCATCAAATGATGTGAATTTGTGTTTTTGATCCTTAAGTTGATCTAGTACTTTGTTCTTTATAATGGGTTTTCTTATTTAGTTTTGTGGGTCTTTTGTGATTTTTAGTTATAATTAAATCAAATTAAAAGATAATTTAATAATTTAATCTAATTAAATTTTATAAAGAAAAATTAATAATTAATTATATTTAATTAATTGAGAAATTAATTAAATAAAATAATTAACTTTAAATATTTAATTAAAGTTCAATTTTGGCACAATTATATTTATTTAATTTAATAATAATTTATTTAGGTGTTTCATTTTTATAAATAAACTCTAAATATTATTTAATATTAAATTAATAAATATTTTATAAAATATGTCTTGTGATTTTTTTTAAAAAGAGAAAGAATTAATTTAATAAAGATTATTTCAATTAAATTTCAAAAAGTTTGCACAGGAGATTAAAATAAAATAAAATAATAAAAGAAAAAGTTTTGCATGATTAGAAAATTGAAACCCTAAAGGGAGAAAACTCTTTATTAAAAAATTAAAACTCATTTCTCGAGACATAGGTTGGGAGGAGCCAATTTCTGGGAAGAGGGTTTTCAAAAGAAAGGGAATTTGCTTGTGAGCTCTATGCATCTAATTGTTTAGCATCAGATCCAAGTAGGATCTTGTTGAAGTTTTGCATAGTAGTTCTTCTTTTGAAATCTTTGTCTTCTCTATCTTTGTATGGATTTTTTTTAGAAATTGTTAGGTTGAAATCCTTGATTGAGAATTTTTGTATTCATAATTCGATCATTTTAGAAAAATTATAATTTGGGGCAGGGTTTTGGAAAAAAAGAAAATTAGGATTTTTATTTACAAACTCAATCAATTTTATTTATCTTTCCTATCAGATCTATGCTAGATTTTTGTTTTAAAATACATATTATATAAAATTACCATAGTAAATAAACTTACCGTGATAATTATATATATATATATAGCAATTTACAATACCAAAAAAATAGATTCTTTGTGATTTTACATAGGGGGTTATGTTTTATTTTTAATAAAATATATAAAAATAATAATATTAAATGGGGATCAAGGTCATCACTTCTGTGAGTAGCCAAAGCTACTATAGTAGTCGAGGTTACCTTGGCAACCAAGGCTACTAAAGTAGTGGCCTACAGGCCTTTCCAAATAATGAGGCATGCATTTTTAAAATATTTTTATTATTTAAAATTTAAAATATAATTTTTTAATTATTTAAAATTTTAATATAGTTTTTCTTAATTATTTAAATTTTTTAGTATAATTTTTAATTATTATAAATTAATTTAATTAATATTAAATATTATTAAAAAATTTAAAATAATTTTTATTATGCTATTAATTAATAATTATGGTTATTAATAAATTTTTATTATTTAATTATTTTTATTTTTATTTTATTGGTAAGCGGACGAGGCCTTTGTATTATATTAGATGAAAAAATTATAAGTTACAGATTAATCTGTTCAAACAGGCACTAGTAGGAAAGAACGTAGAAAGAAAACCTCTAGTCTTTCCTAGGACCAAAGTCCTAAATTATACAAATGTAAAAGGGGCATACCCAAGTATGATTATAGCTCTAAAGATTATGCTTATATATGCTTATACATGATGTTCAATCAAAAAGATACATTGAGAGTACTAAAAGAGGAAAATTGAGAACTAAAAGGGGCTAGGTTCCAGCGAAGAGCTTTGAAAATCCAACAACAAGAAATGCTTCTGTAGAACCAGAATCAGTATGTAAAGAACATTAACAAATGAAGTAAACATTCACAAACCAAAAACTAAATTCACATATATGCTTAGACAAAGGAAGAAAACAAGAAGTGCAAACCTCACAAGAAAAAGCACTCCATGCTTTCTTGATTCTGTAGATGTGTCCTTTTGCTGTGGATGTATGCTCAAGATGCTCAAAAGCTGCTTCAATGGAGATGGGTAATGGCAAATTGGTAGCTTTGTGAGCTCTCAATTTGGCATTATAAGGGTATGGTTGATGGCTTTGGTTCTCAAAATAGCATGGTAACTTTAGCTCAAAGATTGTTGATGAAATGGCTTGGGATGGGATTCAATTTATAGGCTAAGGGGTAGAGAGATGGAGGGCTTAGATGCAAGGATGGATTAAGGCTTAAGGAGGGCTAAGATGCACTCAAAGGGGAGCACATGGATTGTGCTTGTTTAGCACCAATGAGAAGGTGACACTTGTCACAAGGAGGATGAGTGTGAGAGGGTAGGGTAAAGGGTTGGTTAAAGTCATGATGAGTGGGGTTGAGTATGTAAGAGGGATGAGTGTGGAAGAGGGAAGAGTGTGGAAGATGGGTGTAAGAGTCATGAGTGGGCTTGTAAGAGTCTTTATGTTTTGTAAGAGCACTCATGACTTAGTGGTTGGGTTTTTTTGAGGGGAGACTTTGGTTTGGATTAGGAAAGTCTTAAACTTGTTTAAGGAATGTGACAACATTAGGGGGTGGATTAGGCTTGGGTTTAGGATTAGATTAGGGATGTTAGAGATGTGCAAGTGGATGGCATTAATGAGAGTGGGTGAGTTAGTGGCTAAGCTTGGTTAGTATGGGTGGATGGGGTGGATTAGGCTAAATGGAGGATTAGAGATAGGTTAGGGGTTTTTGAATTTGAGGATTTCATTTATCAAATAGATTTATTTAATAAATGGGAATTTTTGGAATTAGATAGAAGAATAGGATTTAATTGATAAATAATAGATTATTTGATTTATCAATTAGGACTATAGATGATTAATTAAATTAATCAACTAGGGGATGACAAAGGATTAATTAAATAGAAATTTAATTAATAATGCCTTTTTAGACAACTAAATAGGATTACTAAAATAGTGTAATCAAATTTAGGTGTCTACATTTTTCCCCTCTTTGACATAGTGTTGAGACAACACTATTTCAAAAAAGTTTGAATGAAGATGACATGAGGAAGATGTTTTAGCAACAAGGTTGCCCCAGTCTCGGATAAGAAGAGGAGAGACTAGACTTAGACAATGCCCCCTCAAGAAGGTGACGGGGAGAGAAATGAGGCTCGACGACTTCTTGAAAAGTACAAGAAATTGAGGCGAGTTGAGATGTAGGTTGGCGAAGAGAAGGGGCTGAATTAGCTCAAACTCTCACTACGAGAGAATGATAAAGGGAAATCAGAGGCACAATAGTAAAGCAAGCTTAAGACTTTCCAGGATTGGGGGGGGGAGATGGAGGAGCGGAGCGCTATAAAAGGAACCCATGGTAGGAAGATGGATGATAGAATGATAAAGCTGATGCAACAAGATTTCAAAGAGTCAGATTGGCGGAAGATGGGTTTTGGGGATCCCTAGGACTAGGATTGTGGATCTCGAAAGATGAGGCTTGGTGGATTGATTTGATTGGTGGATCCCTAAAGCTAAGCGTGAGGAGTGATTCAAAGAGATACTAATGCATAAGCTGGGGTAGGAGCGACAGATGTAGGATATGGATGGGGGGATAATGGAGATGAAGGGAATCCATTGAAACTTTTTGAGCGGGGGGATACTTCAAAGAGAAGTACCACCACGTAGTTGAGCACTAGATTTGCTATAAGACTATTGGTTAATTTCCAGGGTTACGAAGAACATCAAGGCCTTTTTACCAACCGTCCAGAGGACTGACGAACTAACTCAAAACAAACACACAAGGATTGCCCCAGTATCACACATGAATCTCAGAGGAAGCAGCATGGAAATGACACTAGGTAACCCACAAGCAGAAAAAGAAAACAAGCAAAAGACCTGATCAAGACCTTATGCTCTAATTGCCCCATTCGCAGCATACCATGATATGGAAGATCATGGCAACCTTGAGGAGGGAACAAGGAGATTGCTTGGAAAAGATATTTCAAGACCCAAAAGGGAAGATCCCAAATCAAAAGAAAGTGAAAATCCAAAAGAGAACTGTTTGCCAACGAGATGGGTAGGACGAGGTACTAACGGACCAAGATTAGACATGAGGAAAGCTATATCCTGCAAGGACCTTTCGAAGAGCACCTAAGTTGATGGATCGGGATGAGTGATGCGTCTGGCAAGCTGAACTAAGAAGGATAACACTTTGGTGACAGGAGATCTAGCTAAAGGATGCATTGGAATATCTAACCAAGGTGTGCGATGTGTGCAAGATGTTGACCAAGGATGAACTAACACGAAAGCTGGATAGATACAATGATACTAAGCTAAAGAGGATGTACAAGCTGACAGACCAAGATATGTTACAAATGTACAAGTTTGTTCATGTTTTGGTTTTTTGTGAGATGGAAATGTTTGTGAAGGATGGGGTGTCTATAATAGTTGATAGCTGGATAGGTAGATGGTTTGTGAAAAGCTTAAGGAAAATGGGATTCTGTGTGTGCATGTGATAGGATACAAGCTAGGATATAAGATCATTTACAAGATGGAATATGGTACAAGCTTTGGACAAGATTCGAATATATACAAGGTATGGTACAAGATTTACAAGGTATAATACAAGCTTTGGTACAAGATTTACAAGTTGTACATGAGGTATTGACAAGCTCCATCAGATTTTGGATATTTGATTGGAACACCAAGGGAACAAGTAGGTGTTTTATGGGATGGTGGGTGGATGGATGAGGGATAGGATAGTGATAGATAATGGATTAGTCTTTAGCACACAAGGCGCCTGAATTACCAAGTTTTCACCAAGGTACCTATCCAAGGTGCTTGAATTGCCAAGTTTTCACCATTGGACGCTTATTTCTCTTTACTATTTTTTTTTTTTTGTATTTTTTCAAAAGCTGGGTATACCAAGGATCTTCAAGCATAGAACTTCTTGAGATGAATGATGTTAGTGGGATCATTCAAGAGTTCTCCTTCTAGTGTAGATAATTGATAGGCTCCGGAGCCAGAGGAGGCAGTAACCACATAGGGACCAAGCCATGTAGGTTCAAACTTGCCTTTCTTTTCGCGATCTGCTTGGACTTTCATATTTTCTTTGAGGACCATGTCACCTGGCTGAAAGTGTCGTGGGAGCACCTTCTTGTTGAAATTCCTTTTGAGACGAGTTTGATAGACTGTGAGATGGTCATAGGCTTGTTGTCTCTTCTCGTCTAAGAGATCTAGCTAGGTGAGTCGAGCTACTCTGTATTCTTCATCTGAGATTTACCCTTGCAAAGATATGCGTAGTGAGGGAAGTTCAACTTCTATAGGTAATACCACTTTGGCACCATAGACTAGGGAGTATGGAGTTGTGCCTGTGGATGTACAGAAGGAAGTTCGATAGGCCCATAGAGCCAGATTTATTTGAAGGTGCCAATCACGGCCGGAATCATTGACAACTTTCTTTAGGATTTTGAGGAGGGTTTTATTAGTTGCCTCTGCCTGGCCGTTACCTTGTGGGAAATATGGGCTAGAAAAGTGGTGATGGATGCGGAGGGAAGTGCATAATTCTTCCATGTTGAGATTTTCAAAGTTACCTCCGTGGTCAGTGAAGATGGTGGATGGGATGCCGAAGCGGCAAACAATGTGGTACAAGATGGACTTGGAGACTTGAACTCCTGTAGCTGAGACTAGGGGGACTGCTTCCACCCACTTAGTGAAATAGTTTGTAGCTGTTATTATCCATTTATGTCCATCAGATGAGAGAGGGGTGATAGTTCCAACTAGATCAAGGCCCCAACAAGCGAAAGGCCAAGGTGGTGCAATAGGCTGTAGATCCTGTGCTGGAGCGTGCACAAGATTTGCATGCTGCTGACATGGGAGACACTTTCTAACAAAGTCACAAGAGTCTTCTTCAATGGTAGGCCAATAGTAGCCTGCTCTAAGGATTTGTCGTGCTAGGACAATACCACTCATGTGGGCACCACAAAGTCTAGAATGTACTTCTTTTAATGCCATCGCGGCCTCATTTTCATCTAAACATCGAGAGAGAGTATCGTGATAACCCCGACGATATAGGGTATTGGCTATGATAACATAGCGAGATGATTTTTGGATGAGATTCTAGCGTTGGGTACGTGTGAGGTGAGGGGATATGATACCATCGTTAAGGTAAGCGTGAATTTCATGGTACCAAGGGGATTGGGGACCAACCAAGATACAAACACGGTTTGAATCCTCATTCGCATAGGCAGGTGTGAGGAGCTGCTCAACTAAAAACTCATACTGCGTAGCTTCTTGGGGAATTTCCAAGAGTGAGCTGATAGTGGCCATGGCATCTGCTGCCTTGTTCTACATTCGAGGCACTTGTGTAAACTGAAGCTTTGTAAAATGCTGGGTCAACTGATCAACTAGCTCTTTGTAGGGTAATAGCTTTTCATCTTTGGTTTGATATTAATTTAAGACTTGTTTGATGATGAGTTGGGAATCACCAAAGACTTGTAACTCAGTGATATTCCATTCCGCAGCTATCTTTAATCCTGCTACAAGAGCTTCATATTCTGCTATATTGTTGGTGCTAGGGAATTATAGCTTGAAGGCTTTTGGAATGTAATCTCCTTGAGGTGTAACTAATAATATTCCTGCCCCTGATCCATGAGAGGTGTATGATCCATCAAAATAAAGCTTCCATGGGGGCTGTTCTTCAATTAGGCAGATATGCTCATCTGGAAATTCTGTGAGCAAAGGATATGCATCTACTAGAGGTGCATCAGCTAGGTGATCTGCTATAGCTTGCCCTTTGATTGCCTTTCTGTCCACATACTGGATGTCAAACTCACTTAGTAGCATAACCCATTTGGCAAAACAGCCTGTAAGTGCTATTCTGGAGAGCATATACTTGAGAGGGTCAATCTTGGAGACTAGTTGGATGGTATGACTTAGCATGTAGTGGCGAAGCTTTTGAGTTGAGAAAACAACTGCCAAACAAGCTTTTTCCATAGGAGTGTAATTGAGTTCATAACCAACTAGGGTTCTACTGATATAGTAGATGGCTCTCTCTCTGCTATAATCATCATGTTGTGCTAGAAGTGCCCCTAGAGCAGTAGGTGTTGCTGATATATACAAGATCAAGGGACGACCAAGAACTGGTGGAACCAAGATAGGGGGATTGGTGAGATACTGCTTGAGCTGATCGAAGCTATGCTGACATAAAAGATCCCACTTGAAGTTCTCATTCTTCTTTAGCAAGTGTGAAAATGGTGTACACTTATCTGCAAGTTGGGAGATGAAGCCCCGGACATATTGAAGTTTTCCCTGAAGAGAGCGAAGCTGTCGCAATGTCTGGGGAGGAGGCATGTCTAAGATAGCCTTGACCTTTTTGGGGTCGATCTCTATACCCCGTTTAGAAACTATGAAGCCTAGAAGCTTGCCAGATGTGACCCCAAAGACACACTTCTTGGGATTTAGCATGAGATAATATTGGGCCAACCTATCAAAGACTTTTTCTAGGTCAGCAAGATGATCCATGAAGGTGTGAGATTTGACCAGGATATCATCCACATAATCTTCCAAAATGCTATGGATAAGATCATGGAAAATGGCTGTCATAGCTCTTTGATAGGTAGCCCCAGCATTCTTTAGGCCAAAAGGCATCATGGTGTAGCAAAAGGTTCCCCAGGGGGTAGTGAATGTTGTCTTATGCTGATCCTCTTCTGCAATCTTGATCTGATTATACCCAGAAAATCCATCCATAAGGGATAGGATTTCATGTCCAGTTGTAAGACCTACAATCATATCTATGTTGGGCAAGGGAAAATCATCCTTTGGACAAGCTTTGTTAAGATCTCTAAAATCAGTACAGATTCTGATGTCACCGGAAGGCTTAGTGACAGGGACCATGTTGGAGATCCATTCTGAGTAGTCGATAGGTCGGATAACCTTAGCAGCTAACATTCTTTCTAGTTCAGCTTTGACTAGTAATGCCACCTTGGGGTGCATTTTCCTAAGCTTTTGTCTGACGGGCTTGATCTTTGGATCAACTGCAAGATGATGAACTACAAGCTTTGGATCGAGTCCTGGCATGTCCTGATATGACCATGCAAATTGGCCAATGTTCTCTCATAAAACCTCAAAGAGGAGGTCAGCTTGGTCTTGTGATAGGGATGCAGCAATGTGAACAATTCTAGGGATCTCTGAAGAACCAATGTTGACTTCTCTAGTGTCCTCTATTAGAATAGAAGACACCTCTGGTCGATTATCTTGAGGAGGCAATACTAAATCCTCATGTTCTGCTTGTGGCTCTGGATTTTCTTGCTGAGGGGTTCTCCTCGCTGCCTTAGCTAGTCCCAGATTTACCTTAGTTCCAGTTTTGGGTGTATCAAAACTAGGTTGGGGATTTTCTCCAAAATACCCCTTGGGATCTAGCTTGTAGATGTAGGTAGAATCTGGCTTTGTCTTCTTATGAGGAGTTTCAGCTCCCATGAATCTTAGAAGCGCTTCCTCTGATGCGAACTCATCAATATGTATGACACTTGGTTGGTCCCAATCTATGAGTTGTGGATGAGCAAGTGGTAGGTCAATGAGATGGATGGATAGTTCTCGGAGAACAGAGTCTCCTAGGAAGATTTGGTCTGGGATATCATCGTAGGCTCTCTTTTCAACTTCCTCAGGAATGTCTTCAATTTCGACAAGGTCGCGGTGGATGTTCGAAAAAGCGTGACCATTCTCGTTGGTGCCCCCAGTTGTGGGTATGCCAAAGCCAAGACCTGACTTTATTTCCCAATCATGTGCTTCAATGGGACATTGCATGCCCCTTTCTTCTGGTCCTAGTCCACCTCCTTGATAGTTCCATTTTTCAGTGACGAACTTATGTTGTTGGGGATACTTTTGGCTGAAGTGATCAAGGCGTGCTTGATTTCTTGGAGGTGCATCCTTATGTAGCCAATTGTTGATATCTGGAGTGAGCTCCTCATGAAGAGGGGTTTTTGAGGACACAAAGGTGATTGGGCCAAATTGTTTGTATCGAGGAGGTGGAATCTCCTTAGCTTTGTGATATGTTGGCCGTCCATGGGTATGTGGATCAAGTGGGATTGCTCCGATAGCAAATGCATCTGATAGACTATATTCTCCACATCCTTTGTTGTTGATCTTTACAGTAGATAGGGTGGAGGAAAGGATGGTTTCTGCATCATTACAAGTGTGGGATGAGCTGGCGATGGCTGTGCCGATGTCTATTCTAGGGCAATGGTTTATATATGAAGCTTCAATCGCATTGCAGTAAGCAAAGGGTTCTGGATCGGCATGGATGGTTACCTCAGTGCCCTGATGCAGAAATTTGATGCACTGATGGTAGGTGGATGGAACGGCCTTCATAGCATGAATCCATGGGCGATCGAGGAGGATGTTAAATGGTAGGTTTAGATCAACAACATGGCAAATTGTCTCTTGAATGACTGGCCCAACCTTGATTGGTAGCAAAATAGTCCCTTCTGTGGTCCTTTCCAAGTTGTCATAAGCTTTGATGGTGATAACCTCACTGATCATATCTGCCTCAGTATACCCAGCTTGTTTTATGAATTTTAGGGTGCAAATGTTCAAGGCTGATCCATTATCTATCGTTACTCTTTTCACGGTAAAATTGGATACCATGATGGCTATGCGAAGTGGAAGGGTGTGATCTGGCTCAACCGCGGGTATGTCGGTGGGTTTGAAAGATAGGGCACATGAGGATGAAAGGTGTCCAACAAGATTACGAAAATCAGTAGCATTGATATCAGAAGGGACACGGTATTCTATGAGAGCACTGTCAAGGATGTCTTTGTACATAGGACTAGTGCGGAGAAGGTCTAAAATGGATATTTGGGCTGGCATGTTCCCAAGGTGTTCCAAGATATTGTACCGGCTTTTTGATGGAGCTGATGGTGTTGATGAAACTGGTGGGCTTGCGATGTTAAATCGCGCTCTTCGAGTGGTGACCGCACACTCATTGTCTGGTCCTCGGATATTGATAACATTGACAGAAGGCTCTTTCTCAGATATACAACCTATAAGGCTACCATAGTCTATATAGGATGAAGTGTGGTCATTGTTCTTCCCATGTTGTTGGTTTGGCTGGCGGTTGTTGCTGTTCTTTTGGATAGGTGCTTTTCTAGGATTTTGGTTGTTGTGTGGAGGAAAAGCATTTTGATAAATCTGTAAGCCTGCATTGGGAGAGGTTTGGGCACCAATAGTGATTTCCTTCCGATCAATGAGGTCTTGCACATAGTCTTTCAGTTTCATGCATCTGAGGGTGGTGTGACCATTTACCCTATGGAACTTGCAATACTCATTGTCCTTGTACCATGCAGCTTTGGATTGGCTTGGATCAATTTGTTGGGTAGGAGGAAATTTGATGAGGTTTTCCTTAGCCAATTTCTCAAAAATAACATCCAATGGCTCACCAAGGGGTGTATAGTTTCTAGGTGCAGGTTGGAATCTGGGCTTTTGCCCTGCAGCTACATTGATGGCATTAACTTGATTGTTAGACCCTTGAAAGTTGGGTCTTGTATTGTGGTTTTGATAGCTTTGGTTATTTCGTTGTTGGTAATTGGTAGCTTGTTGGTTGTTTGTTTGATATGGTGGGTTAGATTGGTTTTGAGAAGGACCAACGATATTCACATGTCTGGTGTCAATAACCCCATCTATTGAAATATGCTTGTTTTTGTTCCAATACATAGACTTGTCATTGGAATGTGATTGATTTTGGTTGGCCTCTTTGTAAATCTTTACCACACCATCTTTAATGAGTCCTTGCTCAAGGATCATTCCTTTCTCTTTGATATCCTTATAGGTCTGCAAATAGTTCATGGTCATGTGGTGAGCCAAGCTAGGATGTGCATTATCAATAAACATTTTCACCACATGGCGTTATGGCAAGGTGCAGGATATGCGGGTGGTAAGGGTTTGCCATCTTTGCAGGTATTCGGCAAGGCTTTCTCCACCTTTTTGCTTGGTGTGGACAAGATCAACTATTGATAGCTCTGTTTCAACAAGATGGGCATATTGGGCTACAAATGCCTCAGATAATTCAGCAAAGTTTTTAATTGTGCCATAGGGGATTCTATAAAACCATTCAAGAGCTGGTCCAGCCAAGCTTTTGGGAAAAAGGTACAAGAGGAAGACATCATTGTATGCCACGTCCTGGCAATGCATGTAAAATTCTTTGATATGTGTGACAGGGTCTCCTTTTCCTCTGAATTTGTCAAATTTAGGTACCTCAAAGTGTTTGGGAAATGGTGTCGTGGTAATGGCTCTGTCAAATGGGTAAGGACACACATTCTCAAACTTGAATGTCTTTGGATCATTCCCTTCTTGGATGGCTTTCAGAGCTGTCTTCATTTGCTCCCACTCTGAATTGATAGGTGATGGTTGGGGTGCCCCCAATGTAGGAGTGCCTTGAGGTAGGTATGTGCTGGATGGGGCCATTGAATATGGATGGTTATGAGGGATTTGCTGATAGGGATTGTACATTGTTTGGGCAGCTGCATGGTGGATGACGGGTTGTTGAGGGGGAGGTGGCGCATATTACTGCATGTGTTGCGAGGCTTGTTGTTGATATGGGATTTGAGGTTGGGATTGAGGAACATAAGCTAGCTGTGGGGTAAATGGATTGCTTTGTGGAGGTAAGGTATAAGATGGTTGTGAGGCTTGGGGAAAGGATCGGAGGGCTTTTGGGGTTTGACCAATATAAGTGGGTTGTGCCCCCATTTGGGATGGCATCTGCAAATAATTGGTGGTTGGCTGGGGTGGTGGATTACCTCCTAGAAGTGGCATTGAAAAGTAGTTGGTAATTGGAGGTAATGGATTAGTTGGTGGTGGAGGTGGTGGGAATTGAAAGCTTGGGAATGGAACTGATGGGGTTTGATAGCTTTGTGGCTGGATTTGGAAGCTTGGTAGAGCGGTGGTCGAAGCTAGGGTCACTTGGGAGCTTGGTAGAAGATTGGCAGTAGCTTGTGGGTTTTGATAGCTTTGTGGAGTGAAGGTAGTAGCTTGTGGATTTGTGGCTGGTGGTATTGAGCTCTCGAGACCTAATGGAAATGATGGGATTGTGCTTTGGGCTATGGTGAACAAGCTAGGGGCGATGAAAGGTTGATTACTTGGCCCCATGGGTGGCATCCCTGTTGTATATTGCCGAGGTTGGCCAAAGATGCTAGCACTGATTTGGGAGATGGGTGGATTGGGAAGGCTAGGTTGGGGAGCAGCAGCAATAGTGAAGGCGGTGAACGGTGAGGTGTTTTGGGTAAAGGGGGTTTGGAGCGGAGAGGTATGAACCAAGGATGGAGTGGTGGTGGCTGGGTTGGCTTGCGGCATGGAGATTTCAACTTGGGTGGATGATGGTATGTTTGGGTCTGTTGGGTCATATGGATTGGCTGGAGGCTCTTCTTTTGGAATAAATTGAGGATAATTTGGATCATAAGATCCTATGGGTGGTGGCAGCTGCCCAAACAATGGGTGAGATGGATCTGATAATGGAGGCGGTCTTCCAAAGTCAAAGGTTCCTACATTGTCCCTTCGAAAATTAGCCATGATTGTCTCTTTGTTTTTGTCTATAATGGCGTTTACCAATACTGCATTTCCTGGTTGGTTCATGAAAGCTTCAATGTCAGTAGGTGATGGCATAGCTGGCTCTGGGCTGAAGGATGGCTGAGTGCTCAAGGGGGGTGAGGCTGTTTGATCTAAATGATAGGGTTCCATTGTTTCTTTCTTCTTGGCTAAGCGAGTGACGGGTAGCATGAAAAATGCTCCTAGGGATGAGATGCAATAATGCTGATGGATGCAAAAAGGGGGAAGGCTTTTCTATGCAAATGATTTCCTAGGTTGAGGCAAAGCTATATGACAAAACCTAAGGAGGATTGGGTTGGGGATTCTAACTTCAAAGATATGTTGTCAAAGCACAAAAGGTCTGCTTTCCTATGTGCAAGCTTGGTGGTGATTGTGTCAACTTAAGGATAGACTGATGATCCTTTAGGAAGAACACGAGATTGACCACTTGTGGATCCCAACCCTTAGCTCAAGGTGATGAGGGATAACAAGTGACAAAGCTAGATTACCCTAGACAAAGCTCTGTCAAAGGGATAACATTCTATCATATGCTAGACAATTATCATGGACGTACTGAGTATTGATACTAATGAATATCCTAGTCTTTAATTAGAAGATTATGTTGTTTTCCTGTTATCTGTATTATACTTAGGATGTATTTGTTGTTTCAAATCTCCACTAAGCTTTAACTAAAATACTCTTCAAGTCATTTTGCTGAAGTTCAAATCTTATATCAAGAAATATGCTAAACTAACATAAAATACTACTTGCCTATTGGGAATTATTCAACATGAAGATTGCTTTTGCTAAATGTAAAATGAAGCATAGACTAAGTCAACAAAAATAAAAAGGAAAACATTTATCTCTGATTTGCAATCTAAACATTAGCATGAAATCATTGAAGGACACTAGTAACCTTGAACCTGATTGTTAATGATTATTTCCTAGATGTCTCATGAGTGTAAGTATAGCTTATCATTATGAATGTATTTTTAATAATTACTTCTTGAAATGATGCAAGTATGATCCTCTAAACTTATACTTATTCTAAACCTAAGTATTTAATCTAAATCTATCACGCTCAGTGTATAATGTCTTCTCCCTCCACTCCTTGATTTTCCAATTTATCTATATTTGAGTTGCCTTCACTGAAAATATGTTGAATTCTAACCTCCTCAAATTGATCTATAAGGTTTAGTATATTTTCTAGTTTATCATTTAAAATCCAATTTAGTATCTGTCACTTTCTAACTACGTTTAATATAATTTTTGAATCACCTTCAATGATTAATTTTTTAATCTTTATTTTAATACTTAATTTTAAGCCTTGTTTTAATGCTTCTAGTTTAGCTATGCTATTAGTAACAATACCTAAAGGTTTAGCTCATTTTAGAAGCAATTTTTCATTTTTTGATCTTATTATGCATCCCAATCTTGCTTTCCCAAGATTCCCTCTAGATGCTCCATCAAAATTTAATTTCTTCCACCCTATCGGAGGTGCTTGCCATATGCACTATTTTCTGGCTATGAAATCCTTTTTTGGGTATACTAAGGGGGGCTTGATCAAATGTGGCCAATTTTTCTTTAGAATCTCATCCCATTCTAAGAATGTCCCTTTGATTTTAGTTGTATTCCTAAGATGGCAGTTCATAACTTTCATGATGGCTGCCTCAAATTTATTAAGAAATGATATCTTACTAAACTCTATATTATGAAATATTTTTCTATTTCTTTCCTTCTATATTTCCCACATAATTATAGATGGTATTATATTCCATAGTTTGTCATAGATACTAGCCTTGTTCTTAATAGGCCATCCCCTAAGAAAACCCTGAATATCTTGCGGGAGAGGAGTAGTCCAAATCAGCTTATTTTTAACCCAATACCAACAATCTTGCGCAAAGGGACACTCAAATAATATATGATCCATATTTTTAGAGTTACTTTTGCATAGACTACATCTAGACGGTCCTTCAGATCCCATTTTAGTGAATCTATCAGTTGTTAGAATCCTATTTTGAATTGTCACCCAAAGGAAGATGCTTGCCTCTAGTAGACAAGTATCACAACACAGATCTAGGGGGATATCAATATTATCCCACCTTTGCTAGTTAATTATAAGATTGTAACCTAGCTTGACTTTGTATATTCCATCTTGAGATGCTTCTAATATAAGTTTATCTTCATGATTGTTGTGGATCACCATTCTCTCCTTGAAGATATTCTCAAGGATAGTTTTATCCATTAATGGTATATTTACATTGTCCAAAGATTTTCAAGCCCAGATCTCTAAATCACCAATCCTTACCAAAGTTTTGGCATCTAAAATGTTGGGTCCCCATAGATTAATTAAGTCATTAATGTTGTTCCTAGATATACATGAGTTAATTATCAGAGGCTGACCATCCTATGAGTCTTCCTAGAACAATGCCTCATCTCCTCTACCTAAATCCTAGGTTAGATATTTGTTGACCAAAGGCCTACATTTCATTATAAAGTTCCAATTTTGTAATCCATTTGTGGTTTCCTAATTATAAAGAGAGAGGAGGGATCTATTATTTAATAACTTTACTAAGAAACGATATCTTACTAAACTCTATATTTTGATAGCATTAGTTTTATTATTTAATTATCTAGTAAAAATTTTAATGATATTTAATGAAAGCATTAGTTTTATAATTTAGAAATAAGTTTTATTAGTTTGGTTTAAAAGGAAAATGTATTCAATTATAAGGAAATGGTTCCTAATACTAGGAAATTCTATTAATTTTGGTTATTCAAAATTTTTAAGTATTTATGATATTTTGAGAATGAAAACTGAAACCTTGTTTGCATACCAAACCATTGTGTTGTAAAGACTAAATGAACTATGAAATAATTGTTAAAACTCTGATGAGATGTATGATGTATTTGATGTTGGGGCTTGGGTTTGACTTAGACATTGACCAGTCAGGATGTTTACTAGTGGCTTGGGGGGATTTTGTTATGTGATGATGTTATGTATATTTTGGTCTCGATCTTTATACCCAACTTGGTGATGTATTCACATATGTCTATGATGAATTTTGATTAGTTGCTTGTATAGAATAGAGGTGAATGGTGTGATTTTCCTAGTGTAACCTTTTGAGTTTTCAATTAGTTATTATTTGATGATTTCTAACTACTTGTATGTGACTTAGGTGATTATTGTGTTTTATCTATAGGTGATTTCCAATTTCTTGCATGGGATTGAGGTGAATATTATGATTTTTCTTTAGGTTCTTCCAGTTGCTTGTAAAGGACTGAGGTGAGAATTGTGATTTTATGAGTTGTACTTTTCATGAGCTTAGGGTAGGTAATCTATGTGTACATTGGGAAGTCGCTTGCAATGGAGGCTGAGGCCCTAAAGAGGTTTCCTGCATAACCCATTGTAAGTTGTTTTAATAAGTGATAACATTTCATTAAATGAGAGTAAAATGAATTAATAAGAGTTAGTGTTTTTCCTTACCCATGCCTTGAGTTCCAATATAGGCTAGGATGGGAGTAGAGAGGATGCTTGGTTGTGATCTTTCTTCATTAGTATGCCATGTCTATACAAGAGGATTATGATGTCACATTGAGACACTAGGGGGTCAGAGTCCAAAGAGACTATCAAGGTAACCTTAGAGTTGGCTCATGTGATGACACTTGGCCACTTGCATGTTAGATTTCCTATGTGTCTATGTTGCCTCTAGGATTAGATGATACTTGTGTCTTGGTACCCTTTGAGATAGTCTACTATTAGGTTTTCCTTGACCTAGATGTTGGTTATGACTTATGGATTAATATCTATTTGGGACTTTATATTATCTCCTCAGTGCAATGGGAGTGGGTCATTTAGGTTCTACAAGGTCAGTGGTTGAGATATGACAGTTGGATGTCAATTTTGGATGTCCTTGTGTAGTTGTTCCTTTCTTTCTAAACTTTTATTTCATTTGGATGCTTATATTCTATTATATTGTACTTGATTTATTAGAGATCTTATGAGATGATGTATTTTATTGATTATGTATATTCTTTGAGCTTTTCATACTATGTGACTTGTATAGTGGATGATTATGCACTTTTATTTTGTCAAGTGGCATCTTATGTAACTATATATTATTGAATTAGAATTGTACTTGTAGTAATTCTTTGATGTGGATTTGTTGTGTATCAATTTTAGTATTAATAAAACTTATTTATATATGCGTTTCAATGTCATGGGACCCTTAAGAGATGTGATTTTTTAATAATGGTTGTATGTATGTGAGTTATTGCTTCCATTATATTATCTCTTGTTGTTATTATCATTATAAAAAAAAATTTGGCAAACTTAGTGAAACTTAAGGTTAATTTCTTTTGGATCATGGTGGGGCATTATACTGTTCTTCTCTTATTTTTGAATTCTCCTCAAAATTTTATCCCGATTGATTGATAAGGTCACTTATCTATTCAATAGTAAATCTACTCTTGTCCCATGAAATTGTACCGACTATGGGGAATGAGTTATGTACATAGACATAAGGATCCAAACTTAAATGAAGTATTATTTTCCTTCCTTATCCCTCCAAGATTCTCAAATAGTTATTGCATTTGCAGCTTAGCAAGATCATAACTATGATCTTTTTTTACAATTTTATATCCTAGGTCCCCTGCAATATAAGGAACATTATTCAGTCATCTCAACTAATAGAATTTGTGTGCAATTACACATATTGCAAATTCAATAATTGGACCTTTAATCCCATCAATCGACATTCCAAAACCATTCCATTTAGCCTTTGTTAGTTTTTTAATGAGGTCTTTCGCAGCACACCTCATGGTCTTTGGTTTGTCCAAATTAAGGTAACTTGTAACTTGGAAAATGATGGCCTTGTTTATCTTGATTGGTCCACCTTCTAACCATATTTTCATATCATGAAGTCTACTCAACATAATATTTATCCATGCAACCTCGCATATCTTTAGAAAAGCTAGGGCATGGGTAAGCCCTTTCTTGGCAACAATCATATGTTCATCTCTCAATACTCCATTGTCACACAATTTCTCATAAGTTTGTCTCAGTTCATAGTCTCCAATTTCTACAACATTGCATATGTAATACAATCATACATTGTGAATCATTAACACTCTTGGTGGAATTGATAACAGGGTGCCAGATTCATCACCAGTCAATGCAACATTAGGGTAATCCTTGAATTTTGGTAGAGGACATTAATCATTCCTCAAAATTTGTACATTACTTTCCTTCAACATTTCTTTCACGGATGCAAATGTAGAGTATGCCATTTCCAAACTAGTGTTTGAACAAACTTGCTTCAACAACTTCAAAAATAACTTAACTTGGCACTTAGGCTTTACTTACTAAGTTCTTCCAATATTGCCAATAACATGTTGTGATTCACTTATTATGTCATTGAAATCACCTTAATTGCATGTGCACTAAAAAGCACTCAGTAAAATGAAAATGAGTACCAAAATTTGATGTATACCTTCAATCTACTTATATAGGTATGTAATAATTACATTTGTACTTTGGTAGGTGCACAACAGTTATCTCAGTATTCATAAATTGTGTTCATGCTTCTTTCCATTCAAATACTCTATCACTAATACTTGACTCAGCCAATATCATTTTGTTCAGCCAATACATCAGCTTAGTAAATGTAAGAACTCGATCTATATTGCAATGCTCGGTCAATATAGACAATATTACTCATGATTGAAACTTGACAATGTAACTTATTATGTTGCCCAATTCTTCTCTTAGATTTTTCCTAATGTATCTTTATTCATGATGATTTGGACTTTTAATCACATTTCTTGTTAGCAACTAGTGTATAATATATCATTTAAGTATACAGTCTCTTACATATCTTCTTTGCTTAGTTGGATATGGTGTAATTACTTGATCCATTGAATTGGTGGTCTCAAGTTTACTTTCTCCACTACCTCCTACTTCTACTATCTTTTTCAATGCTTGTTTCATCTCAACTTTTCCTTTTTCATTATTTCTTTTATTGTTTGGTACCGGTGCTCAGGTCCTACAGTTCTTACTAACATATTCAACTTTGAGACAACTAAAAAAACTAGGTTTTCATTCAACCATTTCTTGTAGTTACTTCTGAAATGTGTCTTAATGCTATTTTCTTGAATGTGTCCATATTCTCCACAATAATGATAATTATACAATGTCTTGTAATTCCAATTGTAGGAGTTACCTTGCTTAGGTGCTTGATCTTTCCTTTTAGATGTCCAGCTAAATTTTTCTTTAGATCTTCATTCCTAAACTCTATGTCCATATTTCTGATAGTTGTAACAATGTCCTTCAAATTTAGGTGTAGTAAGTACATCACCTGTCTTTATCCTACATTCATGTGATTGGTTTCCTTATTTCTTGCAATTAAAGTTGTTACCAATAAACTTAGGTTTAGGGTTTTTCATACCATTCTTTCTTCTACAAAAAAAATTTGTGTGTCAAAGTTTACCACAATGATGAAAAGTAATTTTTCCTTTCAATTTTTCATTTCCCTACTCACCACTCTTTGATGAATCTCCCACTTTAGTAGATGAAGAGTGCTTGATATGTCCTAGACCAAAAGTATCATTGGATGACCTTGGTGATCTCATCAGTTCTTCAAAGTATCTAATAGCTTCATTAGGTTTGTTCATTCTTTCCAAAATTTATTTCTTAGATCTCAACTCATTGCTTAGTTGGTCACTCTATGATCTTATAATTGTAATCTCTATTTCCTTTCTATTCAACTCTTAATTTGCAAGTAACAACTGATTTTTTGTAATTTTTTGCACATCAAATGATATTTCTTCAAGTTTGGTAGCCATTTTTTTCTTCTTCTTCTTTAGCCATGATCTTATCTTCTTCAACTATCTTCTTTTATTCAATCACCTCACATAGTCTTACTAATTGAATTTCATGTTCTCTTTTGAATTCTTTGGTTTCTTTACTTAGAATGTTGTTCTTCTCTAATAGATCTTCTATTGTTGCATTAGTGTCACCAGTATTTCCAATGTTAAGCATTTCTTTGACATCAACTTCCTTATATAGTGCATCATTCTGTTGAATGGAAATTTTTTCCTTTTCTTTAAGGATTTCCTTAACTCTTATTTTTCACCTTCAAGTTGTTGCAATATGATATGGATTTCAATCATCTCGTTCTCAATGATCTTTCCCAATTTGTATTCCTCCATTTACAAGATCTATACTCTCAAGCTATTAGACTTCTTTTGAGAGAACGAGGCTCTAATACCAATTGTTGGAAGTCTTATTGGTAAATAAGATACTGAGAGGGGGGTGAATCAGGATCTATAAAACTTTTCATTGTTTAAATAATATATTAGATTAACTTTATTCACTCCTAATAAATCTCATATCTTATATCTCATACCATATACTCATAAACTTTAATGCTGAAATGAAATCTATCTAAGCATAACATCCATGAAAAAAAATAACACATGACACAAAGATGTTAGTAACCCAGAAACACTTCAAGGTGAAGGTAAAATTGGGGTGGGGATGAAACCCATAGATCTTTACTATTGTAACAACAAAGTTTACTTATTAGGGCTACAATTTGATCACATATGATGATCTACCATGTGAGGGGTTTTCCCTATTAAAAGATATACAAGAATGTTAGGTATTACCTTGATTAAAGGATTTTACATGTACAATGAAGTAAGGACTCTATTAGGAGATTTAAATAAGGTCTATTAAAACCACTATGTTAAGATATTTTCCTTAATTTATCTAATAGAATATCTCAATACATGATCCTTTGGTTTTCTCTAATTTTTTTTAATAGATCTCCTCTCTTCAATGTCTCAAATTGATCTCCTTATCTGATATGCTATATTATGTTCTTCACTTCTAGGTTTATCTACTTGTTCTTCTTATCTGACTTAGTCCTCCTTTCTCTATTCTAAGCTTGTTCACTCCTTCACACTTGCTTCTATTCACCATAATGATTTTGGGTTAGAGCCCTTCTTAAATAGATAATCATAGAAAGTTCTAGATCTTAATCAATGATCCATATTTTATCCTTTTTTTTGTTTTACCCTTCTAATTTGTTGATTGGTTAATTTACTTTTCTTGGGATTAATGCCTTCTAAAAAAATGTGTAATCTACTCCTTAACTATATTTACAATCTTTAAATGTCAAGTAGAAGTTGGCTAAAATGATTTACAAAAGTGTTTGTGCCATTACAAAATCACATGTCAAAACTGGTTTACTTGGCAATTGAATGTTATGATGCTCAGTCATAACTAAAATTCATGTTGGCACTTGGATTCTATAGGCTTAGCATATATTGACTCAATCAAAATTGATTAACTTTTCATTGCTCATTCTCTACTATTTTACTCAACGTGTATACTTTCTTAGTCTCTACTGGGGTTCTTGGCAACCTTTGACTTGCTCGACATGTGATGAAGTATAAACAAGTCCTTTGTAGCTTGGCCTTCCCTAGATGGCTCGGTTGCAATGATGAACAACCAACACTACCTAGAGAATGACTAAGTATGGACACTAATAGGCAACTTGGGCTTAAAGATCAATAGCAATCCCTCATGTTGAAGGGATTTTGGTTTTGGAGTTGAGGACCTAGTCACCAAAGGAGTGTTGCTCGGTCATTACTAGGTGTAGTGTTGGACAAGGTGCTCAGTAAATGAAGGGGTCTTGATCACTGAAGGATCTTGGCATATACTATTTCTTAGTATATATTATTTCTTATCATGTACTATGTTTCTCAATAATTCTTATAGGAGCTCGTTAGTGCTTGGCTGGTGGTTGCTAATGCTTGGTAGTATGGCTTGCATGATGTAATTCTCATGGATTTCCTTGTCTTAATTGGTACACTTATTGTGTGAGGATTGAGATCATGATGTGGAGTGATTATGGGAGTTTGTGTGGACCTATTTGGGTCTTGGTTATTTTTTCTAGGTGTATCTAATATTTTGTAAGCATTCCAAGGCATTTGGTATTTAATATCTATTGTAGGCTGACTTGTGGCTCAATATAAATTTAATGTAAGGGTTTATTTAATTTATAAAATGTTAGGTTGAATTGTGGCTTAGTTGGGTATAAGTAAGAGGTCATGTAGATTCTTAAGTCATATAAGCATCCGACTTGGAGAAGAGGATGTGCAAGAGGAGCAAAGTTTGAGAAGAGAGAGTAGTTGTGGCTTAGGAAATAAGAAAATTACTTGGTGGATTGAAGCACAAGTTTAGATCTTGATCGGAAGTTTCTACCAGAGTGTTGTTGTATTACATATCTAGAATAGTTAGGGTTCGAATTGGATCTTGAGGGATATTATGAAACTATTACTTGCTTTGTATTTGGTTGTAATCAGGAAGGCCTTGCAGCCTAGCACATTACATCTAATCAATTATTTTATGAATAAAGAGTTGTTTTTGGTATTAGAACTTATATCTTGTGTTGCATTTTAGTTGTGTGGGTGAGGAAATCTCCTTTGGGAATTCTCCTTCCTTGCACTGCATCATTTATCAATAATGTATACCATAAACTTAGCAAAGAGTGTTAACTCTTATAAGCTAAGGAAATAGATAAATTATTGAAGGATATGTCACAATTGAGAATAGACCCTTGAAATGAAGATATATTTTGTACAAGACATCCACCTTCAAGAGGAGTTTTATGAACAATTATACACATTTGAGAGAAAAAGATGAATAAGAACAAGAATGCACCTATTTAGCCCCCTATGTATAGATGGAATAAGGATCCTTGGAAGAAGGATGATAAACTTCAAAGCACATAGTAAAGGAATATTCTTATAATGAACATTGTTTTGCAAATAAAGAAGAGGTGATGATCAAGGACATGCACCGCTTGTATAAGAGAGAGTCATGATCAAAGACACCATTCCTTATAAGAAAGAATGTTGCATAATAAACAAATGCCATTGTACTAACTAAAGTTAATCCTTAGACAAAGAGAGAAATGAAGAATGTAAAAATGAACCTTTCCCCCGAAGTGTGAGATAAGAATAAAAATCTATGGTAGGGTTATATATAAAAAATCTTATAAGATATAAAGATGAATCATAAGAAACAATTGATAGTCATGCACAAAACACAAACATTCCATATCCAATAAGAAATAGTATATAATAATGCAACACCATAGATAATTAAAGAAAGAAATGTCATAGAATGCTTAACTCTAAACAACATAAAATGTTAGAATGATATCCCTTATGATGTAAACTATAGATCATTATTATATGAGAAAAGTTACTATCCGAGGTGTAAAAATATATTTTCTAGGCAATAGACATACAATCCTTCATGTAACAAAGTTTTTCATAGCCAAAGATAAGAATGTATTATAAAATAATAAAACATTATAGATAAACGAGATAAAGAGATGAAAGGATACTACATTATGCCAACTTTTTAATCATCAAATGAATAAAAAAGGGATAACGGACTCTTGAGAGAAGAAAGATAAATAAAATCCAATATATTCTCTAAATTAAAGATTCTATCAAATTATGAGAGAATGAAAATTCATAAAGGATATTGGAAAAGATAAGAGAAGAAGTATCATATTAGACCTCCCTAAGTGGTTTCAATTTATACTAGACTTGTGATTTCAAGAAAACATAAGATTGCACTTGGGATGTTAATCCACAAGTAATCACAATAAATGAATAAAATAAAGCATTTCATCATATAAAAGGAAAAAAAATCAACAAAGGGAGAAAAAATTATCCAAGGATAGAGATAGAAAGAGTAAATAGGCTATTTCCCCCCAAGTGAGGAGTGAAGTGAAATGACTATTATGTTACTCATAAAGTACGACAATGAGCCCCCAAAAAGATATGCTAACAATGTATTGTAGCTAGGAGAAACATAATAGGGATGTGGTTGTGTCAAGAAAAATTATCATGAAAAGATATCATTTAACATTGCAAGTCATATGAAACATAACACAAGAAGTGAATTGGAAAGAAGGATGAATCATAGATAAAGAGGATCACTAAGGTTTAATTTGATTAAATTTTAAAGAGAGGTACTCAATATCCATATACTCATAAAATAAAGGTATTTGATGCATAAAGTCAAGAATGGAGCATGTTAGTGTGAAATCTGGGATTTCCCAATCTTTAAGAGTTGAGAAACTACTCATAGAGTCAATGTGAATAAGATCCTTAGGCTCTAAATTTGAATTGGTAAAAATAAAGTCATAAGAATCATGTTTTTCAGCAAGGCCTAGATTTGAGCTAGATATGTTGTGATAAGGAAGATCAAATGTGTGGTCTTCTATTTCTAAGGAACATTTAGGAGGAGGATAAAAAAACTCATAAATACCTCATTTATAGAAGGTATATAGATTAAATTCATAGAAAGAAGTTGATCATCTAAATGTGTCTCATGAGGAAGGGAATAATACATATCCTCATCTAAGGGTTCATCCCAAATAGGAGAATCATCCAAAGAGTGAATAAAACAAACATTCAAGGAGGAATTTTCATGAGGAACAGAGTAGTCAATATTCCTATCATGAATCATTAATGGTTTATCAACATCAACTTTAGGAAAATGAGTATCGATAAGAGAACATATCAAAACATCATCATATGTGTAAAATGGAGTGTCTTGAATATCATGAAAATAGTTTGAAAATAAAGATAACAATCCCATTGAAGGGAAATGCAATAAGTATAAATGAAATGTGATCTAAGAATGAACTAGATGCAATTTTTTTGTATTTTGAAAATGAAAATATATGAAATTCAAGCTACATGAAAACAATGAAAAAGGAGATCTAAATACCACCACTGCAAGAAATAGCATATAAAGTAGATCTAGATACACCAAAATATAATGTACAAAGAGAGATAATACAACCTAACTCCAATAAGAAAGGCATACGAAATTGAATTCACCAAAATGTATCATCTTTAAATGGATACACTTCATTTAGAGACATTTTACCCCTCCTTAGTGTGGTTTTGGTATCTTTTTCTCCTTTCCTCTTCCATTTCACTCTTCTTCATCATCTCTCATTTTTTGACATGGTCTTCTAGGTGTTTTTTGATACCCTTTTGACCATATCTCCTATTTTATTCACTATTTTTCGATTTCACCTGCATCAACTCCTATCACTTTTTGTGCCACCTAGGCCTAGACCTCTAGGACAAAGTCAACTCAGGTCAACTTGATCCTCCCAGGTCAACCTAGTCCTAGACCAAGTAGACCCAAGTTAACCTTGTCCTAGACCAAGTCAACCTAGTCACTAGAAGTTTTGGAGCATGAGACATGAAAGGCCTTAGGGATTTAATTAGTTTGTGATTGTTACCCATTTCACTTCAATTGTTTTCCCACCCAAAAATTAGTATAAACGGAGGCTTTGGGGCTTCATTTTTAGATCTCATTCTCAAGTTGTCTCATCTCTCAAGAAAGAAATAATTCAAGACATTCTTCAAGAAAGCATCTTCAACCATTCAAGTATAAGAATCTCCTTCTTGCATCAAGCTTCTTCCTTCAAGGTGGTAGTGGTGTTTTTCTCTAAGAAGAAGATTCGTCATTCAAATTCATTCAATTTCTTCTATTATTCATCCATGAAATGTCACATACATTTCTTTATATAAGTTTTTATCTTCTTTGATTTCCTTATGGTTTGTTTAAGTCAAGCTATTACACTTACATACTTGATCACATTTCAAAGCCAATTACATCTACAGAGGTAATTATATATTTTACTTGATATTATTCAAATCTACTACATGCAAGAATTTCCTTTACATTTACATTTCTCAATTATGATTAATTACTTAACCTAGGGCTTGACTAAGTCAAGCCCTCATCAAACCCCAGTCCCAAACCTTTCTTTTATGTGTTGATGTTTAGGTGGGGAGTGAAAAGGATTATAGATTTAGAACTAATATTCATAATATTTCTAGAGTTGTCAATTGTAGGTCATCAAGCTACATCAACCTAATCATAAAACATCTTCCCAAGTAAACCTAGTCCTTCACTCTCATAATCTGGGGAGATTCCTGGGTTTTATTCCTTTTGTCATTTCATTCTAGGATCCATAGATGAATATTCAGATATAGTTCAGATCTATGAGTTTTGGAGCAAAAATATATCTTCCTCTACACATTTTGAGGTGAGTCATTTATATTTTATTTCCTTTCATTTCTACCCTAGATTTATATCTTAATTGGGATAATTGTCTTCACATAGCATCTAGATTTACATTATTCAAGCAATTAGTTCACTTTCACATTCACATTATCCTATCAAGGTCCAAAAAGATTACATTTCCTTGTATTGCATTCTCCTCTATAATTTGCATTTAGTATTAGCACCTTTCTTCCTTTGGGTCCTAACTAATCTTATAAGGATCATAAGTGGAATCATACTTTGAAATTCCCTTCTTTTCCTCAAATATATATTTGAATGGCTTATTGACCCCATAAAGTAGAGACCTGCATCTTATTAAAGCGCTTCTATTTTACCACTAAATAGTGCCCAAGAAGAAGGGATTGATTATGGTGAGACTTTTTCCCCTATTAAAAGATTGGAAAGAGTTAGAAATTTGTTGGCTTATGCTACTTACAATAAATTCAAACTATATCAAATTGATGTTAAGTCAGCATTTCTAAATGGAATACTTGAGGAGGAAGTTTACATAGATTAACCTAAAGGATTTTTTGAACCAGATCAGAGACACATGTTTGCAAATTGAACAAAGCATTGTATGTATAGAAGCAAGGACTAAGAGCATGTTATGAAATGTTACATTCATATTTAATTAAGATTGTATTTGTTAGAACAAGCTATATTTGAAAAGTGAAACCAAAAACATGGTGTTGATTGTTGATTTTTTTGTGGATGATATTATATTTGGTGGGAATGATTTTTTGTGCAAATCATTTGTTCATCAAATGAGAAAGGAATTTGAAATGTATAGGTTTGGTGAGATCAAAATTTTCATATGACTACAAGTTCATAAAAAAAATGGTATATATGTGCATTATTCTAAGTATGGTAAGGAGATATTGAAAACATTTGGGATGGATGAGTCAAGACCAAATAGTACACCTATGGTGACTCAATACAAATTATCTAAAGATGATACTACTACTAAGGTAAATGAGACATGGTATAGATTGATGATTGGGAAATTATAGTATGTTGTGCATGCTTGTTGGTCTCAGATTGGTTTTGACATTTGAGTATCAACACACTTAACCAATTCTCAAGAGGATGTTTATTTATACTGTGTGTCAAGCTAGAGATTCAATAGGTGTCAAGTGAACTTTGGGTGTAGAGAAAAGTTCAAGTGCCAAGTGATAAGTGATGTCAAGCAAAGCATAAGTGTCAAGAAAAGTATAGATGTTGAGCAAGATAGAATACTATAGGAGCCAAGTGAGACAAAATTCCTATATGTGTCAAGCATCAGCAACTAGTAAGTGTTGAGTAACACAAAATTAGCATATGAGTTTTTATCTTCACTAACTCAAATGTAAGCTATTTTTGGA
The DNA here is from genome assembly GCA_028749045.1 of Cupressus sempervirens. Lineage (NCBI taxonomy): Eukaryota > Viridiplantae > Streptophyta > Pinopsida > Cupressales > Cupressaceae > Cupressus > Cupressus sempervirens. The sequence goes on from CM053789.1 coordinate 831,399,755, forward strand.
GTCAAAATAGGATGAATCTCAAAGGATCTTGAAGATAAGATCGAATCTTTTGCATTACCTATGTAATCAGCATGAAACCAATAACAAAAATGGAGAAGGCATACAACCAATAGGAAAGTTGCAAGAATTAAGTGGGAAATGAAGAGTAAATATTGATCATAGATTCATATCTAACCCTAAGTCTTCAAAATTTTTAAAAGGAGGATGAAACCCCATTGTATACATAGATGAGTGAGAAGTGTATGGGTGAACTGTAGTGAAGTTTAGAGGGGTGTTTAAAGACTTAGAAGGAAGAGCAAAATAGCATTGTAGAATTCAGTTGATCAAAGAATAGACTATCAAGATTTCAAGAAGAGTGACATATTAGATCAAGTAAGGATTAGAGCAGACAAAGCTGAACAAGGATTTGGAATTAGCAATTGAGGATTGCAAGTTATCAAGTCAAGACATTCTTCTATACTTTCTAACCATTATATTGTGAGAATGGAAATCCTATGTTGATAGGTTGGACTAATAGCTATATTGGTTTAGTAGCCACATTGTAGATCCTTAATAGGATTGTAAATTCTTTAATAGGGTAGCATTCCAAGTGAATGTTAGTAAATCCTTTAACCAGGTCACTTTTAATAGGGTGCAAAGTCTTTAACAGGATAGGCCTTTCACGGGGTAGACCATTGGAAGTGGTCAAACTTTGTAACCTTGAAGAGTTACATATTGTTGCAGTGATACTTTGTGCATGTCATCCCCACCCCAATTTTACCTTCTCATTTTGGAGGGTTTTTAGGTTACCAAATTCTTGTGTTATCTATTTTCATGCATGTATTTACTTTCATGTTTATTAGATGGATTAGATGCATGTGAATGATTTCAGCTATAAGGTTTTTAAAAGGTTAAAGTTAGTTATTTCTGATTCAACCCCCCACTCCCCCTGCCCTCTTAGAAGTAAATCTTCCCACTTGTAAATTCTAACAATTGGTATCAAAGCTAGGTTCTCAGAAGGAGTAGCCTTATAGTTTAGAGAAATGATCTGGCAATAAAAGTCTACAAACTTGGGAAGATCATAGAGAATTAGGAAATAGATATACAACTCACTTTACATGCTTTGGAAGAAGCCAGAGAGGAACTAAGAAAATCCTTAAAGAGAAGAAGAGACATTGCCATAGCTAAGAATGATACATGATACAAGGAGATTGACAAGGAGATTGACACCTCAAAACTATTTTCAAATGGAGATTCTAAAGAGTTTGATGTAGCAACAGTGGACCTAATGGAGAAGAATAGATCTCAAGCAAAAGAAATTAGAACACTCAAGATTGAACAAGAATCACAAGCCATGATGCTTTGTGAAGTGGCTGAATAGAAGAAAAGAGCCATTGAAGATAAGGCCATGCTTGAAGAAGATAAGAGAAACCTTGCCAACAGACTGGAAGAAAAATCAATTGAGCTTTCAAGAATTTCAAACATGCAGCTACACACCCTAAGCCAGATGATGAATGCACATCATGAACTAAATGTCAAGAACATTGAGATCTCTACACTAAAGCTTCAAAATGAAAAATTGCAAAATGATCTAAAAAAGGAGAAGGATATTGCAAAGAGCTTTAACAAACCTAATGAGGCAATCAAGTACTTTGAGCAGCTACTGAAATCACCAAGGGCTAGCAATGATACTTCAAGATTAGGTTACAACAACATTGAACAAGGAGAGTCATCCAATACTATAGAAGAAAGGAGTAGAAAAGGTAAGTGTATATACTAATATGTTAGCAAGAAACACTAATCTATTTAAAGAAACAAAGCATTAACTAACAAGACTAATATAACCTTTAAGAGAGACAAAGAGGAAAAAACTCAAATGAGAATGTGAGCCATTGAGAGGCTCTCTCAATGAGATTGTTCTCTTGATTTAGGGATGAGTCTAATTTGGATATGGATTTAGGATGTATGATCAAGGTTCTCAAACTAGCTTGAATGCTGTTCTTGATGGATTTTGGCTTGAGTGAATGGATTTGATATAAAACTTGCTCTCAAAATAGCATTATAAGGGTATGGTTGATGGCTTTTGTTCTTCAAACTAGCATTATAACTTTAGCTTAAAGGTTGTGATGAAATGGCTTGGGAGGGGATCCAATTTATAGGCAAGAGGCTTGAGGGATGGAGGGCTAAGATGGAAGGAAAGGAAAAATCTTATGGAGGGCTTAGATTGCATGAGAGGAGAGCACATGGATTGTGCTTCCTTATAGCCAATCAGGGAGTGACACATGTCACAGGGTGAGTGGGTGGAGGAAAGGGCAAGGATGAGTCAACAAAGGATGCTCAAGGCCTTAAATGGCCCTCATAATGGCTTGTAAGAGCTTTTAAGAGCATGTAAGAGCATTGAAGGCTTATGGTTGGGATAAAGTTTTATGGTTGGGATATTTTGAGGGAGGAGACTTTGATTTGGTTTAGGAAAGTCTTAAGCTTTTTTAGGGAATGTGACAAGGTTAGGGGGGGAATTAAGCTTAGGTTTTAGGATTAGATTAAGGATATTAGAGATGTGCAAGTGGATGGCATTCATGAAAGTGGGTGAGTTAGTGGCTAAACTAGGTTAGTATGGGTGGATGGGGTGGATTAGGCTAAATGGAGGATTTAGGATAGTTTAGGGGTTATTAGATTTGAGGGCTTTATTTATTAAAGTGATTTTAATAAATTTGAGATTTTGGAATTAGATAGGAGAATAGGATTTAATTGATAAATGATAGGTTATTTGATTTATCAATTAGGACTATAGATGATTAATTAAATTAATCAGCTAGGGGATGGAAAAGGATTAATTAAATAGAAATTTAATTAATGATGCCTTTAGAGATAGCTAAATAAGATTACTAAAGCGGTGTAATCAGATTTAGGTGTCTACATTTTGCCCCTCTTTGACATAGTGTTGAGACAACACTATTTCAAAGAACTTCAAATGGAGACAACATTAGGAAGATGTTTTAGCAACAAGGTTGCCCCAGTCTCGGATAAGAAGAGGAGAGACTAGACTTAGAGATACCCCCTCAAGAAGGTGATAGGGAGAGAAAATGAGGCTCGATGGCTTCTTGAAAAATACAAGAATCTGGGATGAGCAGAGACACAGATTGGCAAAGAGAAGGGGCTGAATTAGCTCAAACTCTTACTATGGGAGAATGATAAAGGAGAAGAAAATGCTCAAAAGGAAGCAAGCTTAAGACATTCCAAGATTGGGGGGAGGATGAAGGAGCGGAGTGCTATAAAAAGGAATCTAGGAGGAAAGGAGGGATGATGGGATTATAAAGCTAATGCAACAGGATTTCAAAGAGTCAGATTGGCAGAAGATGGGTTTCAGAGATCCCTAGGACTAGGATTGTGGATCTCAAAAGATGAGGTGTGGTGGATTGATTGGATTGGTGGATCCCTAAGACTCAGATTCTGGATCCCTAAAGCTAAGAGTGAAGATTAATTCAAAGAGATACTTATGCATAAGCTGGGGTAGGAGAGAGAGATGTTGGATATGGATGGGGGAAAATGGAGATGAAGGGAAACCATTGAAGCTTTTTTGAGTAGGGGGATACTTCAAAGAGAAGTACCACCATGTAGTTGAGCACTAGATTTGCTATAGGACTGTTGGTTAATTGCCAAGGTTACCAAGAACATCAAGGCCTTTTCACCAACTGTCCAGAGGACTGATGAACTAACTCAAAACAAACATGCAAGGATTGCCTCAGCATCACACACAAGTCCTAGAGGAAGCAGTGTGGAACTGACACTGGGTAACCCACAAGCAAAAAAGAAAAAAAAATGAAAGACCTGATCAAGACCTTACACTTAGATTGCCCCATTCACAGTATACCATGATATGGAAGATCATGGAAACCTTGAGGAGGGAACAAGGAGATTTCTTGGAAAAGATACTTCAAGACCCAAAAGGGAAGATTCCAAATTAAAAGAAATCAAAAATTCAAAAGAGAATCGTTTGCCAATGGGTGGGACGAGGTACTAACAAACCAAGATCAGACATGAGGAAAGCTATATCCTACAAGGATCTATCAGAGAGCACCTAAGTTGATGGATCTGGATGAGTGATGTGTCTAGCAAGTTGAACTAAGAAGGATAACACTTTGGTGATAGGAGATCAAGCTAAAGGATGCATTGGAATAGCTAACCAAGGGTTGTGTGATGTGTGCAAGATGTTGATCAAGGAGGAACTGACACAAAAGCTAGATAGATACAATGGTACTAAACTAAAGAGGATGTACAAGTTGACGGACCAAGATATGTTACAAATTTACAAGGTTGTTCATTTTTTGATTTTGGTGAGATGGAAATGTTTGCGAAGAGTGGAATGTCTGTAATAGTTGATAGGAAGATAGGTAGATGGTTTGCGAAAAGCTTAAGTGAAAATGGGGTTCTTTGTGTGCATGTGATAGGATACAAATGAGGATACAAGCTTTGGTATATAATACGAGCTGGAATATGGTACAAGCTTTGGACAAGAATTGGATATACAAGCTATGATACAAGGGATGATACAAGATTTACAAACTGGGGTACAAGATTTACAAGTTGAGGTACAAGATTTACAAGCTGTACAAGAGGTATTTACAAGCTTCATCAGATTTTGGATATTTGGTTGGAACACCAAGGGAACAAGCAGGTGTTTTATGGGATGGTGGGTGAATGGATGAGGGATAGGATAGTGATAGATAATGGATTAGTCTTAGTACACAAGGTGCTTGAATTACCAGGTTTTCACCAAGGTGCCTATCCAAGGCGCTTGAATTGCCAAGTTTTCACCATTGGACGCTTATTTCTCTTTACTATTTTTTTGTATTTTTCAAAAGTTGGGTATACCAAGGATCTTCAAGCATAGAACTTCTTGAGATGAATGATGTTATTAGGATCATTCAAGAGTTCTCCTTCCACTATAGATAGCTGATAGGCTCTAGAGCCAAAGGATGCAGTGACAACATAAGGAACAAGCCAGGTAGGTTCAAACTTGCCTTTCTTTTCTTGATCTTCTTGGACTTTCATGTTTTCTTTCAAGACCATGTCGCCCAGCTGAAAGTGTCATGGAAGCACCTTCTTGTTGAAATTTCTTTTGAGATGAGTTTGATAGACTATGAGATGATCATAGGCTTTTTTTTGCTTCTCATCTAAGAGATCTAGTTGGGTGAGCTGAGCTACTCTGTATTCTTCATTTGATATTTTCCCTTGCAAAGATATGCACAAGGAGGGAAGTTCAACCTCTATGGGTAGTACCACTTCGGCACCATAGACTAGGGAGTATGGAGTTGTTTTGGTGGATGTACGAAAGGAGGTTTGATAGGCCCATAGGGCTGGATTTATTTGTAGGCGACAATCGTGGCCAAAATCATTGACAACTTTCTTTAGGATTTTGAGGAGGGTTTTGTTAGTTGCCTCTGCCTGGCAATTACCTTGTGGAAAATATGGGCTAGAAAAGAGATGATGAATGCGGAGGGAAGTGCATAATTCTTCCATGTTGAGATTTTAAAAGTTACCTCCATGGTTAGTGAAGATGGTGGATGGGATGCCGAAGTGGCAAACAATGTGGTACAAGATGAACTTGGAGACCTGAACTCCTGTAGCTAACACTAAGGGGACTACTTCCACCCACTTAGTGAAATAATCTGTAGCTATTATTATCCATTTATGTCCATCAGATGAGAGAGGTGTGATACTTCCAACTAGATCAAGGCCCCAACAAGCAAAAGGCTAGGGTGGTGCAATAGGTTGTAGATCTTATGCTGGAGCATGCACAAGATTTGTGTGTTGCTGGCATGGGAGACACTTTTTGACAAAGTCACAGGAGTCTTCTTCAATGGTAGGCCAATAGTAGCCTGCTTTAAGGATTTGTCACACTAGGAAAATACCACTCGTATGGGCACTGCAAAGTCTAGAGTGTACTTCTTTTAACACCATCGTAGCCTTGTTTTGGTCTAAACATCGAGAGAGAGTATCGTGATAACCCTGACGATATAGGGTATTGGCTATGATAACATAGCGAGATGATTTTTGGATGAGGTTTGGTGTTGGGTACGTGTGAGGTGAGGGGATATGATACCATCGTTAAGGTAAGCATGAATTGGGGACCAACCAAGATACAAACATGGTTTGAATCCTCATTCACATAGGTAGGTGTGAGGAGTTGCTCAACTAAAAACTCATATTATGTAGCTGCTTGGGGAATTTCAAAGAGCGAGTTGATAGTAGCCATAGCATCTACTGCTTTGTTCTACATTTGAGGCACTTGTGTAAACTGAAGCTTTGTAAAATGTTGGGTTAGCTGAGCAACTAGCTCTTTGTAAGGTAATAGCTTTTCATCTTTGGTTTGATATTTATTGAGGACTTGCTTGATGATGAGCTAAGATTCGCCAAAGATGTGTAACTCAGTGATGTTCCATTTTGTAGCTATCTTTAATCTTGCTATGAGAGCCTCATATTCAGCTATATTATTGGTGCTAGGGAATTGTATCTTGAAGGCTTTTGGAATGTAATCTCCTTGAGGTGTGCCCAACAATATTCCTACCCCTGATCCATGAGATGTATATGAGCCATCAAAATAAAGTTTCCATGGGGGCTATTCTTCAATTAGACAAATATGTTCATCTAGAAATTTTGTGATCAAAGGATATGCATCTATTAGAGGTGCATCAGCTAGGTGATCTGCTATAGCTTGCCCTTTGATTTCCTATCTGTCCACATACTAGATGTCAAATTCGCTAAGGAGCATAACCCATTTGGCCAAACGGCTTGTAAGTGCTATTCTAGAGAGCATATACTTGAGAGGGTCGATCTTGGAGACTAGTTGGATGGTATGACTTAGCATATAGTGGCGAAGCTTTTGAGTTGAGAAAAAAACTGCCAAACAAGCTTTTTCCATAAGAATATAATTGAGTTCATAACCAACTATGGTTCTACTAATGTAGTACATGGCTCTTTCTCTTCCATAGTCATCGAGCTGTGCTAGAAGTGCCCCTAGAGTAGTAGGCATTGCTGATATGTACAAGATCAAGGGACGACCAGGAACTAGTGGAACCAAGATAGGGGGATTGGTGAGATACTGCTTGAGATGATCGAAGCTGCATTGAAATAAAGAATCCCACTTGAAATTTTCATCCTTCTTCAATAAATGTGCAAATGGCATACACTTATCTGCAAGCTGGGAGATGAAGCGTCGAATGGATTGAAGCTTTCCCTAAAGACTGTGAAATTGTCACAGTGTCTAGCGAGGAGACATGTCTAAGATAGCCTTGACCTTCTTCAAGTCAATCTCTATACCTCATTTAGAAACTATAAAGCCTAGAAGCTTTCCAGATGTGACCCCAAAGACACACTTCTTGGGATTCAGCATGAGATGATATTTGGCTAACCTCTCAAAGACTTTCTCCAGGTCAGCAAGATGATCCATGAAGGTATGAGATTTGACCAAGATATCATCCACATAATCCTCCAAAATGCTATGGATAAGATCATGGAAAATGGTTGTCATAGCTCTTTGATAGGTAGCCCCTACATTCTTTAGGCCAAAAGGCATCATGTTGTAGCAAAAAGTTCCCCAAGGGGTAGTGAATGTTGTCTTATGATGATCCTCTTCTACAATCTTGATTTGATTATACCCAAAAAATCCATCCATGAGGGACAAAATTTCATGTCTAGCTGTAAGATCTACAATCATATCTATGTTGGACAAGGGAAAATCATCTTTTGGACAAGCTTTGTTAAGATCTCTGAAATCAGTGTAGATTCTGATATCACCGAAAGGCTTAGTTATGGGGACCATGTTGGAGATCCACTCTGAGTAGTTGATAGGTCAAATAACCTTAGCAGCTAACATTCTTTCTAATTCAACTTTGACCAGTAATGCCACCTTGGGGTGCATTTTCCAAAGCTTTTTTCTGACGAGCTTGATCTTTGGATCAACTGCAAGATGATGTACTACAAGCTTTGGATCATGCCTTGGAATGTCCTGATATGACCATTAAAATTGGCCAATGTTCTCTCATAAGACCTCAAAGAGGAGATCAGCTTGGTCTTGCGATAGGGATACAGCAATGTGAACAAGTCTGGGGATCTCTGAAGAATCGATGTTGACTTCTCTAGTATCCTCAATTAGAATAGAACACACCTCTGGTCAATTATCTTGAGGAGGCAATGCTAAATCCTCATGTTCTACTTGTGACTCTATATTTTCTTAATAAGGGGCTCTCTTCACTTCCTTATCTAGTCTCAGATTCACCTTAGTTCTAGTTTTGGGTGTATCGAAACTAGGTTGGGGATTTTCTCCAAAATACCCCTTGGGATCTAGCTTATAGATATAGGTAGAATTTGGCTTTGTTTTCTTGTGAGGTGTTTTAGCTCCCATGAATCTCAGAAGCACTTCCTCTAATGTGAACTCATCAATGTGTATGATGCTTGGTTGGTCTGAATCTATGAGTTGTGGATGGGCGAGTGGTAGGTCAATGAAATGGATGGATATTTCTTGGAGAACAGAGTCTCCAAGGAAGATTTGGTCTAGGATATCATCGTAGGCTTTCTTTTCAACTTCTTTAGGAATGTCTTTGATTTCAACAAGGTTGTGGTGAATGTTCAAAAAAGCGTGACCATCCATATTGGTGCCCCCAGTTGTGGGTATGCCAAAGCTAAGACCTGACTTCAATTCCCACTTGTGTGCATCGATGGGGCACTGCATACCTCTTTCTTCTGGTCCTAGACCACCACCTTGATAGTTCTATTTATCAGTGATGAGCTTATGTTCTTGGGGATACTTCTGGCTGAAGTGATCAAGGCATGCTTGATTTCTTTTAGGTGCATCCTTATGTAACCAATTATTGATATCTGGAGTGAGCTCCTCATGAAGAGGGATTTTCGAGGATACAAAGGTTGTTGGGCCAAATTGTTTGTATCAAGGAGGTAGAATCTCCTTATCTTTGTGATATGTCAGTCATCCATGGGCATGTGAATCAAGTGGGAGTGCCCCGACAACAAATGCATCTGACAGACTGTACTCTCCACAACCTTTGTTATTGATCTTCACGGTAGATAGGGTGGAGGCGAGGATGGTTTTTGGGTCATTACAAGTGTGGGATGAGCTGGCGATGGCTATGCTAATATCAATTCTAGGGCAATGGTTTGCATATGAAGTTTCAACTGCATTGCAGTAAGTAAAGGGTTTTGGATCAGCATGGATGTTTACCTCAGTGCCCTGATGCAAAAATTTGATGCACTAATGGTAAGTGAATGGAACGGCTTTCATGGCATGAATCCATGGGCGACTAAGAAGGATGTTGAATGGTAGGTTTGGATCAATAACATGGTAGAGTGTTTCTTGGATGATTGGCCCAACCTTGATTGGTAGAAAAATAGTTCCTTCTATGGTTCTTTCCAAGTTGTCGTAAGCTTTGATGGTGATAACTTCACTGATGATATCTACCTTAGTATACCTAGCTTGTTTTATGAATTTTAGGGTGTAAATATTCAAGGTTGATCCATTATCTATCATTACTCTTTTTAGGACAAAATTGGAGATTATGAAAATCAGTAGCATTGATATCTAAAGGGACAAGGGATTCTATGAGAGCATTGTCAAGGATGTTCTTGTACACAAGACTGGTGCGGAGAAGGTCTAAAATGGAGATTCGGGCTGGCATGTTCCCAAGGTGTTCCAAGATATTATACTGGCTTTTTGATGGAGCTGATGGTGCTAGTGACAGTGGTGGACCTGGGATGTTAAATAATGCTCTTCGAGTGGTAACTGCACACTCATTGTTTGGTCCTTGGATATTGATAACATTGATAGAAGGCTCTTTTTCAGATATACAACCGATGAGGCTACCATAGTCTATGTAGGATGAAGACTGGTCATTGTTCTTCCTATGCTATTGGTTTGGCTGGTGGTTGTTGGTATTGTTGTTGTTGGTTTGGATAGGTTCTTTTCTAGGATTTTGGTTGTTGTGAGGAGGAAAAGCATTTTGATAGATCTATAAGCCTGCATTGGGAGAGGTTTGGGCACCAACAGTGATTTCTTTCTGATCAATGAGGTCCTGCACATAATCTTTCAGTTTCATGCATCTGAGGGTGGTGTGACCTTTTACCCTATGAAATTTGCAGTACTCATTATCTTTGCACCATGCAGCTTTGGATTGGCTTGGGTCAATTTGCTGGGTAGGAGAAAATTTGATGATTTTTTCCTTAGTTAGTTTCTCAAAAATGACATCCAATGGCTCACCAAGGGGTATATAATTTCTAGGTGCAAGTTGGAATCTGGGCTTTCACCCTATAGCTACATTGATGGCATTATCTTGATTGCTAGACCCTTGGAAGTTGGGTCTTGTATTGTGGTTTTGATAGCTTTGGTTATTCTGTTGTTGGTAGTTGATAGCTTGTTGATTGTTTGGTTGATATGGTGCATTGGACTGGTTTTGAGAAGGACCAACAATATTCACATGTCTAGTGTCAATGATGCCATCTATTGCAACATGCTTATTTTTGTTCCAATACCTAGACTTGTCATTTGAATGTGTTTGATTTTGGTTGGCTTCCTTGTAAATCTTGACCACACCATCTTTAATGAGTCCTTGCTTAAGGATCATTCCTTTCTCTTTGATATCTTTATAGGTTTGCAAATAGTTCATGGTCATGTGGTGAGCCAAGCTAGGGTGGGCATTATCAATAAACATTTTCACCAAATGGAACTCTAGTAAGGTGCAAGATATGCGGGTGGTAAGGGTTTGCCATCTTTCCAGATATTTGGGAAGGCTTTCTCCACCTTTTTGCTTAGTGTGGACAAGATCAACTACTGATAGCTCTGTTTCAACAAGATGGGCATATTGGGCTACAAATGCCTCAGACAGTTCAGCAAAGTTTTTAATTGTGCCATATGGTATTCTATAAAACCATTCAAGAGCTGGTCTAGCCAAGATTTTGGGAAAGACATGCAAGAGGAAGACGTCATTATATGCCACTTCTTGGCAATGCATGTAAAATTCTTTGATATGTGTGATAGGGTCTCCTTTTCCCCTAAATTTGTCAAATTTGGGCGTCTCAAAATGTTTGGGAAATGGTGTCATGGTAATGGCTCTGTCAAATGGGTAAGAACACACATTCTCAAACTTGAAGGTTTTTGGATCATTTGCCTCCTGGATGTTTTTCAAAGCTATCTTCATGACTTCCCATTTTGAATTAATGGGTGATGGCTGGGGTGCCCCCAATGTAGGAGTGCCCTGAGGTAGGTATGTGCTAGATGGGGCAATGGAATATGGATGGCTTTGAGGTATAGGCTTGTAGGGATTGTACATGGCTTGGGCAACTGAATGGTGGATGATGGGTTGCTAAGGTGGAGGTGGCACATATTGCTCCATGTGTTGCGAGGCTTGCTGCTGGTATAGGATTTGGGATAGTGATTGAGGGATGTAGGCTAGCCATGGGATAAATTGATTGCTTTGTGGAGGTAAGGTATAAGATGGTTGTGAAGCTTGGGGAAAGGATCGGGGAGCTTGTGGAACTTGACTTTGGATTTGAGGAGTTTGACCAATATATGTGGGTTGTGCCCCCATTTGGGAAGATATCTACATGGAAAAATTGGCCAAGTAATTAGTGGTTGGTGGTGGTGGATCTCCTCCTAGAAGTGGCATAGAAAAATAGTTAGTAATAGCAGGTAATGGATTAGTTGGTGGTGGAGGTGGTGGGAATTGAAAGCTTGGAAATGGAATTGATGGGGTTTGATAGCTTGGTGGCTGGATTTGAAACCTTGGTAGAGTGGTGGCAGGAGCTTGGGTCACTTGAGAGCTTGGCAGAACATTGGTAGTAGCTTGTGGGGTTTGATAGCTTTTTGGAGTGAGGGTAGTAGCTTGTGGACTTGTGGTTGATGGCACTGAGCTCCAAGGACCTAGTGGAAATGATGGAATTGTGTTCTGAGCTGAGGTAAACAAGTTGGGGGTGATGAAAGGTTGATTACTTGGCCCCATGGGTGGCATCCCTGTTGTATATTGCTAAGGTTGGCGAAAGATGCTAGCACTGATTTGGGAGATGGGTGGATTTGGAAGGCTGGGTTGGAGAGCAGTAGCAACAATAGTGAAGCGAGTGAATGATGAGGTGTTTTAGGTGAAAGGGGTTTGGGATGGAGTGGTATGGACCAATGGTGGAGTGCTAGTGGCTGGATTGGCTTGTGGAAGGGAGATTTCAACTTGAGTGGAGGCTGGTATGTTTGGGTCTATTGGATCATATGGGGTGGGTTGAGGCTCTTCTTTTGGCACATATTGAGGATAATTCGAATCATAAGAGCCTATGGGTGGTGGGAGTTGTCCAAACAATGGGTGAGATGGCCCTGATAGGGGATGAGGTCTTCCAAAGTCGAAGGCTCCAATGTTGTCCCTTCGAAAGTTAGCCATGATTGTTTCCTTATTTTTGTCTATAATGGCATTCACCAATACTACATTTCTTGGTTGGTTCATGAAAGCTTCAATGTCAGTAGGTGATGGTATGGTGTTCTCTGGGTTGAAGGATAGTTGACTGCTCAAGGGGAGTGATGTTGTTTGATCCAAATGATAGGGCTCCATTGTTTCCTTCTTCTTGGCTAAGCAAGTGACAGGTGGCATGAAAATGCAGAATGTTTCCTAGGGATGAGATGCAATAATGTTGATGGATGCAAAAGGGGAAGGCTTTTCTATGCAAAAGATTTCCTAGGTTGAGGCAAAGCTATATGAAAAAACCTAAGGAGGATTGGGTTGGGGATTCTAACTTCAAAGATATGTTGCCAAATCATGAAAGGTCTACTTTCCTATGTGTAAACTTGGTGGTGATTGTGTCAACTTAAGGATAGACTGATGATCCTTTAGGAAGAACACGAGATTGACCACTTGTGGATCCCAACCTTTAGCTCAAGGTGATGAGGGATAATAAGTGACAAAGTTAGATTACCCTAGACAAAGCTCTATCAAAGGGGTAACCTCAATGAGGCTGGTGGATTTGCAAGATGGTAGGAATGGAAAACTTTTGGCAAGGTGACAACAATTTTGAAGGCTTGGATGTGAATTTTTTGGATTGTTGGCTAGATGGTTTTGTTCTAAATGAGATGGATGAGCTAAAATGCTTTAAGGGGATGACTAAAGATGGTTGGCTTTCCTAAAAAGATGACTCTAAAGGGGAGCTTATGCAAGAAGATGTGGAGAAACAAGGGGGTCTAATCATAGAAATCATGCCTAGTTGGTTATGCATAAACAGGGTTAACTTCTGGATGTTGGCTAAATTTTATAGTGTGATCTAACCAAGCTTCTTGAAGGGCTTCGTTAGTAGCTTTGTCTTTTGCTTTGTGGAGTTTGGAAATTTGAGGGCTTGATGTTACTTTCTTCTTCTTACCTACAATTTCTTGGTATACCTGAGATGGCTTGAGTTTGGCTTTCTGAAACTTCTGTTTGGGTTTGGGTTGTTTTGACATAAATTCCTGAATATGCTTGGCTTTGAGAGATCTCAATTGTTTTGCTTCAACTTGTTCAACTTTTGGAACATGCAGTGACTACACTAAGTGTGGCCTAAGCTAGGATTGACCAAGTTTGGCAAACATCCATTCAACAAATAAAAAATCAAGCAATAGATAGGAACAACCAGATAGAAGTTTTTGATTCTCAGAATGTGATACTTGCACCAAGGAGTGTGTATGTTTTACAAATGTTTCAATCACTCACTTCAAACACATTAACACCCTAGATGGTTGTCTGCAAGGCTGACAGTTGGTTTAGCTAGGGAGTCCTTGATATACCCAAGGTACGTGAGGCCCAAATCCATAGATGAAACCAAAACAATGTCACACAGCCAAGAGGAGCGGTAACCCACTTCTCCTCTTTCACTTCTCAAGGGTATAAAGTTCCTTGAGGCTTAACTCAAGTGATGAAAATCTTGATTCCAAGAGAGGTGTCGTTGGATTCACCTTTCGATCTTTATACTCTGCCAAAATGCTGGAGTTAAGGTCACCCAAGGGGTGATGAAATCCCCAAGCAGGCCTCCTGAAGCTTAAACAAGATTTTGGATCCTAATCTTATGCACCCAAGATGGCCTTGAAAGACGACAAGGGGAGAGAAGACTTGGATGATCTTGGGCTAAAAAAACATGTTTGTTCTTTTACCAACTGACTCTTATGTGTGCTGATCTAGACTCTGCAAGCACTCATGTTTAAGATGCAAATGTTCAATTCCAACTTTGAAATGCACCAACAAAGCAAAATCGATCGAAGAATGTGAACAAGAAGAAGAGTTAGGGTCAACAAGAAAGTAAACCTATGCACTCAGAGGCCCTCCACATCAAGTATCAATTAATTTCCTTTAAGACATTCAAGAGTTGGTGTGATTTTGTTTTAAGCTAAAAAAAAAGATGTGTGAAACTCAATTGTCAAGCGCACACCCAGAGGCCCTCCACGTTAAGATTTTTTCAATTTTTTCAATGCCCAAATGAAGTGTTAGCGAGACTAATGCTCATTCAAGAGATTTTCTAACTTAGGAAAACCACTAAAAACCCAAGTGAGTGGAGTTTGATTTGCATGGAGCACTTAACACCCTCTTAGGTAGACCCATCCCCATAGATGGCACTGAGATTGCAACCAATGGTTAAATTGATGGGTGATTAAAGAGGGTGAGTCCAACTACAAACTCACTCAGAGTGTCTTTAATTAGTTTTTATAACTTAGAAAATTTCTAAAATGTGGATTCTTTTTATGTCCAAAATTGAAGTGTGAGATATTGCAATGGTTAATTGATCCTTTGCATTCAAGATTGAGTTTGTTTGTTTTAAGCATGCATTCCAAGAAAGGTTGATTTTAATCCATGGCATTCAAGATTATGTTTGAGCAACATTCATTCAAAGGAAAAATGTTTAAACATTCAAGTTTTTTTTAAGAAAAATCTGCAAAAAGCATAATTAGTTTTGTTGCTCCAACCTACAATGCGACAAAAAGTAATTCGACTAGTCACCCAAAATCTTTCAAAATGAAAGCTTAACTATGGAAAAAAAATTTTAACTTTTTTGTTCTTTTTGATATGCATAAAAATTCTTAGAATGGTCTATATCCTACGAAACCACTGTTAGCGAGAACGTGGCAAATGTGAAGTAAAGCTTTGGTCAGACAGACAAGGCGATCTCGCTGGAGTTCCTGTTCGCGAGAATGACAATCCTGCCATGAATCTAGATCGCGAGAATGATAGGAAAGACTATTAAAAAGAATTAAAACTATGAGCCAAAAACCTAAGAGCTCTTTTTGATAGAGCGATCCTATGGTTTTATGCCTTTACAATGTTCCCACAACGCGAGAATGACAGTTTTGTAGGAAAATTAACGATTACAAATGAAAAGAATATAGTTCACATTCTCGCAAGCGGGGATAACAATCTCGCTACTCTTAGGCATGTTCTCGCAAGTGGGAATGATGATCTCACTGGAGGATTAGTCAGTGGGGATGCAGAGCCAAGTGCAAGATACGTGGTGGAGGTTGATTTGTGATGAAGTGCGAACTCGCAGTTGCGGGTTTACGTTCTCGCCAGAGAGTAGCAGCATTCCTGCATCGCGGGATCACGTTCCTGAGGTTGTGGGGATGCAAAAAAAGTTTTTTTTCTTAAGGTTGACTGGGTCAAAACCACTTATAGAGTTGTATGCGCATTCCTGCGGTGGTCAATAGTATCCTGCAAGCAAAAACCACAAGACAAAGACACAAAATTTAAAGCACAAAACGTTAGTTTCCCATGGTTAGTAAAAATATGAAAAAGTATGTGAACTAACAAAATGGAGATTAAAATGACCCTTGTGGGGTCCCACCGGGCATGCCAAAATATATATACTAATATGTTAGCAAGAAACACTAATCTATTTAAAGAAACAAAACATTAACTAACAAGACTAATATAACCTTTAAGAGAGACAAAGAGGAAACAAACTCAAATGAGAATGTGAGCCATTGAGAGGCTCTCTCAATGAGATTGTTCTCTTTATTTAGGGATGAGTCTAATTTTAATATGGCTTTAGGATTTATGCTCAAGGTTCTCAAACTAGTTCAATGGTGTTCTTGATGGATTTTGGCTTGGGTGAATGGATTTGATATAAAACTTGCTCTCAAAATAGCATTATAAGGGTATGGTTGATGGCTTTTGTTCTTCAAACTAGCATTATAACTTTAGCTTAAAGGTTGTGATGAAATGGCTTGGGAGGGGATCTAATTTATAGGAAAAAGGCTTGAGGGATGGAGGGCTAAGATGGAAGGAAAGGAAAAAGTTTATGGAGGGCTTAGATTGCATGAGAGGAGAGCACATGGATTGTGCTTCCTTGTAGCCAATCAAGGATTGACACATGTCATAGGGTGAGTGGGTGGAGGAAAGGGAAAGGATGAGTAAAAAAGGAGGCTTAAGGCCTTAAATGGCCCTCATAATGGCTTGTAAGAGCTTTTAAGAGCATGTAAGAGCATTGAAGGCTTATGGTTGGGATAAAGTTTTATGGTTGGGATATTTTGAGGGAGGAGACTTTGATTTGGTTTAGGAAAGTCTTAAGCTTGTTTAGGGAATGTGACAAGGTTAGGGGGGGGATTAATCTTAGGTTTTGGGATTAGATTAAGGATGTTAGAGATGTGCAAGTGGATGGCATTCATGAGGGTGGGTGAGTTAGTGGCTAAACTAGGTTAGTATGGGTGGATTAGGCTAAATAGAGGACTTAGGATAGTTTAGAGGTTATTAGATTTGAGAGATTTATTTATTAAAGTGATTTTAATAAATTTGGGATTTTGGAATTAGATAGGAGAATAGGATTTAATTGATAAATGATAGGTTATTTGATTTATCAATTAGGACTATAGATGATTAATTAAATTAATCAACTAGGGGATGGCAAAGGATTAATTAAATAGAAATTTAGTTAATGATGCCTTTAGAGATAGCTAAATAAGATTACTAAAGTGGTGTAATCAGATTTAGGTGTCTACAGAAAGAATAATAAACCTACTTGTCATTTCTATGTTAAAAAAGGACATACCTCTAATGTATGTAGGAGCAAGAATGCCCATCAGCATGAAAAACCTAAGAATGTGAGTTACTGTCATAAGTGCAAAAAGCAAGGACATCAAGCACATGAATTCAACACTAAGACTATCAGATCACCAAGATTTGAAGGTCACTACTATAATTGCAAGAAGTATGGACATAGAGCTTTTGAGTGCAGATCAAAGCCTATGTGGACACCTAATCAGCCTACAAAGGGAAATAACCATGGACATCACTACAATTGGGATTATAAAACTAGGAATAGCTATCATTACTATCAAGAATATGGACACATTCCTAAAAATTGCATAAGAACACATTTCAGAGGAAACTACAATAGGTGGCTCAGTCAAACCACATGCTTTAGTTGTTTGAAGACTGGTCATATCAACAGGAATTTCCCAACAAGGTCAAAGGCACCCAACTTAGAAATCAACAAAGGTAAAGAGAAGGTGGATGTTGAACACATCATAGGAGAGATGAATAAGACATGAAAGAAGAAAGATGGAAGCAACACATCAAATGAAGGGATCACTTCACCTAACAGGTCAAGTGATCACACTTCATCAAACTAAGAAAAGAGAAGGCATGAGGGACTGATATACAAATATTTATAATACATCAGTTCCTAAACAAGAAAATACTGAAAGGAAGAGAACAGCATGATTAAAGATGCAAAGTTAAATTTCCAAGATTTCACAAGTGTTGCCGAGTTGAGTATCAAAAATAGTAGAAGCCAAATGACTAGTTGGAGCTGAGTTGGTAATGGAAGTCGAGTGAAGAAAATTCAAATGAAGCCAAGTAAAGGATACTTCTATGGAAGCTGAGTAATGTAGAAATCCTTCAAAAGCTGAGTGGACATCTATAAATGCACTAAGCATCAAATGCAATGAAAATAGGGTATATTATCACATTTTTAAACATTTTTCTTCATCATGAACAAAGAGAAAAGATGAGAAAGAGTGCAAAGTGACTTTACAATAGAGAATCTAGTGTTTAAGTAGATTTCAATAGCATTTCAGCATGATTTCATCAATTTTGAGGTATTTACATTTGTGCCAAATTACGCAGTTTCATATTTTCTTTATGCACAAACCCTAGATTACAAAAATGGCTTCTAGATCTAGGAAAACATAGGAGAAGGAAGTCTAATTAGTGTCCAATGAAGTTAAACAACCTAATTTCCATCCAATACTAGAAGTAGCATATGAAAATGACCCAGCTAGAGCCCTATCTATCATACCCCCTAAGGTAGTTATGGTTCAGGATGTAAGAAGATGTTACAATTGCAAGATTGGAGCCATAGGAGACATGGAAATGAGGGAAGCTTATGAAAAATTGTGTGAAAATGGAGTGTTAAAAGAAGAGTGTCAGATTGTTGAGAAGAAGGGTTTAATGTGTGCCCTAGAATTCCCCACAATTTTCAAGACTGAATGGATTAGGCTAGTGCTTAGTAGAATACATGATGGAAGCTTATGGTCGAAGGATGGTCCAATGGAAATCACCAAAAGAACTGTACATAGAGTGACAAGGTACCCAACCCTAGATTAGCCAAAGACCCTTTGGAATGATGCCAAGGAAGTATTTGAGAAGAATACTAGTGCCAAATGCAACAAGAGAGGAATGAAAATTGATACCATTCAAAACCCTCTTGTTGACTTTTCTATTAGAGTCATTGCACATAAGTTCTACCAATCTAGGAGACTCAACAATGTGCTTTGCATTTTAGTGGATGTAGGCTATAAATTGGTGAAAAATGATCATACATATGATCTTGCAGAACTATAACTACAATAGATTAATGAAAATTGAGTAGCTATAAGGAGAACCAAGGGAGCACAATGCAAATTTGGTGCTATTTTGATTTGCATATTCTTTTATTGCAGAATGAGTTTCCTTCTTTTGGAGAAGTTGTGTGGAAAGAAAATAGGTCAATCATAGCTCAAGTTAACGAATATATAGAGGAGATGGGAGCTAGTTTTGAGACCCTTATGACTAGCTATTTTGAAGACTTCAAGAAGACAATGAAGCAAAGGCTAAGAATATCATTTTCCCTAGTAGAGAAACATGTAAATGATGTATGGTTTCTTGTATATATTGACTACACTTATATACAAGCTACCATACCAAGTGTCAGATGGTTAAGACCTCTAGGCTATGAAATAAATATAGATGAGCCATCAATAGCAATAACTACACTACTAGCAGAAGAAGTGGACAAGAGTGCACCACATTTTGGAACCTATGATGTGGTTAGGTCAAAAGTGGATATGTAGTTGAATATTCCCTCCACACTGAAGAAGAAGGATAAACTTGTGAAGAAACTCAAAGCCAAATTTGGTGAGGGCACTACAAAAGAAGAAGAAGAAGAAGAAGCAGAAGATGATGAAGAAGATCAAGGATAGGAAACACTTGTTTTAACCCAAGGAATAGGGGAGGATATAGAAGAAGAGAAATGTGTCAAGAAAGAAGCACCAAAGGATGAACCAAAGAAGAGAAAAGCACAAAAATAGCCAATTGCATAGCCAAAGGGGAAGAAGAAGGCAACAAAGCCAAGCCCAGCCAAGCCAACTACAAGGGTAGATACTAGGGCAACAACCCAAGTGGCAAAAGAATGGGAGAAGAAAAAAGCAATAGAGCAAGGAGGGCATGTAGAACCAAAGAAGAGAAGAAAATATGTTTCACCTCTTGAATCAGACGAAGAATGGATAGAGTCTAATGAAGATCAATTCAGATTGGTAAAATGCTCTACGAAGTCTAAATTGGAAAGTATTTGCAATAACATTAGAGATAATGTAGATCTAACTAGTTTGAAGACCATTTACTTTAATAAGTTGTCAAAGGAAGAACAAAACATAGTGGAAGAGTCTATCTACACTATGATGGCTAAGTTCAAGACCACCCCACTTGAATTGGACAACTCAATGCCTAAGGAGCTAAGCTTATTAGTTGAAAATAAATGGCATTACTGTCTCAAAATAGAGAAGTAAATAAGGGAGTCAAAATTGGCTCATGTAATGCAAGACCTAACCAAAGGTCAAATAACTAAGGCTAGCAAGAAACATGGGAGCAAATTTGCACCCAAATACATAGCCTTTAGTATACTGCAAAATCAAATTGAAGATGTTGTGCAGAAATCCACTCTTATGTGGAAGGTTGTATATGGACTCCAAATAGTCAAAGAAGGGTAGGAAGATCCCTTTGAGGGAAGGAATGATGAAAAAGAAGAAGAGAATTAAAAAGATGAGGAAGGAGAGAAAGAAAAAGAAGAGGAAATAGTGGAGAAGACATAGGGTGAAGAGGCAACAACTGAAGAGTAGTAGGAAGAATAGAGTGTCCAAGACACCTGATTGCCACCACCAAGTCCTCCACATACAAAAATTGTAGAAATAGTAATTTTCAAGGATGTTCCTAACACTTGAGGTTAGAACATCAATCTATTAACTACAAAGGATCTCAAAAAGATCCTTCACCAAACCACACTGCAATCACAATTATGTACAAATCTTGTATTGGTGAGTGTGGAAGAGTTGTAAAAGGCTATAGTAGAAATTACAAGGGTGAAGGTGAACACACAAGAACCACCTTCACAACCTCCCATAGCTATAGCAGATCAACCAAAAGATAAAGAAGCATAGGATATGATTTCTAAGGTTGATTCTATAGTAAAAGTGACAACAACTGCCAAGGAGCTAGCAAAGGAGAAAGCAGGAAAAGATGTTCCTATAGCACAAATCTAAGGTGCACCTCCTCAACTAATTATTATTGATCAGGGAAATAGAGAATAACAAAAAGAAGAGGAGAAAACCCCTAAAGAAAAAGAGCAAGAGGTAATACAAACATTGGTGAACTTGCCTACCTCATGGACTCCTACCAAATAGTCGAGCACTGATGTAGTCCCATTATAAATTTCAGCACCAGGCTCAAGCTCCACCAAGGTAGCAAGGATACTTCACTTTGGAGACCTTGTACTTGATGAAAATATAGTCATACCAAGTTATGACTCAGAGACCATGAACCTAGCTCAAATTAATGAAGTGCAAGAGGCACTAGGGAGAAGGAAGAAATAGGAGATACTCATAAATGAGTATAAATATAAGCAAGCATTAGTGGAAATCAAAGACATATTTCTTGATGCATTTAGCTTGCTCGTACCTAATGAAACCAATCTTTTCATGGATCAATTTTCCAACATAGTGGGCCAGGTACAAAATGAATACCTTGATACAAATGTTAAGTTATTAGAATGGTCTAAAAAGAAGTTTCAAATGAAAGCAAATGAGAAGATATCTAGTGAAATAGCACTTTCAAAAGTAGAATTGGTTAAGAAAATTGAAAAAGTGAAAATAGTACTTGGGAATTTATTCTCATTGTACTCCAAGTTGTGTGATTCATAATTCTTCACACAAGAAACTAGCGAAAGGATACTGAGCTGAGAACAAAATATCAAGATTTCAATCACACAGCTACCCAAAGATCCAGCTCAAAGTGAGAATCATTTTGCAACTACACTTCACACCTAAAATAAGTTAGATGTATTGATATTAGAAGAGGCCCATATTAAGGTCAAATTGATGCAAATTCAATCTACTATTACCCCACATCTAGAAGTCCTACATAATGAATAAGCCTATGTAGAAAATGTTTTAAAGAAAGACCCTAATCTTTCTACCCTAGAAGGCCTAGTACATCTTGCAGCAAAGATAGCCATCCAGTACAAATCACTGGAAATTGCCTTAGACAATTGGGATGCTTCTCTAAAGATGATAATGGAGGTAAATAAAACATTTTTGGCTAAATATTCTATTCATCCTTAAGACCCTTTGACATAAGTGTCAAAAAGGGGGAGATATAAATATACCCATAGGAGATAATAAGAATGGATATGTAAATAAAGGGAGATGTACCCAAAGGGAGAGATATAAAATTTTGAAGTTTTGAGAAAGCCAAAAGGATGCAAAACGACAAGAAGATGTGAAAAGGGAAGTAGAAACAAGGTATATAGAAATAGCGGGAAAAGAATGAGAAGACAAAGAGTATCAGACACATCAACATGAGAAAAATTCAGCACAAGAGTTTTGGTTACAGAAATGGCACATCAGCTCAAAGGGAGTTACAAGACTTTGAGGTATATGGAATTTTGAACAAGTTTTTTGAATTTTTGTACATATGTTGAACAAAATGTGTAGTATACTCATAGAGATCAGAATCATAATGTTTAGTTAAGTGTTTTTGCCACTCATGTCAAAGTGGGAGATTGTTTGTCTCAAATTGGTTTTGACATTTGAGAGTCAATAAACTTAACCAATTCTTAAGATGATGCCAAGTATAATACAAAAGCTGAGCTATAGTGTGTGCCGAGCTAGAGATTCAATAGGTGTCGAGTGAACTTCAAGTGCCGAGCGAAGTTTAAGTGCCAAGTGATAAGTGATGTCGAGCACAGTATAAGTGCTAAGCAAAGTATAGATGTTAAGCAAAACATAATACTATAGGAGCTAAGTGTGAGGCCTCTCCCAATCTGCCATAATATAGATGACATAATTGCATTATGGTACTTGTAATTTGGTATTTTGACATACTTTTGAGACTATGGGGTTATGTTATGTTAATATCTACATTTTGATGATCCACATTTATGTCTGCACATTAAGGCCTAAATGATATAATTAATGATTTTGTTCATGAACTAGACCTTTTCTATTGCTTTGATAGAGGTTGAATTGCAGAAATGCTTGTGATTCAATATTTATATTTGGTATTTAGATATTTTACATTATTCAAGATATAGTAGGACAATGGCTTACATTATCTATTGATTTTGACACTTATAGTAGTGTTCTTCTTCTACAATATGCACTACAAACCTAATAGTGTGAATGGAATATTGATTTTGACACTTATAGTAGTGTTCTTCTTCTACAATATGCACTACAAACCTAATAGTGTGAATGGAATGATCGAACACATATAGATGTAATTTTATGACATGATAAAAAGTAGATTATAATATGATGATTGTGATTATCTATGAGATGTAGATAAATGATAATTTGATTACAATGGCTTATGATTTAAATGCAAATAAATGTTAATTTGATAATGATGATTTAGGATTTAATGTGGTATGCAAATAAATGTTAATTTGATTATGATGACTTATGATACATAGATAGATGTTGATCTGATTTTGATATACAGATCTCGATATTTTAACATTTTGAATGATTTACTTGAAATTATTAGTAAAGGAAATTTATTTGAATTATGTTAATAAGATTACATAACATTTGAAATTATAGGCATTTATGATATTTATTTATATAACCTCCTTGGACTATTGATACTCAAGTTGAATGTGCACGAAGTGGAACCATGGAATTTTTTTGGTGGAAACAAGTTCCAAACCTATGTGAACAAAGTTTAACCAAGGTGAATCTTTGGAAGATTCAAAAGTCTCATTGTGAAAATATTTTTTTTTTGTACTAGAAATTTGTTTTCATGAGAAAATGCTTAATCATAATTTAGTTGTATTAAGGACATGTCACAATGAAGTGTAATGTATTTTAATGTGTCACTTGACACTTGTATTTGTCTATGTGTTGATGACATGTCACCTAGAGTGTTAGTCATAAGGTCACTTAATATTAGTTATTTCATTTTCTTCAATTAATGTTTAAGTACATCCACTTGGGAGAGAGTGTTATGATGGGTCAACATCATGTTGATTTTCGAATTCAAACTTGTTAGGGATTTTAGGAGGCCTAAATGGGATCCTAGATTGTCTTTTTATTGAGAATAAGCCACCCTAATGGTAGTATAACATGTTAGGGGACTAAATTCAACCATTTTAGTGATTTTCTAACTTAGGGGACCCCTTAAACAATGCCCTCTTGAATCAATTCGAAATTTGGGTTTTCCCCATGAGTGTACCCTCACCATCCCACTTGGTCAACTTTCTTATTTGGAAGGAACAACAATGTAAGGAAAAGGAGGCTAGATGTTCCAACTAAAAAAAGGTTGGTAGAAAGTGTTTTTAGTGGAGGGGTGACAAGCTAATGAGTTGTTCACCCACTCTCTAATTTTAGAGACAGTTAGGTTTGGAGGGAGATTAAGGGAGCTCTACTACAACTATCATTACCTTAGCTTGGACCAAGGTAGCTTCACTTTCCTTTATTATTTCTTTTAGTATGGCAAGTAAATCTACAAGTGTGAAGGTTTTGTTGATGGAGTATGCATTGTGCCTTGAATCTTGCATTGTGGGCTTGGAATTTTGTTGTGTAAATGTGATCGTGTTATGTGATCTTGAAGATTTCCATGGGGTTTTGTTTCCTTATTGATTTTCTTGTTTTTGAATGTAAGTGTTGAATGTGTTTATGGGTGTGAGGGCTTCACCCGCCCTTAGGAGGGAAGATAAGCCTTGGGTGAAGGGCATAGGTGGGCTTGCATAGTTGACAACCTTGGAGTATGGGCTCCATTGTATGCCATTTTCATTCATATTCTACTTTGGGGGTGATAAGGGAAAAATGGTGAAGAAAGGAAGTAAATGAAGTATGGATTTCAAGGAAGCTACAATTATTGGTAGTGTGTAGTGGAGGATGTGTATGAAGACCCGAAAGGGCATGATATTTTGTTGATTTATGAAGCCTCAAAAGGGCATGATATTTTGTTGATTTGTGAGGCCCCAAAATGGCATGAACATTGTGTTTGGCAGATATGACATGATATTGAAAACCTCCTTAAAAGCACACCTTCTCCCTATGTTCAAGGTTCCAACGGTGAACCTTTTTGAAATACCTTGGGATGGGATTGTTAGGTGTTGAAATGTGATGTTCATGCATTTGTAAGATTGGGATGAAACCTAGTTTGGATCTTGTTTCCCCTGCTCGAGGGTGGCTTCATAGAAGCCTAGGTTGGGAGATGAGCCTCCATGGTTCCTATTTGTGTGTGTTATGTACAAGTTTTGTGAAGATGCATGCCATGAAGTATTAGGGCTTCACCCTTGTCAAAGTGGAGAAGATCCAAATGTGCAAAGAGGGTTCAATGTTCATGTTTCTCAAAGATCATGATTTTGGAAATTCTCATGTTGTCTCATTGTGATGTGAAGAGATTGTGCCATTGTTACTATGTGAATATGTAGAGGAAATAATTTGAGAATGTTGTACATGTATGTTTCCTTGTTAAGAAATGATCATTTGAAGTTTTATGAGCTATGGAAGAGTTAGTATGAGATGTAGAATCTATTGGTATCATTGTTGCCATTTAAAAATTGTGGGAAAAAAAAAGGAAGTTGAAGGGTTGTATGCTTATATTTTACTTGTAATGAAATCCTCTATGTTAAATTTCATGTGTTATGAAGTAAGATTGTAGATAATTCTTCTCTTTAATGTATTGTAGATATGTATTTTATATGTGCCATGTAGAATAATGTTATGAGAATAATTGGTAAGATTCAAAATGTATAAGTTGCATGGAAAAGTTGAATGTTGTGCATTCTATAACTTGGAAGAAAATCATCTTGCTTGATTATTCATTGTATATGTTTAATCATTTATTCATTTAAATTTTTTGAAGATAAAATAAATTTGCTAAGTAGACAATACCATCCTATTACAAATATATCCACTTAGAATTTTTATAATAGAATAAGCCGACTCAAAATAAAGAAAGGTTAGTTGGGAAAAAAATAACATTTAGATCAAATCCAAAATAGACTTGTTGTAGACCCACATTTTCCTCTCTGGAAAATGTATGGGGTGGAAAATAAAATCCTTTCCTAGATTACAAAGGAATATTTTATTCTAGAGGAGTCCTAGAGTCATGGGTTTCAAGAAAATATACATTAATTAATAAATAATTTGTGTGTACTAAATGAGACCAAAGTATTATAGTATGTTACTTTGTCAAATTCTTGTAAGAAAAAAACATAAATCCGGTGACCACAAGTCTCCATAAAATCCACTTTCAAGCAAAAAGGATAAGGACATGAAAAACCAATAAATTATTAGCTTGCTACCTAATACTAACATAGCATACACCCTATGAAAGTTTCCATGTTCTCTTTCACCTCCTTATTTAAAAATAATAATAATAATAACATGTGGAGAGAACTATAAATAGACATGTACTGGTGGCTTTATGGAGAACCTAATATCCTTATATATATATATATATATATATATATATATATATACAACTCACCACATGCAAAATGTTTAACCATTTGGAAGAGGGAACAAGGCAATCATGTCTTGACATGACTAAGACCTTGTTATAACCACCTACCCTCACACCTAGCAAGGAAGGAGGGAGCAAAATTTGTATTAAAAAAAAATGTGTCTTTTATTCCCATCTCACCTAGGTAAGAAGGCCAAGTGCTTAGAAGAAGGGGGGAAGAGGGTGCAGACACCTAAAATCCTTTAGAAAATAAAGTATTTTTATTTTTTGAAAAAGTCCCTGATGACATCATCATTTATTAATTAATTAATTAATTAATTAATTAATTAATTTTTATGCCATTAAATCCCTTTATCTTAATTAAAAATATTTAATTAAGGAATCCCTCCCAAAAATGTTTAAATCTTATTTAAACATTATTTCCTTATTTATTAATTATTTAATTAATAAATTGACCAAAAATTCCAAAATAAATTATTTATTTATTTTTTCCCCAAAACTTGGCCAATTTCCTTAAGACCACTAACCTCTTCCAAAATCTTCTAATCCTTCTTTAATTTCAATTAAAGGCTAATCTCATCATTTCCTTACCCTAATCCCAACTCAAAATATTTAATTAAGATTAAATATTAATCCTCATATTTATTAAAAATGTTTTAGTGAATATCTCCTCAACCCAAACCCTTGACATAAATAAAACTTTATTTATTTCTTATAAACTTTATTTATCCTCATCCTAGGAAGTTCTAGACTCTTCTAGAAGTTTTTCATCCTCATCCTAAGCCTATCTCTAATCCTCCATTTTAGCCTAATCCACCCCATCCACCCATACTAACCAAGCTTAGCCACTAACTCACCCACCCTCATTAAATTCCATCCACTTTCCCATCTCTAACATCCCTAATCTAATCCTAAACCATCTCTAATCCTACCCTTAATCATTTGCACAATCCTAAACAAGCTTAAGACTTTCCTAAGCCAAGCCAAAGTCTTCCCTCAAAATATCTCAACCACCAAGCCATAAATGCTCTTACAAAGCCATAAAAGACTCTTACAAACCCATTCATTGCTCTTACAAAATATTATGAAGGGTCTTTATGAAGATATTATTCCTTAAGCCTCCTTTGTTGACTCATCCTTGCCCTTTCCTCCATCCTCTCACCCTGTGACATGTGTCACTCTTTGATGGGCTGTAAGGAAGCACAATCCATGTGCTCTCCTCTCATGCAATTTGATCCCTCCATGAGCTTTTCCCCATCCTTGCATCTTAGCCCTCAACCCCTCAAGCCCTTAGCCTATAAATTGAATCCCCTCCCAAGCCATTTCATCACAATCCTTAAGCTAAAGTTATAATGTTATTTTGGGAAGCCAAAATCCATAATTTTTACATACATCCACATCCAAATCCCAACATCTATTGAAGCAAATTTGAAGTCCTTTGAGCATACATACCAATCCTTTACTTAGACTCATCTACCAAGCAAAGAGTGAAATCCTATTGGGAGAGTCGATTCATTTGGCTCACATTCCTAATTAGGGGTTCCTCTTTAGTCTCTCATATATGTTATATTGATCATGTTAGTTAATGCTTTAGTTTTTAAATAGATTAGTGTTTTCTTGCTAACATATTAGTGTATACAGAGGGTAGCTTAGGGGTAGTGTTGTAGGGGGCTAAATAAACACCTTGAAATTAATGAGGTAGCTGTCTACACCAACAATCCAATCACATTTCCTTGGGAAGAAGTGTCAAGTCCTTTCACATGCATAACAATCACCTCTCTTTCCCCAAACACCTAGGAAGAGTCACATGTGTTTTTAAAAAAGTGCAGGCTAGACAAGCTTTGGTGAAAGTGTTCCAAGATAATTTTGGATAACATCAAACTTGTTGCCATAATCTTCTTTGCTAAATGTTTTATTTTGCAACATGGATGTAAGAGAGTTTAGGTGGACATATGACCCCATGTCCAATCATCAATGTTGTAAAGAGGGGGCTTTCATTTGAAGGGTGGGGTTTGTGTATTTAAGATTAAAATTTTAAACATTTGTTAGGAATTTTTTTTGAGATTAAAAATAATGGTTAGGAAACTTAATAAAGCTAATCATCATAGGCATGTCTCCTCATAAAACTAAGGGGATGTAATACATTAATTTGGGTTATAAGAATTTTAATAATTAATTAACTAAGTAGCTATGAGATAGTCTTAGGGACTATAGGATAAGAATAAAAATTATAAGAAAACTGGATTACATAGAGGTAAGAAATATGCGAAGGTAAAAGATAGACTTGAAAATTGATTGGAAATGACATAGTGGTGATAAGAATAGGGGTATGGTGTACACCCATCATTTGTAGGGATTTTAAATAATGAATTTTAAATGTTAGGAGAATTAAGTGAGTCTGATTCAACCCAATGTTTATTCCAAGAAGATTAGGCATGATGCATCGTGTTAAGGGTTGGAATTATAGTTAATGAGAATAAATTGGTGAGCAAGCTAATAATTATTTAAAATTAGATCAAGAATAGATAAATGATAAATTAAATAAATAATATAGTAGAAAATTAGCAAATAATTAGAATGACCCTTTTTCCCTATAAACACTAAAATGGAAGGTTTGATGTTAGCATTTTAAAAAAATCATTCTGTAGGTTGATGAAGGTAAGATTCAACAATTAACTTTATAGTAAAGATAACAATGAAATAAGTATTAAAAAAAATTGGGTTGTGTTTTTAACTAGTAAAATTTAGGGCATGACACTAAGTGAAACAAAATTCCTATATGTGTCGAGCATCAGCAACTAGTAAGTGCCGAGGAACACAGAATCAACATATGAGTTTGTATCTTCACAAACTTAGATGTAAACCATTTTTGGAGCCAACATAGTATGAATCTCAAAGGATCTTGAAGATAAGATCAAATCTTTTGAATTACCTATGTAATCAGCATACAGGCAATAAGAAAAATGGAGAAGGCATGCAACCAATAGGAAAAGTGCAAGAATTGAGTAGGAAATGAAGAGTAAATATTGATCATAGATTCATACCTAAACCTAAGTCTTCAAAATCTTTAAAAGGAGGATGAAATCCCATTATATGCGTAGAAGAGTGAGAAGTGTATGGGTGAACTATAGCAAAGTTTAGAGGGGTGTTTAAAGACTTAGAAGGAAGAGCAGAACAACATTGCAGAATTCAGTTGATTGAAGAATAAAGTATTAAAATTTGAGAAGAGTGACATATCAGATCAAGCAAGGATTAGAGTAGACAGAGCTGAACAAGGATCTAGAATCAATAATTGAGGATTGCAAGTTATCAGGTCAAGACGTTCTTCTATAATTTCTAACCATTGTATTGTGAGAATGGAAATCCTATGTTGATAGGTTGGCCTAACAGTTATATTGGTTTAGCAGCCACGTTGTAGATCCTTAATAGGATTGTAAATCCTTTAATAGGATAGCATTCCAAGTGAATGTTTGTAAATTCATGAACTAGGTCACTTTTAACAGAGTGTAAAGTCTTTAACAGGATAGGCCTTTCACAAGGTAGACCATTGGAAACCTTAAATAGTTACATATTCCTACAATGATACTTTGTGGGTGTCATCCCCACCCTAGTTTTACCTTCTCACTTCAGAGGGTTTCTAGGTTACCAAATTCTTGTGTTATCTATTTTCATGCATGTCTTTACTTTCAGGTTTATTATATGGATTAGATGCATGTGAATGATTTCAGCTATAAGGTTTTGAAAAGGTTAAAGTTAGTTACTTCTGATTCAGCCCCCCCTAGAAGTAAATCTTCCCACTTGTGAATTCTAACAATACTAACCCTAATATTGTGCATGTAGTTAGAATAGTTGCAAGGTTTTCATCTAATCCTAAGGAAACATACATGACTATTATCAAAAGAATATCCAGATATCTGAAATGAACTAAAGATTTTGGATTGTGGTACAAAAAAGATAGTGACTTTGCACTTTAATTCTACACTGATGTTGATTGCGCTAGAAATGTGGATGACAAAAAGAGTACAAGTGGTGTAGATTTCTTCTTAGGAGAAAATTTGATTACATGGTTAAGTAAGAAAAAAAGTTTCATATCACAATCTACTACTAAATATGAGTATGTTGTTGTTGCATTTTTGTTACTAAAAACATAAAATATTTATATTATGATAGAAATAATATCACTACAAAAGTTTATTTGGAAACCATGATAGTCCATACCAACCCACTTCACCTACAACCCCAATACCCACCTAGATACTCAAAAAGATCACATAGTGACAAAATTGTGACCATAGCTACCTAATACATTGAAGAAGGATCAAAAAGTTAGAAAAAGTGATCTGAGGTATGCACAAAAAATATGTACAAAGTCACCATTCAAATGATATCACTTAAACCAAAGATAAGCCTCATCCATGGAGAAATTTGGTATGACATTTCTTATCTCAACCTCTGGATAAACCCTTGGATGAATGCCATGAGATCTTCCAAGTATACCACTGTAATCCCCACTAATATGCCCACTGACTCCATGGGAATCTTTCCCTCAGTTAGGAAATGGTGAAATTTCCATTCTAGTAGTAGCGATTCCTCATGCACAATCCCTCTAGTAGCAAGGATAACTTTAGTGGATAATATTTTCCAATTGGCTAATCTCACTCATTAGGGACCCTAGATTTGGCTTTTTTTTGTACTTTTGGGGTGTCCATGTCACTTACACATTACCAAAACTAGGTCCCATGCTTCAACTTATTGCCAATAATAATATAGAAGTATTCATATTTTAGTGGTGACTTTGCCAATAGAATCTATTTTTTCCACATAGTGAAATTAAATATTTCCACCTACAATTTTCAAGGCTTATCTTAATTGATGGACATATTTGCCAATATTTGGTAAAAAAATAAGTTACACTATAGATTAAGTTGTTAGAATATATAATTAATTATTAATTATTTACTCTAACACCTAGCCTTAAGTGCAACTTATGGGAATGCCTTAAGCTCACAAAACTAAT
Source organism: Cupressus sempervirens (assembly GCA_028749045.1). Classification (NCBI taxonomy): domain Eukaryota; kingdom Viridiplantae; phylum Streptophyta; class Pinopsida; order Cupressales; family Cupressaceae; genus Cupressus; species Cupressus sempervirens. Next base: position 831,430,973 of record CM053789.1, read on the forward strand.
AGAAAATGCAGAATGGGTCCCGACAACAAGGCCACGTTATGTAACCTGTACAATGAAAAGAATTGCAACCTCTAAAAATAGGGAAAGAGGGAAACCCTCATAGGAAAAACCCTCCCCCAAAAAGAGGTAAAAAAACATGCTGAAAAAAACATGAAGTAAAGGAAGGAAGGCCTCAACCAGTCCCCCCAAGGAAAACTTCAGTAACCCCAAGCATAGACTGCAACTAAAGATAGTGAGGTGATGCGAAAGGTTTAGTGAAAATGTTAGTAACTTGTGTGGCAGTGGGAATGTACTCCAATGCAATAACACCATCCTAGATCAATTGACTTCTTTGACACTAGCCACCTTTCCCACCATTGATGACTTCTTGATGAAGCTCAAATCTCTGCGTGCAATTTTACAGGGATGTGGGAAAACTAAAACAAATGATGAATGTATTTTTTTGATACTCTCAAAGTTGTGAGGATAGTATCAGATTTTTCTCTTTCACTTTCTACTCCACTATGGATGCCCTTGGTGATAGACATAGGATTGCTTTGTTTGAGACATTTTGTGATTGATTGACACGGGAGTTTGTTCCCTTCTAGTGTGTTCCACCTTTTTGTGGATGTATGCTTAGTTGTCAACCTTATTTTCTACCACTTTCTAGCTTGTTCTACAAGCTTCCTTGAGGCATTTACATTCAGTCTCTCTCTCATTGTAAATTCATTCATTCATATAGCAATTTAATTTTTTCTATTGTGATATATTTTCTCTTGCATTGTTTGCTTCAAGCTCTTGCTCCCTCGATTTCTCTTTAGCAAGCTATTTGCATGCAGGTGATCTTGGCACACTGTGGAGTTGGATTTTATCAACTCCTACATAAGTATGTATATTTTGCATGTGTCTCTATTATGAATACTTTTCATGAAACTTTTTATCCTTTCTCACTTTGTCATGATATAGATTTGATTGGGGACACCTTTCATTACTTTGGGAACTTTCTTTAAAAATTGGTATCATTTTAAAAGTTTGGCTTGAAATAGGTTTTAGGCCATTGATTTAGGATCATCCAATGGTTAAAAATAATAGGGGTTCTCCCCTCAAACCACTAGTCAATAATTTGGAGGGAAACTGCAATGATAAAAGTAGGCTAAATTTAACTGTAAAGTTTGATAATTAATTAGGCTTCATATAATAAGAAGAAGAAGAAGAATAGTAAAATCATTATTTCTAGGTATGTGTACTTTTTTATATGATTTTCATCAATAATGAAAGATTCACAAGGATTTTATAGAATTTCGATATGATTGAAAAAAATCACCAATAAAATTTAAAAAATTCTTACTTAGAAGTAAATTTTTGCCAATAGAAAAAACAAATCTCATGGACTAATGTTCAATTGGCCAAAATTTTATAATTTTAACTAAAGGGGGGTTTCTTAAAGTTTTCCCTATCTAGTAGCCACCAAACCACCATGATCCATGGCCACACCACCATCCATCCAACCCAACACCTCAGCATCACTCAGCACAACACTATGAGTCCTCTTCCTTCAGTAAATATGTCTATAGATAAGAGGATTCCCATCCTTGTCCAGAGGATTAGTAGACTTAATCTTTGTTACTTTCCTCTATGACCTAACAAGTCTACCATCTATTAGCACATGTTTCATTTCTAAAGTTTGGAGAAAGACTAACAATTTCACCCATCCCTAGTGAGAAATTGGAAAATGAAATTATGAAGGATTGCTAGAAGCCCATAACAAAAGATGTTGGAAATTTTGTGTAATATTATCCCCAGCTCCGCTCTATCAACAACCTCACCCATCTTGACACCTCGTTTGGGCATAATAGATGCTTTCACAATGTGTCATACCTTGGGTTTTGAATCTGCAAACATTACGGTGAGCACCAGAAAAAGGGATGAGATATCAAGGTTATACCTCTCCCTCCAACCAAATTCCAAGAATTATTCACCAAAAAAAAAATTTGGTGCTTCCCAAAATTATTCCTCATCATGCTAAAATGCATTCCCCTTACGGGTCATAGAGATAAAACCCTTGAAGTCTAGGATCTGCCCATCAATGTTGAGTAAGAAGTTGGCCTCCATTATTAACTGTTAGTTATGATGCTTGAGTCAAGATTGAAGAGGTATTTTTATCGATGCTTTTTAAATACACCACATAAAGCCTCTAGAGAATAGGGGTACAATCATGATTATGCAATGTGTATTTTTCAAAGATTGCTTCACATGTGATAATGTATTCACACCTCGTTAAGTGGTACACCCACCCCCAATCTAATAAATGATGGTTATTAGAAATCTTGTGAAATATCCAAATCATGGGATGATAAGCTATGAAAATATTCATAAAGCTCTAATTTTTCTTCACCCATTCCAAACTTTGACAACTTATCTATGACAATTTGGCTTCTCTTAGAACATTTGATACCCCAAGGTTGTCAAAATCCTCCAATAGACATTGTATTTGTTTGATCTATTTATCCAAATGTCATGCCTCCAATTATCTTTTCACAATATCGTGGACTATCATTTTTGAGTCACATTCTAGGTGGATTTTTCTCCCTCCAAGGTTGTTTCTAGTATTGCAAGGCATTATGTCGGGTTGTTTGTACCATCAATAATGTATTTCGTTGAGATTTCCATAATGCATCCATCTTCATTTTTGGATACCACCCCAATGGTTAGAGGCCTTCATTCACTTTTTGATGCCTCATCAAAATTGGTTTTGATTTTGATCCATCATAGATCTAGCGATTGCCATTGAAAAACTTTGTGACTGCAAGACCAAGGATGAGCTCCCCTAGCCCATTAATGGGCTTATTTTTGTTGTAATTAACTATTCAAATATTGTTTGCATTAAGCTATTGATAGAAGGAATTCAAGAAGAAGTTAATGATCATGTCACTATTTATTGTGATAATAGTAATCCAATTAATATATCAAAGAATCCAGTGATGTGTGCAAAAAAAAACCATATATTGATTAAGTATCACTACTTGAGAGAGAAAGTATAAGAGAAATAAGTGAGGCTTGAATATGTAGAATCCAAAGAATAAATTGTAGATATATTTACTAAGCCATTTCCTAAGAATGCTTTTGAGTAACTAATAGGTAAGTTAGGGTTCATTCCCCTATCCAAGATTAACTTTGCAAAGATGTGTGTTGCATCAATTCATGGATGATTAGATTTTTTTTTTTGGATTTGATGCAAGAGTTCTCTCTTTAGGTACTATTTCTTGAAGGTGTGTAAGTGATTGTAATGAAACTGATGTAAATAATACATGCAAGGTATAAGGTTTCATAAGTTTCACATGGATTTTGTATCTACCTTTGGCATTGTTGTCAAAGGGGGAGAGAAGTAATAAGGAGAAGTGATTGAAGTGGTTGGGAGAGGATCAAAGAAGATGAAAATAAAAGAGAATGATTTAAGATGATGCAAAGAATGAAGGTTGTTGTCAAAGGGGAGATGTGATGCTTCTAAAAAGAGAAGTATACCCAAAGCGGGAGAATTTGTGAAGATGAATATATTGAAGATACAGATCAAGTGAACCTAAAGTTAAATTTTTTGTAGAGAACCAGAATAAAAACAAAGAACTAAAATTTTGTATTATTTTTAATGCATACGTTTGATTATCTTGTGTGCAATGTTTTAAAATGTAAAATCTTATATTTATGTGTTTCCATCCATTCTATAGGGGATGATTGTTAACCCTAACTAATAATGTTGTTATTGTATGTTAAAGAGTAAAATCAATTTTTATGTTGTCATTGATTTCAACCCTTAATTGGTTAGACATTATGCTAATTTAGTAGAGCACCATATCATTTGATTGATGAAGAAGATTTGAAAAAAGTATGATGATGAAAGAGTTGATAAGTGTTGGTATTCAATGGCTACTTTAATGAATTGGACTATGATAGTATAATGTAGGTTTGATTATTTTCCAATCATCTATTGGTGTGATGAAGTTCATGTATTCACCAAGCTGCACAAGTTACACTAATCAACTAGGTGAAAGAAGAGACATAGTATTAACTGAGTTACTATAGTTATCATCAAGTGTCTCGAAAAGAAAAGTTAAGTTTAGAGTTAATTGAGTAATTTTAGTGTTAACTGAGTGATGTTATGCTTGATTAAAGTTGTAATGTTCACCAAGTGAAGAACAAAAGAAAAGATTAATCTGAGGCTGACTTTTCATGAAAATAAAGAATGTTCAAGAAGATCAAAGAATTAAGTCAAAGTTACCTATGAGATCTATAGCTAAAGAAATATAATGAAGATCTAAGAAAGATGAAGTTAAGCACAAAGTTAAAGGAATTTCTATTTTCTAAGTGACTAAATTCATTGAATCTGAGATCTATGATCATGATTAAGTGGAAAAATCTGGAAGGATATGGAAGCCAAAAGTTTACTATTTAAGGAGATGAATGAGACTATTTTTGGTTGTTCATTATTATTGATTGTGAGAAGTGAAGGAGAAAGAAGATATAAGATGAACCAAGAAGAATAAAAGTGAAAAGATTGAGTAGAGGAAGTACAAAGTGATAGTGTGAGTGTATTTATCAACTAGATAGAGATCAGAAGGAAGAAACTAAGCGAAGAAAAGATCTAAACAAGCAAGGTAGTGCAAAACCTAAAAGATCATTTGATTGTTACTTTATTACCATTGTAACAAATAAAATCTCTTAACCAAGTGTACCTAAAAATTCTTTGAAATCCTATATGGTAATACCAATTAGTGATGTTTGTAAGTCCTTTAGAGTAGGTCACTCTTTAGTAATGACAAGGAGTGATAAGGTCTAGCTGATCTTTAGTTAAAATCCTCTAACTAGTTCAGACTAAAAATATGCATATAAACCATTAATAAGGATTGATCGTAGAAAAGCTCACTTCAAAAGAGTGAAATTTGTGGGCTATCGATTCCCTAGTGGTTTTTTCCTTTATAGGGTTTCCACATTAAATATATGTATCAAATGTGTTAATACTTATGTTTTGCAAAGTTTACTTTTATGCTATTTGCTTATTGCTACAACTTGGTATAAGCTAAGTTATTACTCTAATGCTCAATCTAAGTAAGACATTGAGATAATAGTTTGTAGTAAAGTTGGCATAAGTTTGAATTGAGAAGTTGAATATGGTTATCAAGTTATTGCTGTGAAATTTTATGAAGTTTGAATTGGTACTAATTATTTTAAAGTTGATGAGGGCACAATCCAAGACAAAAAAGAACATGATAGGAAAGGGGGAATATTATTATTAGAAATGATATGCTATCACATTCAATACAAAAAAAAATAGACTCCACAACACGCCCTATGGGCTTACAATGTTATCAGATTCTAGAAAAACCCCTTCTCACAGTACCTTCTCCCAAACTCCACCAAAAATTGCTTTTTACAATGCCATAAAGGTCCTTAAGTAAACCAAATTAGGTTTTGGGCTAGGAATACATTTTAGAATATGTCACTTGGCATCCACTTCCAAAGTAGAAGGTTCTAGAAAAAATGTCATAAATCAGTGTAAGATTAGAAGAATCCAAAAACGGTAGTCCAACTTTTGGGAGGCATAACTTTTGATCTGAGACTCTAATTGACAAACTGTTTACATTTCCAGAAAGCCCTCCAAGTTCTCTATAGCCCTATGTACTATATTTTATCATCCCCCATTTTTTGGACCCATAAGATGTTGTTTAGTGTCTCAAATATGACTTTGAAGTGCTCTTAGGAGGTCTCTAGGGACGACCAATAAAAGGCTCAACTTGGATATTTGTGATGGAGTTTTCCCATTTGGGTTTTCCTCTAATAGCTATAAAGTGATAGGGTCACTTTTCAAACTACCCTAAGTGTCTAATGCAAGAGCATCTATTGGTGTAAGGGAAATCATGTATCACCCAAAAATATGCTTAGTGTTAGTTTCTATTTAATGTGTTTTCATTTCTAGATATCGATTTGGGTCAAAAAAAAAATTTTACTCTCATAGTTCCACTATTGGTTTTCTAGGTTAGAGTTTTTGAGAACCTTGGGATACATGCCAGTGTAGAAAATAGATTATTTTATAATTGAGCCATAATTATAATGAGTTAGAGGGTGTAAGTTTGAGTGATGATTATGCTTGTAATTTAAAGCACTCCAGAAAAAGAATCAGGTTAAAAGGCTTTACGATTTGCAATAACTTTCAAATCGTAAAACCTTTTGACCTGATTTTTTTTTTGGAGTGCTTTAAATTACAAGAATAATCATCACTCAAACTTACACCCTCTAACTCATTATAATTATGGCTCAATTACAAAATAATCTATTTTCTACATTGGCATGTATCCCAAGGTGCTCAAAAACTCTAACCTAGAAAACCAATAGTGGAACTATGAGAGTTGGAATGTTTATTTGACCCAAATGGGTATCTAGAAATGAAAACACATTAAATAGAAACTAACACTAAGCATATTTTTTGGTGATACAAGATTTCCCTTACACCACTAGATGCTCCTGCATCAGACACCCAGGGTAGATTGAAAAGTGACCCTGTCACTTTATAGCTATTAGAGGAAAACCCAAATGGGGAAACTCCATCACGAATATCCAAGTTGAGCCTTTTATTGGTCATCCTTTCCATTTCACTAAGTATTCTTCATACTACCTATTTTTGATACTTCAACCCACATGACTATCCAAAATTTCTCCAATCTCTTCCTACGCAAAAGTAGGAATTGGACATGGCTCCAACATCAACTCCTCGTCTGCACCATCAACATGATATTTTGTTAAGTTTGCAATATTGAAAATAGGAGAAATGTGAATCCCATCTGGCAACTCCACCACATATGCATTCCCTGAATCATGTTTCTTCAAAATGTTGTAGGGGCCAAATTTCTTCATCTTCAGCTTGTTGTAGGTACCCACTAGAAATCGTTCCTTCCTCAAGTATACCATGACCTGATCTCCAACTTGGAACTCCTTATGTATCCTCTTTTAATCTACCATATCCTTATACTGTAGTTCATCTTGGTGATATGTGCTCACACCTCCTCATGTAGGTTCTTGACATTTTCAACAAAGTCTTCTTCCTTAGCACTTGTCCTCTCTCCTTGCTCCATCTTCCTCAGCTCTAGTGTAATCCTTGGACTACTCCCATACACAATTTTGAATGGTGATCTACTAGTACTCCTATTTAAAAAAATTATTGTAAGAAAATTCTTCTTGTGGTAGAATCAAATCCCATCCCTTGGGTTTATCTCCTACTAAACACCTCAGCAAATTCCCCAAACTTCTATTCACTACTTCTATTTTTCCATCAGTCTATAGATGATGTGAAAAACTAAACTTTAATTCTATCTTCAACTTCTTCTACAAAGTCCTCCATAAATACCCAACAAGTTTAGTATCTCTATCGAAAATAATACTTTTTAGGAGACCATGTAGCCTCATTGCCTCTCTGAAAAACAAATCTTCAATATGCATTGTATCATGAGTCTTGTGGCATGGAATGAAATGTGCCATCTTGGAGAACCTATCAACCACCACAAATACTGAGTCGTTACCTCTTTGTGTCCTTGGCAATCTAGGAACAAAATCCATCCTTATGTCCTCCCAAGGCTTTGATGGAATAGGCAATGGCTAATAGAGTCTAGTATTTTGACTAAATCCTTTGGTTGTTTGACATACTTGACAACTCTACACAAACTTCTTCACGTCCTCTGACAATTGAGGCCAAAAATAATGTTCTCTAATAATGGAAATGGTCTTATCTCAACCAAAGTGTCCTATTATTCCTCCACTATTCTTCTCCTTGATCAAGTTCTCCCTCATGAGACTCCTTGGAATACACAACTGACTTCCCTTGAACAACATACCATCCTAAATCATGTAATCTAGCCACCTGGTCTTGTCTAGAGTAACAGGTTCTTTATAAGCCTTCTAAGCCTCTGCAAAGTCAATATCCTTAGGATACAGATTCTTGAATTCATCAAACCCAACCACTTCAACCTACATTATTGTTAGCAACAATTGTCTCATACTTAATGCATCTACAACCCTATTAGACCTTTTGCTTCTATGTTTTAATACAAATGTATAGCTTTGCATGAACTCTACCCATTTTAAATGTCTCTAATTCAATTTACATTAGCTATTTAGGTACTGTAATGCCTGGTGATCACTATACAAAACAAATTCTTTTGGAAACAAATAATGCCTTCATTTCTTTAAGGTCTAAACTATTTCATAGAACTCATGATCATAAACAAAATACTTCTTCTTTACATCATTTAGTTTTTGACTAAAATAAGCAATAGGTTTATCTTCTTGGCTCAACATAGCCCCAATAGCATAACCACTAGCATCAGAATCCACCTTGAATGCTTTTTTGAAATCAGAAACTGCCAACATAGGTTGCTCTATCACCTTCTTCTTTAGTAGTTCAAAAGTCCTTGCAGCTCTTGTAGTCCACTTGAACTCTTTTTTATCCCCCCTCATTGTTTCAGTTAGGGGTGCACATATACTACTAAAATTCCTAATGAACTTCCTATAAAAACTAGCCAAACCATGGAATGATCTTACCTTAGTGGTAGACCTTGAAGTAGGCCATTCCAAGATGACCTTCACCTTATCTGCGTCTATTTTGAGACCCTCAGCTAATACCACAAACCCCAAATAGACTAAATCCTTTTGACAAAGCTAAACTTCTTCAAATTAATCAACAATTTCTCTTCCCTCAATCTTTCAAGGACACTATGAATGTGCAATAAATGTTCATCCAAATACTTACTAAAAATCAAAATATCATCCAGATAGACAATAAAAAAATTTCTCAAAAATTTCTTAAGTACCTCATTCATAAGCCGCATGAAAGTTCTTGGCACATTGGTCAGTCCAAACAGCATGACTAACCACTCATATAGACCCTCCTTGGCCTTGATTATAGTCTTCCACTCATCTCCCTCTAGTATCCATATCTGGTGATAACCACTTTTGAGATCTATCTTTGTGAACTATTGAGCTCCACTCAAATAGTCCATAAGATCATTCATTCTTGGCAAAGGAAACTGATACTTGATGGTTATTCTATTTATGGCCTGAGAATCTATACACATTCTCCACTCTCCATCCTTCTTTGGTGCTAGCACTGCAGGTACTACACATGGACTCAGGCTCTCTTGAATCAAACCTTTTTTCAATAGCTCCTGAACTTGTTTGTTTAGCTCCTTAGTCTCATTAAGAGTCATCCTATGAGTAGCCTTGTTAGGAAAACTAGCTCCAGGGACTAAATCTATTTGATGAATGATTCACCTTATTAGAGGCAACCCTTCTAGAACATTATCATAGACGACATCTCCATACTCACTTAATAGACCTAAAACTTCAAGTGGAGTTTCACTACTACCTTCCTTATCTTTTCTAGTAATTAAAACATAACACATATGCTAATGTTTCATGCCATCCAAAAAAATTCTTCCATCAACAAGACATACCCTAGCACTACTACATACCTTTTCACCCTCCTTTATCAAGGGCTTCAATTTGTGGAAAACTCCTTCCTTTGTCAAAGAGTATGTATTTTCATGACCATCATGTATAGCATGTCTATCAAACTACCATAGCCTTCCCAACAATAAATAGCAGACATCCATTGGAATGATGTCACAGAGAGCCTCATCATGGTAACTCCCAATCTTGAACTTTACCAAACATTACTCACTAACTAGGACCTTATGATCATCCTACACCCAAGCAATCTAATAGCGTTGGGGGTGTTTCTCCCTCTTGAGCTTTAGCTTTGAGACCATCTCCTCTGAAACCAAGTTATCAATGCTTCCACCATCAATGATCACATCACAAGATTTACCCTCGCACTTACACTTTATGCAAAACAAACTCCTCCTTTATCTAGGTTCAGTCTTATTGCTCAATAAGACCATTTCATTAACTAGAACTTCTCATCTTTTTGCATCCTCTAAATGTGATGACTATGGATCATCATCCACAGGAGCAACCCTTGCTTAAACATTGGCTCTCCTATCTATCCTTCCTTAGTGTTGAGGGTATTCGAAGGCACGATGACCTTATAATGAAAATAGGTACCATAGAAGCCTCCTCTTCCTGAACCTTGTCCATGTCCTCTACCTCTTCCTCTCTAATCTCCAAAGTTTTGATCATAGGAGTAGTTGAAACCCCCATTCCTCTAGTTTTGGCTAGTACCCACATCTTCATTTTTCTTTTGGTTCTCATTTTTCCTCCAAATGACCTACTACCTCCCCTTCCTCCTTGACTACACCCTCTTTTCCTTCTATAAAACTTTTTTTTAACTTCTCTTCAACTCATAAGGCAAACTAGTATGCCTCTTCAATGCTAGTCATTCTAACCAGACTTAACTCCTCCTGAATGCTAGGTGTTAACCCACTAAGGTAATAGGAAACCTTCTCCTTGTTTGCTTCTACAAGCCCTATCCTAATAAGGATATGGTAAAATTCCTCTATGTACTCCTAGATATATTTTCCCACTTTCTTTAACCCTTGCATCTTTTTGAACAAATCATGCTTGTAATCAATAGGAATGAACTGCTTCTTTAGTTTGTCCACCATGCAATCCCAACTTGTGATTTTCTCCTTTTCTCTTTTATTTCTTTCCAGTTGAATCTCTTGCCACCAAATTTTGGCATGGCCTTTAATTTTGGCCTTCACAAATTAACCCTATCAAGGTCCCTAATATCCTCATACTCAAAATATCCCTCCAGCTCATTGATCTAGTCAATCAACTCATTCGGGTTTAGATTTCTCAAAAACATATTGACATCAATTTTAGGTCTTTTTCCAAGCTTGGAAATGGCCCTAAAAAGACTCTCCTCCATCTATGAAGGACTTCTTCATCTCCTTCCCCTTCTTACCCAATATTTCCTTCTTCTTCATTTTCTTCCTCACTTTCTCGCCTATGGCAACATTCATCCTTCTGCAGATCTCCTCCTGTAATGCCTCGACTTGTCTCCAGAGGGTTCTAACCTTAGGATTAACAACTCTAACTCTTCCACCATGCTCCCTTTATAGAGGCATCTTCTTGTATCAAAACCCATAACCACATGGTCCTGGTGCAAACTACCTCAGAGTCGGCACTTTGTCTACACACTCAGGAAGATGTACTCTAATACCACTTGATGATGGCACAATCCACTACAAAAATGACACAATAGGAAGGGGGAAATATTATTATTAGAAATTATATGCTATCACATTTAGTAAAAGAAAAATAGACTCCATGACATGCCCTATGGGCTTCAATGTTATTAGATTCTGGAGAAAACCCTTCTCACCATACCTTCTCCCAAACTCCACCAAAAATTGTCTTTAAAATGCCAAAAATGTCCTTAAGTAAACCAAATTAGGTTTAGGGCTAGGAATACATTGTTATAATATGCCATTTGGCATTCACTGCCAAAATAGAAGGTTCTAGAAAATACGTCAAAAGCTGGTGTAAAATTAGAAGAATCCAAAAATGGCAGTCCAACTTCCAAGAGGCATAACTTTTGATACAAGACTCTGATTAATGAGCTGCTTGCATTTCTAGGAAGTTATCCAAGTGCTATATAGCCCTATGGATTAGATTGGATTGTCCCCCATTTTTTGGACTTGTACAAGGCCATTTAGTACCTCAAATCTGACTTTGAAGTGCTCTTAGGAGTCTCCAGGCAACTTAAAACTATAGTAACTTTCAAATTGTAAAGGCTTTTGACCTGATTCTTTTTCTAGAGTACTTTAAATTACAATTATAATCATCCCTCCAACTTACATCCTCTAAGTCATTATAATTATGGATCGATTACAAAATAATCTATTTTCTGTATTGGTATGTATCCCAAGGTGCTCAAAAACTCTAACGCAAAAAACCAATAGTGGAACTATGAGAGTTGAAATATTTATTTAACCCAAATGTGTATCTAGAAATGAAAACACATTAAATAGAAACTAACACTAAGCATATTTTTGGTTGATACAAGATTTCCCTTACACCACTGGATGCAGGTATTGTTAGAATGTTTAGAATAACTAAAAGGGAGGGTGAATCAATTACTCAAGGTCTATAAGTACCATTTGAACAATCAAAACATTAAACTTTTTATGCTCTTCTTATCCTATTGTAGCTCAATCTATACTATATACTGATGAAGAAAATTATTAGTAGTCAATGTCCTATTATAATAGACTTTTTTGAATGTAGACATGTAAATACAAAAAACCATAAAATATTCAAGACAAATTAGACATTAGAATTTAACATGGAAACCCAATTTGGGGGAAACCACTAGCAACATGTCACTACTTTTCACTCTTTTGAAGTGAGCTCTATTATTGGCCAACACTGGTAAAGGTTACAATACACATTACTAAATGTGACCTGGTTAGAGGATTTAATCACCCTGTTAGGAGTGGCCTTGTCATAGGACTTTGATCATTCCATTTAGAATGTCACCTTGCTAAAGGATTTACATAGATTGTTAATTCTTGAATGATTTTTAGGTCAACCTTTGATTAAAAATATTTAAATACAATTTTTTTACAATGATTAGAAAGAAAATAGGAGAGTTTTGATCTATATGATTACAACTCACTTTGCAGTTTCAAATCTCTATTCAATTCGTGTGTTAATTCCTTGATAATCTCTCCTTGTCAACTATGTTTTTGATTTTCTTAGAAACTATTCAATCAATCAATCTTCGCTTTCCAAAAAACTCAAGCCTTCTACTTAGATTCAATTATCAACTTTAACAACTTCTACGTAAGCATTTCCTTTCTCTTGCTTCACTCTCACACTCTCATTCTCTTTAACTTTATGCCTCCTTAAATAGATAATTATGGCTTCATCATTTTTCATGATCACCGTAGATCTTAGGGTTTACAATCTAATTCATCAAGTTCATTGTATATATCCATCTTCTTCATTTCTAGAAGCTTCCCATCCATCAAATTTAATTTATACCTAATAATTTTCTTGAATTAAATGATCCAACTCATCGATCTTATCTTTAACACATTTTCCATATCCCAAGAATTCAACTAAAGCAATTGGAAATTGTGATTTCTCACACACATTCAAAATACAATCACTCGGCCTTCACTAAGTTCTAGTACTTGTTCATCACTGAATTTTCTTAGTTCTTGTAAAGCTCCTAGCTTGGTATCAACATAATTACTTGGTCAATATTGATGCTCGATCAATACTAAAATTACTTGACACTTACTATGGCTTGATTGACACTAGCATCACTCGTCATTCCTTACTCTTTTACTTTTATTTCTTAGTCATAATTTACAGAAATTATATATCCTAGCTTGTACTATAAAGACTCAAATACCAACATGATATAAAAAATCACTTTTTCTTATCAAAGTCTAACTAATCAAATGTCCATTATGACTTTCTTTCCATAACTCAACCTTTCCTCTAGGTTCTTTTGTTATCAGCAGTCTTTCAAATCCTCTTCATTAATCAAATAGATATGACATTTATATCAAATAACAACATGTCTCAATAGTAGATTTGACATCAATGACAAAATAACAATTGCTCCAATTGTAGTTTCCAACAATCTCCCTCTTTTCTATTGATGGAAACACCTCAATATTGTGTTCAACAAAATATGTATGCAATCTCCCTCACTGTTACCATGCAATCCTAAATATTTCACTGTCATGAGTGAACAATATCCTTAGTTTCATTTTTATTCTCATCTTTGAAATTTAAGAAATCTCTTCCACTGTCATTTTTCTCTCCCTCTTTGGTAATTCTCTCCCTCTTTGATTATTCTCTCCCTCTTTAACCACAATACCAAAGACACTAGCTTTCTTGGCTTCATATACTTCATACATCTTGATTATGTAGATATTTTCATGCCTGGCCAATTTTTGTCATATGTTTATGACTGATTTATATCTTGGTCTTCTTCTTATTGAACTTCACTACCTTAGGCATCTCCTAAAGTAGAACTGTATATATCAATATGTATGATATTCTGATTAAAGCGTATCTGATGCAATACACCATATCTTCGTAAGTTTATTTTCTTAGGGGAATCACTCCTAATTTACCTCTAAGATATTCATGAGCATCTTTAGGTAAGGCTTTAGTAAATATGTCTACAATTTGTTCTTTGGTGTGCACATATTCTAACTTCACTTCTTTGTCTTGAACTAGTTCTCTCATGTAGTGATATTTGATAGAAATGTGCTTTGTTTTAGTGTGCATCGTTGGATTCTTTGATATGTTGATAGCATTTTTTTTATCAAAATAGATAACCACTAGATCTATAATTTATTCTTTCATTCCTTTCAGCAATTGTTTAATCCACATAATATTTGAACTATTCACTGTAGTAGCCACATACTCGGCTTCAACTATTGATTGGGGAATATAACAATGTTTCTCTCTTGTCCATGAAACTAATCTCTTTCCTAGAAAGAAATCACCTCCACTAGTATTTTTTGTTCATCAATAATTCCTACCCAATCAAAGTCAATGAATACCTTTAGCTAAAATCTATCACTTCTCTTGTAATAATCCTTTGTAAATTTTAGATATCTTAATATCCTTTTCACTTCCATCATGTGATTCTCTTTAGGATTTTCTAACAATCTAGCAACTATCCCAACTGCTAATGCAATATCAAGTCTACTATGAATGACATATTAACATTTTCCAATCATTGATTTGTAAAGTGTCTAGTTCAAAATAGTAGATTCATCATTTCTAGATAATTTATATCTTGTAGACATAGGTGTTCTCACTGGTCTTGAATCTTCCATTCCAAAAAAAATTAGTACGTCCTTGATATATTTGGACTAAGTAATGAAAATACCAAACTTCATTTGATATACTTGCAAATCAACAAAGAATTTGATTTCACCAAACATTGACATCTAAAATTCCTTCTTCATTTCATCAAATAATGATTTGCATAATGCTTGCTTTCCTCCAAATATAATGTCATCAACAAAGATTCGGATAGCAATGCTTCATTTTTCTTACCAGTCTTAAAATATAGATTATTTTTATCATTTTTCCTTTCAAAACCAATCTTCACTAAGTAAATATGAAGTCTTTCATATCAAGCTCTTGGGGCTTTTTTCAATCCATATAGAGCTTTATGTAGTTTACATACCATATTCTTCTTGTCTTGATCCACAAATCCTTCAAGGTTTTCAATGTACACATATTCCTCAAGTATACCATTCAGAATTACAAATTTGACATCTATATGATATACCTTGAATTTTTTGTAGCTTGAATATGTGAGAAGATTTTTGACTCCTTCTAGTCTTGCAACAGGAGAGAAAATTTCTCCATAGTCAACTCCTTCTTCTAGAGCATATCCTCTGCATACTAGTCTTGCCTTGTTCCTTGTTCCTCGGTACTTCACCATTTTCATCTAGCTTTTTTCTAAAAACCCATTTTGTTCCAATTACATTTTTGTCTTTTGGTCTTGGTAATAGGATCCAAGTATTGTTCTTCTCAATCTGTTCAATTTCTTCATTCATTGCCTAGATCCAATCTTCATTTTCTGGAGCATCTTTTACTAATTTGGTCTCAAATTCACAAAGCATGTATCATCTCTATGTATTTTTCTTGTCATAACACTTGATTCAAAATCACCAATTATTTGTTCAGGTTTGTGATGTCTTCTTAAATAATTGGCTAGCACATGTGGTCTCCTTCTTTGTTCTTCAATACATTCATCTTGAAAAAAAAATTTGGTTATGTAGGCTAGAATATCTCCTTTGGGGATTCTCCTTCCTTGCACTACATCATTTATCAATAATGTATGTCATAAAATTAGCAAAGAGTGTTAACTCTTATAAGCTAAGGAAATAGATAAATTATGAAAGGATATGTCACAAATGAGAAGAGATACTTGAAAGGAAGATATCTTGTGTACAAGACATCTACCTTAAAGAGGAGTTTCATGAAAAAATATACAACTTTGAGAGGAAGAGATGTAGAATAATAAGAATGCACCTATTTAGCCTCCTATGTACAGGTGGAATAGGGATCCTTGGAAGAAGGATGACAAACTTCAAAGCACATAGTAAGGGCATATTCTTATAATGAACATAGTTTTGCAAATAAAAAAAGGTGGTGATCAAGGACATGGACCTCTTGTATAAGAGTGAATCATGATCAAAGACACCATTTGTTATAAGAAAAGAATGTCACATAACAAAAAAGTGCCATTGTACTAAGGAAAGTTAATCCTTAGACAAAGATGGAAATGAAGAATGTAAAAATGAACCTTTCTCTCCAAGTGTAAGACAAGAATGAAAATCTATGGTAGGGTTATAAAACAAAATCTCATAAGATATAAAGATGAATCATAAGCTACAACTGATAGTTGTGCACAAAACACAAACATACCATATCCAATAAGAAGAATTATATAATAATGCAACACCATAGATAATTAAAGAAATAAATATCATAGGATACCTAACTCTAAACAACATAAAATGCTAGAAAAGATATCACTTATGATGTAAACTATAGATGATTATTAGATGAGAAAAATTACTCTCCAAGGTGTAAAAATATATTTGCTAGGCAATAGACATAAAATATTGCATGTAAAAAAAGCTTTTCTTAGCTAAAGATAAGAATGTATCATAAAATAATACAAATGTATAGAGAAATAAGATAAAGAGATGAAAGGATACTATGTTATGCCAAAAGAATTATCATGGAAGGATACTAATCCATTTGAGTAAACCTTGATTATCCAAAATCTTCAAAAAACTTGAACAAGTTGCAATAGGTCAATACTCTAATACCGTGTAGAAATTATCAATCCAACTTCATGAAGGAAAGATCACCTACATGAAAAGATAACCTATCACTAGGAAGAATGGAATAACAAAGCAAGGGTTTGGGCTCTGAAAATATGAAAGATTATATTATCAGACGGAATGAATAAAAGATAAAATGATCAATCCTTATAAAGGAGATCTAGTAACCTGAAATAAGAAAGGTCCTAAAAGTAATAATTTAATAATTAATATCATTATTTAATGTCATTAATGCATAAAGTGTTATCTTAAGAGAGAAGTAAAGGTAACTTAACGATCAAACTAAGATGACTTAATAATTAAGTTATTACTTTATTCTAACATGTATATATTGAGGATATCTAAAAATTATATTTTGATGATCACTTTTGGATTGATGGTTTTTAACCATATATTGCATTAATTCCAAATGGGGAGATTGTTTGGAATGAGGATATTATTGGCACTTGAGAGTGTTGCGAAGAAGCTATATTAATGAATTTTTTTGGCATTGATATCAATATATATTCTTTTGTTCATGGCAAACTCAAATTTTGTATATTGCTAGATACTTATTAGTTCAAAACAGATAATGGTTGATAGATTTGATATGCAAGCCTAAATTTGTGTAGGATAATGAGTTTATACATCATGTATGTTTTCATTTTACTTTATGTATATTCTAGTTCAGTTAGAGTTTACTTTGTCAAGACTAGTAGAAGACTGGTATGCAAGAAATGATGAGAAGGCCAGTTACAATATTTTTTCTATATCTTTATGGAAAGAAAGAATTACTGTTGTCAAGCATGGAAGGTGATAGAAGAGTTGGTTGTGTATGTATGTTTGGATCTATGATTTAATTAGCTTACTCTAGGAAGGTTTCTAGTGTGCAACATGTGATGCATTTTACTAGTAGTCAACTGGTTTATTATAGCACGTAAATTATCATTGGAAAATATTATACTCTTATTGCATCAAGTGGAACATAATATTTATCAAAATTCTTATTGAGACACTATTCCTTATCATGGTCCTATCTAATTAATTGTACATTGGGGAACCCCTAATAGGCTGACCTAAATGATTATTTGTAATAGGTATAAAGGAAAGACATTATCCTTATTTGGGATGTATAAAAATATGTATGGGATGTATAGATGTAACCCTTGATGTTGGATTGTCAAAGTAGAGTAGAGAAGTTGTTTAGATTCTTGTGAAGAGGTATAAGTGAAATCTCTCATTCCTAGTAGACTTCAAAAGAACTCTTTTGGAAATTAATCTCTAGATTAGTCAATTCATGCTTGTTGGATATTTTATTAGGAAAGATATAATTTTCACCTTTGTTAGAGATTTTGGGTAATGTCCATCTACTTGTTCTCATCAACCTTTAGCATGGTTATAACCTTTGAACAAGGGTTCAATGTCTCCTAATAAGGATATGTCCTTTAATAGGGATTATTGTACTAAATAAATTGCATTTGACTCCTGACAAGGTCATATCCTTTTACAAGGAAGTTATATATTAGTACACTACCTTTTGGGTACCATCTCCAATAGGGTTTTCCCTCTAATTAATCCCTAGTCAAAAAATCATTGTGTCACAATGTATGGTTTCTTATTATTGTGATCAATTATTTTAATTATTGATGACTAATTTTTTGTTTGGATTTAATTATAATTAATCACAATTGAGTCACCCCCATGCCCCTCTGAGTTGTATGTGGACTTTACTTCTTAATAGAAACATGGATAAAGGTGTTCAAAAATAATTTTTAAGTAGAAATTACTTTTGTAATCCTTATGATACAATATGTAAAATGAATGAAAGTAAAATGAAATGAAATAAACAATTGTATAACACATGATTTTGGTAAACATAGCTAAGAAGAAATACAATAATTGTTAGAATGAAAGAAACACACACAATTAGGGGTGGGGGAGAACCAATTATGTACCAAAACAAAAACTTAAACCTTTAATATTAGATATGGACTATAAATTGTGAAATCATTAATCCATAAAAAGCATGAACACATAAATCCAATATCTTTGATATCGGAACCTTGTTAGGGGAAAGCCATGTTGGGGATCAAACCCACAAGGTAGCACAATGCCTCGAGTTCACTACTTAGATACACATAAGGGATAAAAACCTAAATGGAAAATAATATACTATTAAGAAAAATCCACTAGTTATGAATTGATTGATAACATCTTCCTTATGCCAATAAAACTCCATTGAAGTATATATAAAATCTCTACTTTGTTTTAAGATTTCATTCACGCCTCTTCACACATTTTCCATACAGACAATCATCCATCCATCCACTCATTTGTTACATTTACACAACTTATCAACCTTATTTCTATAAGGTTGACCAAACACATTTATTATAAATGTTTAGACAAATATATCACAATTATCCAATCAATCCAAAACCTATTGGCTAAGACATAACATAGATCTTAATAAGAATCCTTAAGTATGACTCTATAAATCATCAATTGATGATTGCAACATATTACACCACTAAGTCATCTAAGGATAATGAAAAATACAAACACAATGTGTAATAAAATTATCCAATCCAAACACAATAATAAATGTGATCCAAAAATATGAATATGACACAACTTAGGAACATAAACAAGAAATGCAAAATACCACAACAAAAACCCAATAAAGTCTATCTCAAAATTCACCTCAATCTATGTACTAGTCACTAGAAAAATTAATGAGTCACCTATACTACTACTGAAAAATAGCTTTCGAGTAACCAAATCATGAAGTACTTGAGATAAGGATACAAATGTATGTCCAAAAACACTATCGGGTTAATAACTATAAATATTTCATAACTAATTCATACGAATCCAAAAACTAACACAATGTATTTTTTGGGACACTCAAATTAGCAATTTTTTATCAATCAACTATAACCAACTCAAATCATCTTGCAAACCTCTATAAATTAACATGAGTAAACTATAGACATCCATGAAACATCATGTAACTTCACCCCATCTGATTGTCAATACTTCAATCATACCAGTCCTTTCTTCTCGCTCAACTCACTAAGAACATTGACAAAAATAAATATATATATTAACATCAATGGTAACACATCTCTCAAATATGTAATAGAAATCTCTAAAGAACATATTTTCATGTTATTTAAAAATTAATTCCCATTTGACATCGATGACAATGTATGATGTGGAAAATCAGCAATGCACAAAGATGTAAATAAGGATATTATCTTTTAGAGCCCCTCTAAAATATCTCCCTAAGGTAAATCTTAGATTCATACTTATTTATTAGATTACTAAATATGTTTCTTTAACTTCAATGGTAAACACACATATTTGGAAAATAATTATCTCTCTTGGCTATCTCTCCCCTAATCTTGAGATGACTCTTATGAGAATTGATAATTCATAAGACTAGCTACTCCCCCTAATTAGTATCCACAAAAAACATCAATCCAAATGGAGAATATCTTTGTAATAGCACTAGATTAATGTATATCAATGCATCTCTATCTCTAATTAGGAAGGGAAACTAACTCAAAATTTCCTCGTAGATACTTAAAGGTATCCTTTGGCCAAGGCCTCCTGAAGATATTTGCAATCTTCTCTTTACTAGATGAATATTCCATCTTGAATTCCTTTTTACTAACCTTCTCTTTCAAGAAATGATACTAAATAGATATATGCTTCATCTTTGAGTGCAACAATAGATTTTGTGAAATATTAATTGCACTTGAGTTATCATGGTAAATATCAATAGGCTTGTTGATACTTACTTCTTCTTTTTCATCCATAAAACTTGTATATAATTGACAACAACAACAACATATTTGGCTTCAATAGTAGATTAAGAAACAAAACTTCTCTTTTAACTTGATCATGCAATTAACATTTTTCTCAAGAAGAATATACCATTTCTAGTACTCTTTATATCATCTAGATTACCTTCCCAAATAACATGGATTAAAGTACTTAATGTAAAATCACCATCTCTAGGATACCACATATCATTATCTATTGTCACTTTCAAATATCTAAAGGTTCTTTACTGCCATAATATGAGATTCCTTTGGTCTTGATTGAAATCTAGCATCAATGCAAACTACATTCATTACATTAGGCCTAGCTTGAGTTAAGTATAACAAACCACCAATTATGTATTTGTATCTAGTTTGACTTGATCTATGGTAATAATTCCATAGTCAAATTTTAACTAATCACCATAGGTGTACTAACTAATTTAGAGTTTCTATTCTAAACTTTCTCATTATTTCTCATGCATATTTAGACTGAGACATGAAAATCCTTTTTTTTATTAAGTAATTTTTAGAACAAGAAATTAATTCATCTCATTGATCATAGACATATCAAATTCACTTTGCATTTACAATCAGAAATTGTAGAGCCAAATCGACTAGACTATCCTAGTCCAAGATAAAGTCATAAAGCTTTAACCTAGTCCTTGTAGGTCCAAATATAATGAAAAATTCTAAGGGCCTACAACTAGTTTTGAGATTCCCAAATCTAGGTTTATAACTCCCAAAAACATTCTTGCACATAGAGGAAAATGGTAAAAAGTTTATGGAAAGGATTTTTCCTTAGCCAAACCTCTATATGAAATCAACCTTGAAATGAAATTTAGATTTCATAAAGGAAAGTAATGTAAACAAGATAAATGTTATATTCACCTCACATGAAACACCCTCATGGATGGATATAGAAATTAGTCAAATACACAAAGATTCTTGAATGTATGCTTGAGATGTATTATAGAATCAAATACCCCTCCACAAATACATGGGTCTACCCTTTCCAATCCTAGATCTTAAATAAATGTATGCTTGATAACCTCAATGGAAAAATTTATATAATTATTATTTTTACTTTCTAATTCCTTTACTTGGTCATCATGGAAAATAATTTTGCACCAATGGGAGAAGATTTCCTTTTCTTGAATGGATCTTGAAGAAATTGAGACACAAAAATCCTAGACTAGATGCTTTCCTTCAAATCTTGGATCCAAATCCTCTATTGTATAACTTTAATTTCTTGATAACTTACTTGCATTTGATCAATTGATTACTTTCATATGATGTACTCACATGATAGATTTATGAAATGTTGTGATGTCAAAATGAAAGGAGAGAGTCCCCTTTGTACTCATTTTGGGATTCAATTTAATTCTAGTCCAAGCATAAATATGGAAATAGGAAGACCCCCCCCTAACCATGTTTAAACACAAAAAGCCAAGGACAATGTCAACATAGTCAACCTAGTTGAAGTAATTATTTTGAAATTTTTCATAATCTAGGTGAGTGTGATAGAAAGTGGAGGGAGAAGTTATAGGTTGCCACAATCAAGAAAAACAAACATTTTTAAACCTCAAAATTACAAAAATGGGGTCTAATAGGTCCCAGAGCCTCTAATTATGGGTGAATTTTTTTTTGTGGTACACACACAAATAAATATAGGCTTTTAAAAGTGTGATGTAGGATGCTCCACTTAATACCATAAACACATAACAAAAACAAAGAAACAACAGCAATTTGCAAGAACAAAATATGGG
The DNA here is from genome assembly GCA_028749045.1 of Cupressus sempervirens. Classification (NCBI taxonomy): domain Eukaryota; kingdom Viridiplantae; phylum Streptophyta; class Pinopsida; order Cupressales; family Cupressaceae; genus Cupressus; species Cupressus sempervirens. Next base: position 831,453,371 of record CM053789.1, read on the forward strand.
CTTCTTAGTATCATCGTAAACATGGAATTACAAAATTCATAATTACAATATGTTAACCCACATGGGTGCCTTCATTACAAAAATCTACATGAAAAATATATTTTCTATATCCAACACTAATTCTATATCCATTAGTAATTCCTAGACATTATTTGGGCATTTCTTAAAGAAGCAATTTTATACCACCTGGGAAGGTTCTAGACACACAAAATTAATAACTAGGGCTGATAGACCCTAATAATACATATAGACTCAGCCAAATACACTTTTGATATTTATTTTGGTAGTTTTCATCAGCCCAACTTTGGAAGGCCATAACTCTCGAACTGTTGCTTCGATTGGCTATTATAACCACTTTTCGAAAACCCCATCTTCATATCTATAGGCTTAGATTTGCATAAGAACCCATCCATCAAGTTTTTAGTCCTTATTTGAGAACTTTTAGGCTTTCAATGCTGAGCCTAAATTTTATATACCAAAATTGGAAACTAAAAATGCCCAATAAATCCATGAATACACATGATATGGAACTTAGACTCAACTGATAGGTTGATCTATCCAAGGAGCACCCACCTCTAAAATTAGGACATTCTAAGATCATATAACTAACTTAATAAGTATCAAGCCTCCAAAGACAACAACTCTACATTAAGACAACCCTTATTCAAACAATTGAAATGAAATTTTTTTTTATGCAGAGAAAAGCCTACAAAGAAACCAATGAATGGGATACATGTGGATCCCATCAAAATATATTGAAATAAAATGCAAAGCATCTTAGAAATCAACTAATTAGTGGGATACATGTTGATCCCTTCAAAATCTATGAGATAAATTCCATTCTTAGACATCTTATGAGGCAAAACAAAACTCTTTCCAACACTAGTTTACAATAATTTACCATTTTCATTGTTTGATTTCTATTCAAGAATATATTATTCATAACTTTTATTTCTGACCATTTCATGCCAAACCATTTGGATAAGTTTTTCACAATTATCTTTTGTAAATAATATCTAGATCTGAGACTAATCCAATAGAGAGATTACAAGTTATGATCTATGTACCAAGACCCATTTTTATTGTCACAAACCAATAACAAAACATGTAACCTTATCTAGGGCATCCCATATCTTTCACAATACACAACCAATTGATCACAAACCAATTTCATAATAAGAATTATTGAGCCTAGATTTCAAAACTTTAAGCCATTGAATCTTAAAATTCATAAATCATTACATGCATGCAAATATATGTCTGCAACTCCATTGAAGATTTTAAAAAACCAATTTTCACTAAGAAATATATAAATTCCACAAATCTCAATGAAAATGACTCAAATGAAATGAAAATAAAACTAGATCCACAAATATTTCCAATGAACCCATTTATAGTTCATAATTCTTCCATATTGTTCAGTACCAAGTGCTGCAACATGACTATTTTCAAGGAATCCCAAATTTGCAAATAAGCACTTTTACAAAATTGTTTATAACTTATTTATTTCTTCACATAAACACTCCAAACCAAATCCAAAAGAAATTTTATTCATCCTACTATCCAAATATATATATTTTACATGGTTTCCAAGCCATACATGGTTGTACAAGACCTAGAACCAACACAAAAATTGAAAAAATCAATCAAAACAACAACTTAGAATCACTCCAAATTTGTTTCAAATGTGAATGTTTCCTTCCATTCTGATTTTGTTCAACCCTACAGAAGTTTTTATAGGTTCATTGGTAGTTTACAACTTCCAACCAACTTTTGAACTAACTCCTTACAATATTTTAATCATGATGCATTTTCATGACAACATTTTATGCATTATATGCATTTTGCATTACAACTTTATAGTTTTGCACTTTCTTGACAACTTTACATTTATTTTCTTTAGGCATTACCATTGATTCCATTACATGAAATATCACATAAAAACATATGGAAATAAATTAAATAATTAAGATATTTCTTGGGATCATCTACAATATCATTATGACTAATTGCTCATGCACCATACTGCCGAGTTTGAAAATTTTCCATGTCCCATGGAAATGCTTTGGTGAGAATCTGGTGTTTCATCTCGTTATCATCACTAGATCAATGCCTCCTCTACTATCTCTATCTCATTCAATCATGACTCCTATCCATGGAGTTATGTTGGTCACCTTCAATGGTGCTTCAACTATTGCACAGTCCACTCATCCATGCAATATTTGTCTCTCATCTAGGAGTTATATCATGCCTCTCTCCCCAAGACTATTGGTAACACACAATAGACCAATTAGTGGCCCTGGATTATTTCCCATGACCCTTGTGGTAGACGTTCATGTTCACTCATTGTAGTTAAGCAAATCAGAACCAATCTACAACCAAAACTTCAAAACAAGAATCTGAAATAAACATAGGGTTAGGTATTGGATGTGAATCCTCACACTCTCAAGAGCTTCTAGCTCTAATACCACTTGATGTAGAGAGAAGCCTACAAAGAAACCAATGAATAGGATACATGTTGATCCCATCAAAATCCATTGAAATAAAATGAAGAGCATCTTAAAAATAAACTAATTCGTGGAATATATGTCAATCCCTTCAAAATCCATGAGATAAATTCCATTCTTAGACATCTTATGAGGAAAAACAAAACTCTTTCCAAAACTTGTTTACAATACTTCACAATCTACATTATTTGATTTCTATTCAAGAGTATATTATTCATAACTTTTATTTCTGACAATTTCATGACAAACCATTTGAAGAGGTTGTTTAAAATTATTCCTCCTAAAACATATCTAGATATGAGACTAATCCAATAAACAGATTAAAAGTTATGATCTATGTACCGAGACCCATTTTTACTGTCATAAACTAATAACAAAACTTGTAAGCCTGACTAGGGAATCCCATTCTTTCACAATACATAACCAATTGATCCCAAACCAATTTCATAATTAGAATTATTGATTCTAGTTTCCAAAAATATAATCCATTGATTCTTACAATTCATAAATCATTAAATGCATGCAAATCTATGTCTGCAACTCCATTGTAGATTTTAAAAAAGCAGTTTTCACTAAGAAATATATAAATTTCATAAATCTCAATGAAAATAACTCAAAAAAAATGGAAATAAAACTAGATTCATGTATATTTCCAATGAAACCATTTATATTTTTTAATTCTTCCATATTTTTCAGTACCAATTGCTGCAGCATGACTGCTACCAAGGAATCCCAAATCTGCAAACAAGCAATTTTACCAAAATGCTTATAACTTATTCATTTCTTCACATAAACACTCCAAACCAAATCCTAAAGGAATTTCATTCATCCTACTATCCAAATATATATATTTTACATGGTTTCAAAGCATACATGGCTATATAATACCTAGAACCAACACAAAAACTGAAAAAACCAATCAAAACAACAATGTAGAATCACTCCAAATTTGTTTCAAATGTGAATGTTTCCTTCCATCCTGATTTGGTTTGACCATACATAAGTTTTTATAGTTTAATTGGTTCTTTAAAACTTTCCAACCAATTTTTGAACCAACTCCTTATAATCTTTTAGTCATGATTCATTTTCATGACAACATTTTATGCATTTTATGCATTTTGCATTACAACTTTATAGTTTTACACTTTCTTGACAACTTTGCATTTATTTCCTTTAGGCATCATGATTGATTCCATTACATGGAATATCACATAAAAACATATAGAAATACATTAAATAATTAAAATATTTCTTGGGATCATCTACAATATCATTATGACTAAGTGCTCCTACACCATTTTTTTAATGCAAGATTGCTCTTACAACCAAGATGTTCCTGCATCAAAATGCCACAATATCCTTCAAAATGTGATGTGAAAGTTGAGGGTGCAATATTAAATTTGTGCATATGCAAAATAAGTTATGAGACAACATTTCATATAATTACATTCTACTCACATGTAATAATTATAAGGATTTATTAGATACATATATGTAGACTAAATGGCATTGTCATAAAGGGGACAAGGGGAATACTACCACTATCATGCATACTTTGACCCTAATTATTGATCATAATCATTAGACAATAATTTTTTAATTATAAAATAAATATAATCAAATGAATTAAATGCACTTGCAAATATTTACTAGTGTCTAAAGGCCATGGGTTATATTGAGAAATTCATTAATCATGAATCCATCATTGTTTACATATCCATCAACTTCACCATTTATGCATAGGGATCTACATGACTTGGAAAAATGGGCCCTTGAAGGTTCATTAATCTCACTCGAGAATAAAGGAGTGACACACCGTTGAAAATAATCTAGACTAACAAGGTTACTGAGAGGGGAGGGGTGAATCAGTAACCCTAAAACTTTAATCCAATTCTAAATAATAACATATTTACCATTCATCCATCTAATCTATTGTATGCATGAAAAGATAAACATTTGTAACACATGAACACATAGATTTGGTGACACAGAAACCTTCCAATTAGAAAGTAAAACTAGGGTGGGGATGATGCCCACAAAACTTCAATACTGTAGTATAAAGTTGGCCGGTTAAGGCTTACAATGATCACTTCTGATGATCTTCCCTATTAGGAGCAAGTAGGATTTCTAGATCCACCTTGTTAAAGTATTTATAAACATACAATGAAGTATGCACTCTGTTAGGAGATTTACAAAAGACTATCAAGTCTACCTTGTTAAAGGATTTAGCAAACTGATTCACCTATTAGGATGAAGCAGTGGATCTGGTTACAACTGATTGCTAATAAGATCCTTTGTGCTCTTATCACCTGATGTGGATATATCTTTTCTATATCAATATTGACCTTGCTGTATTCCTCTGTTCTGCTAGTGATTCACTTTCCCTCTTCTCAAATTATTACAACATAACAAAACCAATGATATTCAACATCTCATCATTTCAAATGATATATACCATTCTAATATTTACACTGGCAAGGTTGACCAATCACAAGTGAACAAGCATTACTGAGTCGGCCAGGTGGTAGAAAACTCGGGTTCCACAAACTGACTCAGTGACCTTCTGATACTTAGCATCCACTACAATACTCTGCATCATCATGCACTCGGTAAGAGTAGAGGCACAGTCCATACTAATCATTCTAAGTAGCTTGGAACTTGGTAACCATTGGTGACTCGGTGAATATTGTGTCACTCGGTAAAAAATTGAATCCATTGATAACCTTCTTCACTTGGTAAACATTGATTCCTTCATTTACCTTGTTTACTCAGTAATCATTGATTCCTTTGTTTACCTTGGTCACTCGATAAATACTAAGTTCCTTGTTTACCTTGATCACTTGGTAAACACTAAGTTCTTTGTTTATCTTGATCACTCGGTAAACACTAAGTTCTTCTAATGACTCGGTGAGCACTGACTGCTTGGAGAACACTATTCTGCTTGGTAACCACTAACTGCTTGGAGAACATTGTTCTTCTCAATAACCATTGTTCTGCATGGTAACCACTGTGAACTTGGTAAATACTGCTGATCTGCCCATATGCTCAGTTTCCAAAGGAATGCTCGGTATCAATTGTTTACCTGTGGAATTTATAAGGTAACCACTGAATGCTCGGTGTGAACTGTAGACTAGGTGATGAGCTTGGTAAGCATTCAGAATTGACTAAGTGTTGTGACTAATGACAAATATATCATAATTCCAAAAATCTCCCCCTTTGGCATTAGTGAAAAAAACACTTATGAGCCAAAACTTATATACAATATCTGACATACTGACAATTGATTATGTTGAATATACATGGCTTCCTTACATATGAATCCCCCATACAATATACACAAGGTATTTACATGAGTTATATGACTTTTATTTATAGTATCTCTTTGTCTATTTTTTACATTTATCTCACCAATAACTCTTTTGATTTTGTAAATTTATCTCACCAATAACTCTTTCTGAGTATCTCTTTCTCCCCATTTTTTGACAATAATGCCTAAGAATAAAAAATAATGTATTTACATAGAAACACCAAAATGTGAGATAAACTCTGAATGTACCTAAAGAATGAGTTGCAGAGTTTTTTCCCAATTCTCTTGTAAGATTTTGCATGTGGATAGAGCTATTTGAACTTCTACAGAGAGTTCAATCACATGGTCTACAACAGAGAAATTGTTGTCATGGATCAATGTTTTTGAATGGGTAATGTGTTTTTGCATTGTGTCCATGATGGGAAGGATCATATTTTGAATATCTAACAATGTAGATCAGATTCTTGACTCTTCTCTCAGCAATTCTGCTTATTTTTCTGACAAAATTTTTATCCTGAGGTGATGAGATGAGGTTGAACTGGGGTCAAGCTTCAGGTTTTGTGCGCTTACCTTCAGATCCTCATCTATCTTATTCAATTGCTCTCTTATATCCTTAGTATACTCGGTAACATCACAGAGCTTAGCAAAAAGAGATGTTACATTATTAAAATAATTTTCAATATTGGCCAAAACTATGGTTAATTCAACCTATTTTATTGCTATGTGCTGAGCAATGTGCGCAAGCACCTTATTATCAAATTTCTTTTCTGCCTTCTCTATCAACTTTTCTTGACCGGAGGTATCCTCATTGAATTTATTGACTACCTCTTCTAATTGTAGCAAAATGTGCTGAGAAGTATCAACATCAACACCTATAGCCTCTGTAATTATATTTTTCACTTCATCAATAATTTTAAACTCTCTATCTCTCTCATTCCTTAATTTTTTTTGCTTTTCCTTCAGTTCTATGCCCTAACTGAGCAGTCTTAGTTCATCAACTGAAGTAGTATATGTATCTATCTTTGGAATGACAATTTTAGTATCCAAGTCTACATCCTCATCAATTGTCTTGCCTGTAAGTAGAAGTTTTAATGGATTCTTTGGTTTTTCTGTTGTACTAACATCTTTCCCTTTGAAAACAGAGACAATGGTTGATGAGGTTGGACTGGTTGTCAAAACTAGAATAGGACCAACTAAAGGAAGACTAAGAGAGGGGCTAAATGTATTCAAAATTGATATACTTCCCAGAATTGATGTGCATGCCAGAATATTTACAATTGAAGAGCTTATTGGTGCAAAAATTGGTGTTAATGTAGCTGAAGTTGAAAAAATTGGAGAGCAAACTGGAAAACTTACTGTACATGCTGCAGGAGGAATAGATACTTCTAATGTGGTGACTGTTGTAGTGGATGACTCGATAACTGAAGAAGTTGTCTGCAGCTCAGTAGATGAAGTGGAGGTATGCAACTTAGTAGATGAAGTGGTAGACACTTCAATTGATGATACCTGGAGCTGAGATGTGGCAGGTGTAGATGATATATCTGATGTAGATGTGACCAAACCTGCTGAAGCTAACTCCAACCTTGATGATGTCACAATTTTAGGTAGAGAGTGAGGAAGAGATGCCATGACTACCACTACAATTTTCATAGGGTCATCCTCTTCTTTATTTGCCTCTTTAGCTTCTTCCTCCTTGTCTTCTTCCTCCTTCTCCTTTATCAGATCCTGAAGATCTTCACCAATTACATCCATGGAGATGGAATCATTACCTTGCTCATCATCACTGTCATCATCCTTGATTTCTATTGGGTCTATACTGGGCTTATGTAGATGATAGATGTTTTTCCACATGTTTGTAGCATCATTTACAACATGTTCAATGTCTTTAATCAAAATCAAACAACTGTCGAATCTAATCATTATTTTACCTTCATGGTTTTTAATTTCAGCTTTTACTTCTGCTCCAGTGAGACTTGGTCAAAGATTCTTCATAGATTGCTCATAAATATCTTTTACCATTTGGGTGGCTAACTCCCATCTTGGTTGCAATCTCTCCAGTTTTGAGATTTGAGGGGCAATCTAGTCTTGGGAGTATTTCCATTTACCCATCTTGCTAAGTACCAGTTCCTCAATCTGAAATTTCTCAACATCAGTTCTAGTTTCAAATTTCAATGCTTTGAAATTTGTGATGCTAGCTCCTTCCTCCAATTATTTGAGCCTTTGCTTGAATGTGGGTGTTGCTTATCTTTCCTGGTTCTTCTGGTGAATACTGCAGTAGGCTTCTTCTTGGGTTTGGTAATGATTACCTTACCTTTCTTCTTTGGTTGTTCTTCTACAGTTTCTTCTTCTCCTTCTTCTTCACCTTCTTCTTCTCCTCCTTCTTCTTCTTCACCTTATTCATCTTCACCTTTTCCCTTGGTGAGCATAAGAGGATCGGTAGAAGTTTTTAATTTGGCTATTTTCCTCTTGCCCTTGCTTATGGCCTGTGGTAGCTTGATTTCAAGCTCAATTCTAGCCTTAGCTTCTTCATAGGTTCCAAAAATTTGTTGCCTTGGGTCTACTAGCTCATTTACTAGTGCCTCTATGATATCTCTAGCTTCATCAATATTTACCTCATAAGGAAGAGGTTTTACCCATGCAACTCAGGGTCTGACTGCCTGAATGTATACCTTGTCACAGTCAACCATGAAGCACACATCATCTTTGTAGTCCTCAACAAGCTTAGGAGGGAATTTGAATCTGTTATTCATCCTTTCTTTGAAGTCTTCAAAATAATTATCCATAATACTATCAAAATTTTCACCCATCTCTGCTACAAATTCATTTATTTGATACAAAATTGGAATGTCTTTTCTCCATACAACTGTACCTTTTGAAGGGAAAAACTTTTGTACATAGAAAAATGGACAAACTAACAAAGAACCAAATTTACAAGAGTTGGTTTTTGAGGTTCTTATATTGTCCATGTTTTTATTAAGTTGTTTCAACAGCACATTTGTTAGGTCAAACTCCATGTTTTTCTTCACAAACTTATAGGCTAAATCTACAGCCTCACAGGGCACGCTATTCAATCTGCTGGAACTATACATCTTATATGCAATTAAATAAGTTTTGAATCTTAGCTCTATATCAGATACATTTTTAGGTTTTAATCCTCTGCCATCCCATTCAGCTAGGGTTAACTTCTGAAGTTCATCTTGACTTATGGTTTTGGTGGTTTTTGATTTGCTTAACATTGGCAAACCCGTGATCTTATGAATCATTTTCTTCATTATCAGGATGAATTTTTCTAACCACATTTGACCATTATGCATATGGCTTAAAATGTATCTTATCCATTTCATTTGAAATTTCCTTGGTAGGTGCGGGATATGAGTCAAACCTTTGGTTTCCAGATGTTTGAACTCGGGTTTGAGGGTTCCATCCACACATAACTTAGCTAGGGCATTATCCATATCTAGTGTCCCTATTTCTTGAATAGTGCATTTGAAATGAGTACAAATGTCATTTATAAGTAGTACCTTTGGTGGTATCTTCGATTGGGCTCCATGTGGATCGAGCGATTCAGCTATGGCGGGAACGAGTTTGAAGCTAGGTGCTTTCCATTCTGCTCCCTTCACAAGCATTTCAGAACCTCTTTTTGCCTTGTTGTTGCTAGTGCTTGTGGATGCCATTGCTGCTCAGTGAGTGAATGATTTTGTTAAAAAAATTCTTTGCTAGAAAATCATTTCAAATCACTTGAACTCACTTTCGCATTCTTGGAAACTCTTCACTATGTATATTCTAAATTTGTAGTGAAAAATGAGATCAAATTCTGCATTTTTTATGAAAAATCTGCAATTAATGCTTGGGTACAAAGGTAGCTAAGATGACCTAGGGTTTTTCAGATAGTCATCAACTTACTTGGTAAACCTTGCAACTCAGTAAACAAAAAAAACCTTTCACATTACCGACCTAGCTCAGTTAAGTCTAAAACCAACCTTGCTCGGTAGATGCACCACAGTGAACTATGTCTTGTATCTGAAATACTAATTTGTCATTTGCACTTCTACATTTTTGAACTGCTTTAGGATATTGCTTGAAGATGCAGTCCCTGGTCCTTCTTGATGAGTCTAATTAGAAATGGTGGAGTCACCCATTTCTTGAGTGACATAGCCATTATTTGAATTTTTTGGCTCGGTAGATTTTGGAATCCACTGTTGTCTCATCTGTTTTCGAATTTTGTCAGCTCTGGCTTTCTTTTCATCTTCAATTCTTCCTATATTCATGAAATTCTTGGATATATGTCCAAGTTTGGTAAATGTATAACATCTTATAGTAGTATCTTTCTTCCTTAGGTGATGCCTTGCGCAGTTTATTCCAATGTGTCCATATTCTCCACAATAGTGACATCTGCACCAAGTATTGTAGTCCCAACCAAATAATGCATTGACAATTTATTCTTCTGGATTGAATGATTTAGATCTACATTCATATGCCTTGTGACCTTGTTTCTTTCATTTGTGACATTTGCCTTCAAACTTTGGTTTTTCTTTGCATTCATTTGCTTTGTGACCATGTTGATTGCAATTGTACCATTTACCATTGAATTGTCCTTTACCATTGCTCCAACATCTGTTAGATGAATGACCTAACTTACCACAGTGATTGCAAGTAGGTTTTTTATTCTTTTGGGTACCCTATTTGGAAGATTCACCTTCTTCATTGTATCCAAGGCGTGCTTTACCTTTTTGACTATGAAGATTCTGCTCATTTTTCAGATTCAATTGATCCATATCTGCTTGAGATTTTATCATCCTTTCATTGACTTGTTTTTCAACATTTAAGTCATTTTCCAAACTTTCATTGGATTTTCTTTCAGATCTCAGATCACTTTGTAAGCTTGCATTGATTTGTCTTTCAGTGATTAAATCATTTCTCAAACTTTCATTCTCAGATCTTAGATTCATAATTTCTTCATTTGCATTAGATAGTTGTCCTATAAGATCTTCATGCTGAAGGGATAGATTATTTCTTACCTCTAAGTCTTCATTTGCCTTGTTTCTCTGTTCCAAAACTTCACATAGCCTAATGGATTGGATTTCTTGTTCTCTTTTGAGCTTTCTTACTTCTTCCTGCAGAGAACCATTCTTTGTTAGGAGTTCCTTGATTGCTTCATTAGCTTCATTTGAACTGCTTGATGGTAAAAGTTCTTCAATCCTTTCTTCAATATACTAATGATCATTCATTTTTCTTGCAAGTTCCTTCCTTCTTTTCAAGAATTGAGAAAGATGCTCCTTTGCTTCATTGAGTTGAGTCATGGCCATTTCTAGATCTAGCTTTTCATTCTCAATAGATTTGTCAAGTTTGAATATCTCCATTGTCTTTGATCTTTGCTCAAGCTATCAAACTTTATCCTAAGAACCACAATGCTCTAATACCAATTGTTGAAAATAATCTAGACTAACAAGGTTACTGAGAGGGGAGGGGTGAATCAGTAACCCTAAAACTTTAATCCAATTCTGCATAATAACATATTTACCATTCATCCATCTAATCTACTGTATGCATGAAAAGATAAACATTTGTAACACATGAACACATAGATTTGGTGACATAGAAACCTTCCAATTAGAAAGTAAAATTGGGGTGGGGATGATGCCCAAAAAAATTCAATACTACAGTATAAAGTTGGCCAATTAAGGCTTACAATGATCACTTCTGATGATTTGCCCTATTAGGAGCAAGTAGGATTGCTAGATCCACCTTGTTAAAGGATTTACAAACATACAATGAAGTATGCACTCTGTTAGGAGATTTACAAAAGACTGTCAAGTCTACCTTGTTAAAGGATTTAGCAAACTAATTCACCTATTAGGATGAAGCAGTGGATATGGTTACAACTGATTTCTGATAAGATCCTTTGTGCTCTAATCACCTAATGTGATGGATATATCTTTTTTGTATCAATATTGACCTTGTTGTATTCCTCTATTCTGCTAGTGATTCACTTTCCCTCTTCTCAATTTATTGCAACATAGCACAACCAAAAATATTCAACATCTCATCATTTTAAATGATATATACCATTCCAATATTTACACAGGCAAGGTCGGCCAATCACAAGTGAACAAGCATTACTGAGTTGGCCAGGTGGTAGAAAACTCGGGTTCCACAAACTGACTTGGTGACCTTTTGATACTTGGCATCCACTACAATACTCTGCATCATCATGCACTCGGTAAGAGTAGAGGCACGGTCCATACTAATCATTCTAAGTAGCTTGGAACACGGTAACCATTGGTGACTCGGTGAATATTGTGTCACTCGATAAAAAATTGAATCCATTGATAACCTTCTTCACTTGGTAAACATTGATTCCTTCATTTACCTTGTTTACTCAGTAATCACTGATTCCTTTGTTTACCTTGGTCACTCGGTAAATACTAAGTTCTTTGTTTACCTTGATCACTTGGTAAACACTAAGTTCTTTGTTTACCTTGATCACTCGGTAAACACTAAGTTCTTCTGATGACTCAGTGAGCATTGACTACTTGGAGAACACTGTTCTACTTAGTAACCACTAACTGCTTGGAGAACACTGTTCTGCTCGGTAACCAGTGTTCTGTATAGTAACCACTGTGAACTTGGTAAATACTGCTAATCTACCCATATGCTCAGTTTCCAAAGGAATGCTCAATATCAACTGTTTACCTGCAGAATTTATAAGGTAACCACTGAATGCTCGATGTGAACTGTAGACTAGGTGATGAGCTTGGTAAGCATTCAGAATCGAATAAGTGTTGTGACTAATGACAAATATATAATAATTCCAACACACATTGTATGAGATTTTGTGTGAGTGCACTAATTGTGCCTAGTCTATCTACTCAACACGTTCCTTTACAACACAACGAACACTAATGTGCTTGACATGTAGTTTTCAAGTGGGCCACCTAACTATGTTATGGTCATGTTTTTTTCTCTAATCTATCATCTAGTGAGACCTTGCCTCTACTTGAGTTTATAGAATATTAAAATAATTTGGGAAGTAAATGAGGACAAACTTTCAATATAGTTTCCTCTATAAAATATAATATAATCTTCTAATTGTTACAAGAAATGCCATCAAAAACATTCCACTAATTGTCCCAAAAGTTATTTTTTATTACTTTATGTTGGTGCCAATGGATCATAAACCTCCTATAAGTAGTCTTGAGAGCTTCATTTAATTTAGGAGATACAAAGATCTTGCAAGTGTCATCTTTGATTATTTTCTTGTTTTTTATATCCTCATATGGTAATTTTTCTACATAATATTATTTTTACTGGTCTCTTTTGTTTTATCGAATATGAAGTCTCACGTTTACATCACCTACATGGGTCAAAATTGATTCCATTGAGCTTGAAAGTGATGCCTTTCCAAGATTTTTTCCTACAACTTAGCCTTCTAAACAAAGACTCTAATTCAATTTTTTTTTTCTTTATTTGATTTAATAAATTTTGGTGAGTTTTATTTGGATGGTTTTTAATAGATGGACCCAAGATCAAAGTGGATTTTCTTTAAATCTTCATTATGAGGTAGAGGATTTTCTAGAGGAGGCAGAGTATCTTTTAAAGAAAGATGAGGAATTATGAAAATATAAACAAAAATTAATTTAAAACCTTCTACAAACATATATTTTAACAAAATAGAGAGCTGAAAATGTATCCCCAATGCATTGGCAACACTTTTTGGGATAACTATGAGAATAGCAGGAATGGGAGCTGGAGTGGGTGGTTTAGGTGTGGTGAGCAAGAAAGAAGATTTCAAATTTCAAACAAGAATGGCAATGGTGCAAGTCCATCTAGTGAAGGAGATCAAGCAGATAAGATGTTGGATGCTGAGAATGGGAAGGATCAAGATGGAGGTGTGACAACTAGGGACTCAAGGGGTCCTAGGCCTATAGATATAGCAAATATTTCTGCTAGAAAGTGGTCAAGCTTGTTTGATATCAAGCTGGCAAGTAAGTCTTCTTTTCCTCTGGTTAAGAATATTTCTTCTCCTAAACAAGTTACAATTACTTTGGAGATCCCAAATCAAATTATAGATAGGAATATTTCTAGAATGGATTTGACTCTTGTGGGGAGGTTTTTAGGAGCCAGACCAAACATAGAGATTGTTCGTGCCTTTGTTAGAATGAAATGGGCTTTGAAAGGACAAGTTGACATTGTTTCCATGTCTAAAGGATGCTTATCCTTTAGCTTCTTATGTGAGGAGGATAAAATGGAAATCCTATGTAATGGTTTTTAGGTTGTGGATAAGCATACTTTGCTTCTACAAAAATGATCCCCAAGCCTGGACTCTCAAGATGAATTAATGACGCAAGATCCTATATGGATAAAAATTTTGGTATGCCTGTGGCATTTTGGGGTTGAAGATGTTTTTCAAGGTATTGCTAATGCTTTTGGTGAACTTTTGTCTATGGACCTAGTTACAGTTTCTAGAAGAAGATTAACTTATGTCAGAATCTATGTGGGGGTTTTTCAAGGTATTTATATGTCAGATGTTATTTCACTCAAATCTAAATTGAAATTTTGGTAGCAAAATATTAGTGTGAATCCATCCCCTTTTCCTACTTTCATTGTAAAAAATTGGGTCATTGGGCAAAGAAATGCCCCACTTTGATTAGTACCCAAAAAAAAAATTAAGAAAATATGGATTTGTAAAGGAACTAAGGATGTTGTGGGTGTTGATCAAATATTTTTTGTGGAAGTGACTATTCAATAGGGTAATAGTAATGAGAAGGAGACTTTGGAATCCATTGTTAATGATCAAATAGAAACTACCCAGTTGACTACTATTGATGATATGAAGAATCAAGGTCAAGCACCTTTAGATACTAATCGGGTAGAAGAGGTTGTCAATTTGGTGCCAGAGGACAACCTTGTGCTTGAGGGTATGCTTACTAATGTGGGTGAAGCAGAGGATGGTGAGATTCTTGCGAAAGATATTTTGGAAGACTGTAGTATGCCTACTAATAATAGTAAGGAATATACCATTCATGAGCCACAGGATTGGATTATTCTTGGGAAGGGAACTCAAGTTAAGAATAGGCCTCTTATAGAAGTAATGCCTTTGGATGGAAACCCAAAGAGTGTGGATGCTAAAGATATTTCTAAAGCCTTGATGGTAGAGGAAGAAGATATTGGAGTAGACTGGACTACAATGGGGGCTAAAAAGATCTTAAGATTAAAAAAGAAAAAGGAGGAGACTTCTTTTTTAAAAACAAAGAGAATGCTCTGTGATTAAGAAAATGAGCACCAATAAGACAGGGGATATTACACATCTTAGTACCCCAACTGGAAAAAAAAATTAAAAAGGAGGTCTCAAGAGTAAAAAAGTCAGAGATTGTTGTCAACTTTTACTCCAATTGGGTAGGGTATCAAATCTAGGTATGTTGGCGTAACTCCTACCTCTATAGGAAGACCTTCTAATGTGCAAAAAAGAATTGTGGAGATAAACAAAAGTATAGCGGATTATAGTCAAAGGACTA
This sequence comes from Cupressus sempervirens, assembly GCA_028749045.1. Lineage (NCBI taxonomy): Eukaryota > Viridiplantae > Streptophyta > Pinopsida > Cupressales > Cupressaceae > Cupressus > Cupressus sempervirens. Next base: position 831,468,700 of record CM053789.1, read on the forward strand.
TCTTAGACTCAAAATATTTCCATAAGAAATGATATTTATCTCATGGAATATTAGAGGATTAAATAATCCTTACAACAAAGATATGGTGAAGAATATGATTAAGGATAATGTTGGTAAATAGATTGTTCTTTTGAATTAACTCTTTAAATGCCCAAATTTGTGAACAATATCTAGTTACAATAGTTCGAAAGTTGCTTCTAAAAAGACCAACAATCCTCTTAATTATTAGGTACAACTCCCTATTGCAAATTTTTGATGAATTATGTTTGTTCCTAAACCTAAAATAGGGTATGTTCTTAACCTAAGAACAAGAGAGGTAAATCAAGCTAGGCCTAAACAGGAACTAACTCAAGCAAGAAATGGGATTTAAGATTGATTAAGTTCATGAATTCACACATCTTATGAATCCACAAGACTTAACAATTCAATAATGTATACTAACTAACTAAACTAATATAGTAGGACACTAACTGAGAAAGAAAAGCTAACTTGATGGAAAACACAAAGGGGATTTCTCTTGAACCTATGATGACAATAATTATCATATTCAGTTCATTGACTCAAAATAGGGGAATGAAGCTCTACTCATTCCTTGTTTTAATTCACATAAGAGAAAATATACAATAAACATAAAACCAAATGGAATAGAAAATAATTGAAACAAAATATCATTCAATTGGCTCTACAACATCAAGTATTTCACACCAAAAATTAGCTGACCTTTTCTCAATCTTTCATTTCAATACTTGTAGGATTCCAAGATGACTGTTACAAGGAATTTTAATTGGTTCATCTCTTCAAAAATGACAAATGGGAAGAAGCCAGCTTATCTATTACAATCATTACATCCAAATATGAAAGTCAAGGTAAACTTTAAGAAAGCCGCCTCCAAATAAAGAAATAAAATATTGGCGAATCTTTCATTATTTTGAAAAAAAAATTATTTCTATTGGCGAATCTCTCAATTTTTTATTCTAAATATGTTTAATATTGGCGATTATTTTTTAATCATAATTTTTTTTGTATAAAATATTGATGAATCTCAATAATAATAGGAAGTTCATTAATCACCATGGAGTATTAAAAATCAAAATTGAACATTTTTTTACCTCGTGGAATATTATGAGAATCATTACATATACATTAAATCAATAGTGAAAAATAAATATTGCTGATATTTCCCTAAAGTAACTAATAATTATGATAATTATTGGTTAGTTCAATTTAATTTCTCCAATAACATTTTATATTTAGGTATCTCAAATCTATTCATGTAACGAATATTGTGGCAAATATTTGAGTTTAAATTTTTTAATAAAATAAATTATTGAGCAATTTTAAGTATTCTATAACTGAATTTTATAAAACTATGGTGATTTAGGTTGTATCAAATCTTAAATTATTAGCCAAATTACTAGCCAAAAAATTCTAAAATTATCCAATTTACGAATATTAGCTACTAAATTATACCCTAATGAAAGTGGTGGAATATGAATCACTTTGCCCTCTTTCCCTTTTTTGATTTTGTCCTATAGGCCTTAGCGGCAACAATAATTGGAATCAATTCTTCATGCCTATGAATGTGTACATTGGTATATCATAAGAGCCATTTAGAATTTTCTTTGGCCAAATATTTGATAGCATTCAACTGATCTTTTATTTCATCTATGGCCACATGTATACACCCACCAAGCTTTTGGAGTTCAAAAATTTTGTTCTAATGACTAAAAGATATCTTTATCAAACTATCAATGTAATTGTAGAAGTTTGATTGCATGACAATTATCCCAATGATTCCCTTCCCTTGTCTACTAGCTTCAGAGGTTGTATGTAGACCTTTTAGGAGTTCATAATCTCTATCCTGATCTTTCATCACTTTGGCTTCTATCTCCTTAAGCCTTTCCTCTATAGCCATGATCATATCAGACTTGAATTATATGCTCTGAAGCCATTCAAATAAAGGCTCATCTCCTTTAGGTAGGATCTTTGCTTCAACAACCGCCTTAGTCTTCATATGAGTGATCATCTTCACTTTTAATATTTTCTACTACCAGTGTAGCTCTATTAACTGAAATGTTGTCCTTCTTGATTTTCAACCTTAGTATGGCATTGCTAATCTACTCTATAATAGCAAGCCCCTCCAACTTAAGTTTCCTGCTCCACTCTTTACCAATTTTTTTTGGAGTGTTTATCTTCTTGGAGCTAGGAGATGAGTGCTTGGATATCTATAGTAGTAGGATCACTAGTGATAGGCATTTCGGAGATGTTTGCCAATGGGGTCACCAATTGTCTGATGAAGCTTTTCAATTCTTGAATTTTTGCCTTCATCTTGACCTTTGACAATTTTAAGGCTTTCCAATTGTCCTTCAATCACCTTATTTTTTGACTTCCATAAGCCAACCTTGGTATCATGTCTAGCCTCCCCAAGATCCATCGAATGCAAGGCAGAATCAATAGTAGACATATGCTTGATTCTTCCCTCTTTGGTAGGCTTTTCTATCTCCATTGTTAGATGCCCTATTTTGGGATCTTGTCTGAGGATGGACAAGGTCTTCTACTTCTTGACCTTCTCAATGCTAATCTAGAGTGAATAGCAAGAGATAAAGTATCCTTGTTGGGAGCTCCTTCATCTTTCCTCTTTCTCTTTCTATCTAGAGTGTCCTCCAGCCATGAATCTATGCCTATCACCTTGGAGGTAGTGCTAAGAGAGTCTATGTTGAACATCTCTCTCTTAACCGGGGTGATTTCTTTCATGGTTGAAGAGAAAGGATTCTTTAGGGCCTATGAAATGAGCTTTGAAGAATCTTCACCCTTATCTACCTCTAAGGTCTTCTTTTTTGCTTCATCAAATTTAATAGACTCACTATCTTTGCTTCCTCCATCTCCTAAATCTACTACTTGCACTTCAAGACTACTTAGTAGGATAAGTGCAACACCTACAGATGGAATTGGGATACAATGAGGCAAGAGGGTTAGAGTAACTACACCATCTTTTAGTTCCTCCACCTTCTTCTTCTCAGCTTCTGGTTAGGTTCCAATCATTGGGAGGGAGCCATCTTGGCAAGTCTTAGCCAAAGGAATATTTTTTTGGGAGGTTGATCACCTCCACCTTATGGTTGAGTTGGTCATTGAGTGATATCCAAGGTTGCACCTGATGTGCCACCTTGAGAGGAGGAAGTTGCTACAACTATTGGAGAAGCTTGTGTAGATGTACTTTTACTTTGACTCCTTCTCATTGTGGTCCATTTGACCCATTTCCTAGTCCTTTTGATAATCTAGGCCATCATTATAGCTATCCTTTCTTCTACATCTTCATAAGGTTTTGAGTTGATTGGAGTACCTCTTAGCTTGGTTAGAGAGGTGTTGTTATACATGTTTTTTCCATTATCCTCTACTACTTCTACATCAATATTAACTTTATACATTTCTACTTCATCGACTGTCAGCCTAATGAAAGCATGATCACAGCTCTTAAACTCATCCTTCCAACTAGCCCAATAGTCTTTAATGGTGGTGATGTGCTTGATCACACTTCCAATCTTCAAAACCTCCCTTGCATACCCATTTGGATCAAACATGGGCCTCAATACTTCATAAATCTCCAACTTATACTTCATTTCAAATACTTTTAGCATGTTCTTTGCATCATAATGAGTTTTACAACTGAAAGCTCCCATCTTAATAGGGAATTTGTACCCTTTCTTCTTCAAACTTCCAAATAGCATGTTCTCTTGAATTTGTTGCCGCACAATCTCGATCAATACAATCATATCACTACGATACCTCAGCATCTTCAAATGGAAACCATCAAAAGCTACAAGATGCAAATATGAAAAGGATGAGAATTGAATGAAGTAACTCCCAAATTTGCTAATGGTTGTCATGGCTTTAGGACTGAATCTCCTCTCTAGACATCCTTGAAGCTCCCTAAAAATTCTCATGGTGAAAGCATCGTTAACTCTTACATACTCTGCATAACTATTTTCCAATTGTAAGCATAGATAGAACTCATAAGACTTCACATCATTGGGAAAATTTTCAACCCTTGGGAGTCCTAGCCATAATTGTAAACAAGCTAACATGTAAATGAGGAAAGAGGACATATACAATGTGTTGTAGAATTTTGTGGCACAAAGAGCATTGGACAAAATCTCACTTACCTCATGAGCCCAATCAATATATTGGGTGTTAGAGAAGATGACTTACGCCAAAAAGAAATATTGATCAAAAAATGTAAAGCTTCTATGTCACCTTTCAATCTATGTAAGAGGACCAAGATATCAACAATCTTAGGTTTAAGATCAGTCCCAAACAGAGTCTTAGGAACCTTACTCCCGGTGCTCCGTAGTTTTTGGAACCATGACTACATGATTTCCTTTCTTCAAAACATCTTCTTTGTCAAGAACTCAGAAATGGCTCCTCCAAATGTCAAATCTAAAAATTCCTCTTGTTCTAAAACTCAAAGGCAATTCACCATAGTTTTCCTATCAATAGAGTTCAACATTGTGTCATCTGGTAACACAATTTGTCTAGTATCCAAGTTGTAATGATTTATACATTCATGGATTAACTTTGGGGCCTGGAGTGCCACTAGAAAACTAGCTACTTTGACCACTTGCATCCTTGGAGCTTCTCAATAATGTGATGGATTGGCTTTGACCTCACTTTCTTTTGAAAATCTTGCATGTTGTAGAAATGGAGAAAGGTATTTGTGAAATATTGTAGTGAAGACTTAATTCTATTCAACCCATCAAAACCCCCAAATCTAGTTGTAATTATTTTTTAATATGAATTTTGAATCAAGAAAATGAGGGAAATAGCTAATGTATAGATACTAGCTTTTTGAAAAATTTATGCACATTAACATAATAATAGTTCAAGAAAGAGTGGTAGTTTGTTCAATTGTTCATGCTTCAACATATATACGAGAGCTTTGATCCATCCATTGATCTTTAGAATTTTGCTACATGAATGAATTGAAGGAAAGATCCATTGAAATAGTAAATGTGTGGTTTTGATGGATATCTCAGGAACTTTTCACTGTTTAGTTGGCCCAGTGGTAACTTTCTATCTGTCCATACTTACTTTCATCTTTTCCTTTAAGTTTTGAGAAGTTACCAATAGAGTACTCTATGAGAAAATATCTGCTGAGTTGAATTCCACTCATTAACTCTTTCCTGCAATGGTTAGATTATTTCTATTATCATCTTTAGATGATTTTCACATAAATTGTGGGTCCAATCCACTTACTATCTTGATTTTCTGTAAAATCTGAGAAATTGTCTTCATGGGTTGAAAACCTGCTAAGGAGAAGACAATTTGTATTTTTGTGCTAAAGCTTCCCTTTTAATTGACTCTTAAACCATTTTCCTTTTTGGGCTCAAAAATATCTAAGGTGTGAAAGTTCAATAGGGGCCCACCTTTTGTTTCTTTTCCTTCAGAATTGCCTTTTGCAAAAAACTAACTTCATGGGTTGAAAACCTGCCGAGGAGAAGTTCGTTCTGATTTTTTTGCCAGGGATGATTATGAGAGCTTGTGATGAATCCAAAACATTTTATGAGGTAAATAATTATAAAAGGAACATGAACTTTCTATTTGGTACCTTTTTATTTTCTTTCTTTGATCCATATGCATCATTTGGTGACCTTTGAAGGAAATCGTCTTCATGGGTTAGGTACCTACTGAAGAGAAGATGAAGTCTAGATTTTTGCAAGCTTCTATTTCTATTGAGAAAGTGATAGGCCACAAGTAGATATAACTTTTTAAATGATATTTGGAAGAGAAACACAAATCTCCATTGGTCAAGGCACTAACCTACCTGTACAATCCCTTTTAATACAAAGGAAAATGACCTGGCTATGAAATGTGGAGAAGGGGGAAATGAGAAATCTGATGCAGACTCAATCCTCCTAAGATGGCTTATACCTAGACTCAAACACAACTAGGAACTCGCTATAACCTAAGAAATCACTTTCACTAACCGAGTAGAGAGTGAAAAGTGAGGCAACAGATAACAAGTCATATATTGTTCTTCTAACAAGTTGGATATTGTTCTTCTACAAGAAACTAAAATAATAAAAGATAAAGTTGAAGGTCTTTTGGTGTTTAAGAGTGGTAAGGTTCTTGGGGGTGATGTTGATGGGGCCTCAAGTGGTATGGAAGTTTTTTGGAATGATAGATATATTTCTGGGGAACTTATCTCTCATAATAGAAATATGATGAATATTAGATTTTCTAATGCTAAGGATGGCACCTCTTGGGTTTTAACTAATGTTTATGCTCCCAATTCTAAATGGGTTAGGAAAGCTCTTTGGGATTCTCTCTCTAATAAAAGAAATAATTTTTTGGATGAGAATTGGATCACTATGGGTGACTTCAATACACCTTTGAAAGAGAACAAGAAGATGGGAGGTAGCCAAACCAATTTGCACAGTAGATTGGAGTTGATGGAGTTTATTGATAGTCATCTTTTGTATGATATGGATTTGCATGGGGTTAACTATACTTGGACTAATATAAGGATAGGGAAGGACATTATTAAAGTGAGGTTGGATAGAGCCCTTATTAGTAATGATTGGTTTTTGAAGTATAAATTCTCCCTTTCCATTCATGTGAGAGTGGTGTCAGACTACTACCCTATTTTTCTTTTGTCTAATGCTATATCTATCAAGAAGAACTATCCCTTTAGATTTGAGAAGATGTGGACTCTACATCTTAGGCTAGAAAACCTTATTAAGGATTGGTGGGGTATTCATGTCAAGGGAAAAACTATATTTAAAGTTGTTAAGAATCTGATAAATTTTAAAAAGAATATCAAAATATAAATGAGGAAACCTCTGGGATCATCTTTGATAGAAAAAGGAGGATTCTTGGAGAACTAAAAGAGCTTTAGGACAACATCTAGGCTAAGGTCTATGAGAATGTGTCTATGAAGGAGGAAGATTTGAAATTGATTGAGATGCATGATATAATTACCAAGGAGGAGATGTATTAGAGACAACTGTGTAGAAAAGTTTTTTTGAGTGTGGAGGATTAGAATACTAAATATTTTCATACAACTACTCTGAAGCATAAAATGGTTAATAAGAATTCTAGGCTTAATGTTCATGGGGTTTCTATTGATGATGATGAAGCTATTAAAAGGGAAGCTATGAACTTTTTTAGTAATTTGTTGGAGGGTGATCCCAACCTGGATAAGAAAAAGGTGTTTCTAGACTATATACCAAAATGCATTTTTGATGAACAGAATAAAAAACTTACTACCATTCCCACCAATGAAGAAATTACTAAGGCAGTTTTGTCCTTTGAGGGAGATAAAGCTCCTATATTGGATGGGTTCCCCTTCCTTATTTTCCATAAGTACTAGCATATCATTTGAGAGGATGTTTCTAATGGTATTAAAGAGTTCTTTGGGTCTTGAAAACTTCTAAAGGAGTTGAATGGTACATTTCTGGCTTTGATTTCCAAAAATCTTGGTGTTGATTGTATGGATCATTTTAGACCAATCATTCTTTGTAACTCTTTTTACAAGGTTATCTCCAAAGTTCTTACTCTTAGAATCTTATCTTTCCTACCTAATCTGGTTCTAAGAGAGCAGAATCGATTTGTTCCTGGTAGGTATATTTTGGATTCAATTATTATGGTGCATGAAAATATCCATTCCCTTATTAAAACCAAGAAAGAGGGGTTCCTTCTAAAGCTTGACATATCTAAAGCTTATAATAAGGTGGATTGGAAGTTTTTAAAATAGAGGTTGGAATCTTTTGGGTTTAATAAAAGGTTTTTGGAGTTGGTCCTTATGTTGGTTTCCTTTGCCACCTTCTTTGTTCCTGTTAATCGTTCTCCAACACCTTTCTTTTGTGCTTCTCATAGGTTAAGACAAGGGGACCCTCTTTCTCAAATCTTATTCATTCTCATGGTTTAATGCTTAGGTAGATATGTGGAAAAAATGGTTACTTTGGGTGAATTTGTTGGACTTAGACCTTCTTCTAAGAATCTTACTCTCTCTCATCAACAATTTTTGGATGACTTTATAGTTATGGGAGAAGATTCTATTAGGAATGCGAGAAACATTAAGAAAGCTATTGAGGATTATGGGCAGGCTATTGGTCAGAAAATTAACTAGAATAAAAGTGTGATTAATTTTATCAATTTTAATGATAATAGACAAAATAAAATCAAAAGAATCATTGGTTGTGAGGTTGGTACCCTTCTGGGTTCTTATCTTGGATTACCCCTTTTTCTTGACCCTCCTGAGACCTTATGGAGTTCTTTGAGTGACAAAATATACTCAAAGTTAGCAAGCTAGAAAGGATCCCTCCTTAGCTAGGTTGGTAAGGTTATTATTCTTAAATCCACTTTACAAAATATGCTTTTGTATTCTTTGAGTTTATTTAAGATTCGTAGGAATTTTTCTTTGGCCATTGAGAAAATTCATAAACAATTTTTATGGATGGGTATGGAAAAGAAGAAAAGAATGGATTTGATTGCTTGGGATAAATTTTGCATGCCAATTAAAAAAGGAGGACTAGGCCTAATAAGGGTTATAACTATGAATGACTCTTTACTTGCAAAGCTTTTATGGCAATGGCATCAAGAGGATGGGGAATGGAGAGACATATGGAATGATAAATATAATAAGGATAATCAAGGGTTTAATCTCTTCCTCAGTAGAATTAGAGCTTGGTGTTGATCTTAGATTGGTTTTGATAAGTGAGTGTCAACACACTTAAGCCATTTTCTTAGTTCATGTTGAGCTAGTGATACATGTTGAGCACAACATGTAAATATTAGACCATGCCAAGTTGTAATGAGCGTCAAGTCACTCAAGTGCTGAGCAAATAAACCATGCTGAGTGATTCAGGAGCTAAGTAATTAGTGGATGCCAAGTAATGTAGATACCAAGTCATAGTATACAAAAAAGTGCATGTTGAGCATCAAAAACTTCATATGCCAAGTAACACAGTTTTGACATATTCATTTGTAATGGCACAAACAACTATGTAAACCATTTTTGAGCTGACTTAAGATTATATTTTGATATTTTGGAGATAAGGATGAACCTCTATTTGTATTCCCTATGTAATTACATGCAACCAATTAGAAAAAGGGAAGGATTAAGTGGCAAAATGTATGAATCTCATTTGTAGATTACTACCTAACCCTAAGCAACCAAAGTTGTCTTAACGAGGATGAAGCCCTAAACTCTTTGTGGATAGAGGAGTAAATAGTATGAAGTGTTTAATGAGTTAAAGGAGCAAACAAGATAGTTTGAAAGTAGAGCATTCAACATGAATTAGAAGTTATGAAGAAAGAGCAAATTGCAAAATCAATTAGAGAAGAAAAAAGGTTAGAGAAAATGATATAGAGACATTTGATCATGAAGGATCAAGAAGACATTGCTTAGAGGTTATTTTTTATCAAGAAAGCAAGTACCAACTGCAAGATCTATGTTGAGACATTTTAATAGGTGATTTCAAGTGTGCTTACTTAGTTATAAGTTGAAGTCCTCTAACAAGGAACACTTCTAACAGGGTGTTGAAATCCTCTAACAAGGTGAGACCTAATAATCTTTGTAATCCTTTAAATGGGTAGACCTTTCATATGGTAGATCATATTTCATGGTCAAAACATTGTAACCTTCATTAGATACACTTTATTACAGTAGTGGTGAAGATTTGTGGGTGTCATCCCCACCCTAGTTGTACCTTCTCACTTGGAGGTTTTCTGGGTAATCATATCTCATGTTATGTGTGTGAATGCTTACATCGTTATATGATTTAGATGTATATGCTATACACGTTATTTCATTTTACTTATTGAATGCATGTGATGGATATGTGGTGAAAGTTTTATGGGCCCAAGTTTAAATTACTGAGTCACCTTCTGCCCCCTACCCTCCACCTCTTAGAATTTTACATTTCCTATTGTAATTCCAACAATTGGTATCAAAGCCTTGTTCTCTAAAAGAGAAGCTTTGCAGCTCTGAGGAAAGATCTTGAAATGGAGTCTACAAGTTGGAAAAGACCATTGAGAACTAGGAGATTGAAATACATCTCATACTACATCAACTGAATAAGGCAAGAAAGGAACTAAAGAAATCCTTGAAGAGAAGGAAAGAAGTTTCTATTATGGAGAATGACACACAATACAAAGAGATAGACACTACTAAGCTATTTGCAGATGAAGACTCAAATAAGTTTGACGCAGTAGTTGCAGATCTAATGGAAAAGAATAGAGTTCAAGCTAAGGAAATTAAAAATCTCAATTTAGAGCAAGAATCACAAGCTATACCACTATGTGAGGTAACTAAACAAAAGAAGAAAGCTCTAGAAGACAAAGCCATGATTGAAGAAGACAAAAGAATTCTAGCCAACAAACTAGAAGAGAAGTCAACAGAGCTAACCAAGATTTTCAACATTCAATTAGATACTCTAAGTCAAATGATGAATACCAACTATGAATTGAATGTCAAGGACATTGAGATAACTACATTGAAGTTGCAAAATGAACAATTGCAAATTGACCTAAAGAGAGAAAATGAATTTGCTGAAAGTTTCAACAAGCCAAATGAAGCCATCAAATGCTTTGTGCAATTATTGAGATCTCCTAAATCCAAGAATGATACACAAGGACTGGGATACACAAGCACTAAAGAAGGAGAATCATCCAAAAGTGTAGAAGAAAGAAACACCAAAAGTAATAAATCCAAACCTACTTGTCATAATTGTGGTAAGAAAGGACATACTGCTAATGTGTACAAGAGCAAAACTATAAATTAGAATGTCAAGCCTAAGAACATGATTCATTAGCATAAGTGCAACAAGCAAGGTCATTAGGAACATGAATGTAGAACTAGGATCATGCATAGACAAAGATTCGAAGGATACTGCTACAATTGTTAGAAGTATGTCCACATAGAGCTTTTGAATTTAGATCCAAATCCATATGGTCATCAAATAGGAAAACAAAGGAAAGGAACAATGACAACTCTTATAATTGGGATTATAATACAAGATATAGTTGTCATTATTGTCAAGAATATTGACATGTTCTTGAGAATTATATTAGGACACACTTACAAAGGTAACTACCAAAGATGGTTAAGTCAAACTACATGTTTTATTTGTTTGAAGATTGGTCACATCAGTCAATATTGTGCAATTAGGTCAAAGGCACCAAGTTGTGAATTTGATAAAGGTAAAGGCAAGGTAGATGTTCAACACATCAAAGACAAGATGAGCAAGACATGGAAAAAGAAAGATGTTTATAGTACATCAAATGGAGAAGGGATCACTTCACCCAATGGATCATGTGATCACACCTCATCAAACTAAGTAAACAAGAGGTACGTGGGACTGATATTTAAAGGTTATATCATGCATCAATTTCAAAAGGAGATAGTACTAAAAAGACAACATTAGCATGAATAAAGATGCAAGATGTTGTTAGAAATTCAAGACAAATCTTTAAGTTTTTCATGTTTTTGTAGAGTATGAAAATTTTCCTATATGTGTTGAGTGGAATGTTAGATGATGCCAAGCTATCAAACTAGGTAGTTGATGTCAAGCTTGTAGTAGCTATCGAGTAATGGAAATATCAATAGATGTCGAGTGAACCCAAAATTAGTTAATGTCAAGCTTATAGTTGTGTAAGCACTCAGCATTAAATGCAAGGTTTTCAAAGGGTATATGATCAATTTTAACTCATTTTTCATTATTTTGAAATTGAGAAAGAGCAAGAAGAGCAAGAGGTAATCTAGAAATTCTTCAAAAGTGATTGTAGAAGATTTGTGTAGTGATTCATCACCATTTTTTTTGATCTCACAAGGTATTTATCAAGAGCCAAGATACATAGTTTAACTTTTCATTAACTCTGACACAATGGTATTGAGCTTGAAAAATTTTGAAGAGAAGGAAATCTTAAATGTTCAACTAGTTAGTAATGAAGTTAAGCAGCCTATATTTAAAGCCATTCTTGACATCACATATAAACAAGATCCTTCTAGCACATTGTCAATGATCCCACCAAATGTGATAATGGTAAAAGATATGAGGAAATGCTACAATTGCAAGATAGGAAGCATTGGTGACATGTAGATAAGGGATGCATACAGAAAATTATGTGAAAATGGTGTTTTGAAAGAAGAATACAAGATTGTTGAGAAAAAGGGCATAACATGAGCCCTAGATTTTCCTAATGTATCCAAAATAGAGTGGACAAGAATTGTGTTGAGTTGAGTTCATGATGTTTCCTAATGGCTAGAAGGTAGACCAATCAAGATTACCAAGAGAATAATTCATAGGGTTACTAGTTACCCAACCCTAGATCACCCAACACACTTAGGAGTGATTCCAAGGAAATGATTGAGAAGAATACTAGAGTAGTCTGGAACAAAAGAGGTATGACTATAGATACAATCACTAGTCCATTGTAAGACTTTGTTGTAAGGGAAATATCACATAAATTCCATCAATCTAGTAGATTGAATAGTGTACCCTGCATAGTTATGGATGTTGGTTATAAGATTGTTAAGAAAGATCATACATATGATCTAGCAGAACTTCAAGTGCAACAACTTATGGAGGACCTTGGAGCAATAATGAAAACCAAGAGTGTACAGTGCAAATTTGGTTCAATATTAATGTGTATATTCTTTTGTGTACAAAATAAATTTCCCTCATCTGGAATAGTAGGATGGAAGAATAATAGATAAATTGTAGTACAGATAGGTGAATACATTTAACAACTAGGAGAAAATTTTGAATCCTTAATAACTATTTACTTTGAAGACTTCAAGAAGTCAATGATGTAGAGACTCAGAATACCAGTTTCCTTAGTTGAGAAGCATTGTAATGATGTATATTTTCTTGTTGATACTGATTACACATTTGTGCAAGCAGCCACACCAAGGGCAAGATGGTTGAGACCCTTAGGGTATGAGGTAAATGTAGATGAAGTCTTTGTAGCCATAATAGCTCTACTTGCAAAAGAAGTAGATAAGACTGCAAAATTTTTTGGAAACTATCAGATGGTAAAATCTAGGATTGCCATGGATTTGAAGATTACCTCTACCATGAAGAAAAAGGAAAACATAGTAAACAAATTAAAAGAAAAATTTGGAGAGGGTGTCAAGGAGGAAGATGAAGAAGAAGAAAAGGATGAAGAGGAAGAACAAACTCAAGCTCAAGAACCTCTAGCATTAATGTAGGGCATGGAAGAAGAAAAAGAAGAAAAGGATACTAAAGGTGCTAAGGGAGAAGAAGTAGAGGAAGCACCTACTCCTGTCAAGAAAAAGAAAAGAAAGAAAAAGGCATAGCCAATAGAAAGGACAAAGAAACTTGTTAAACCAAGTTAGCCAAAGCCCACTATGCCTACAACTAGAGCCAACGCACATGCTACAAAACAAAAGGCTAAGGAAAAGAAAAAGAAAATAGAGAAAGGAGGATAGGAGCATAAAAGAAAAAGAAGGAAGTATATGGCTAACCAATTTCTAATGAAGAGAAGATAGAATCAGATGATAATAGTCAATTCAAGGTGGTGAGTCACAATCTTCTCTCAAACCTTGAGAATCTATGTGAAAATGGTAAGAACAATGTAAATCTTTCAAGTTTTAGTCATGTTGATTTTGATAAATTGGGTAAAGTGGAGAAAATTCAAGTGGAAGAGGAATTATATGCCATGATGTCAATGTTCAAGACCACGCCACTAGAATTTGCCAACTCAGTACCTAAAACTCTATATGACATTATTGAGCAAAAATGCTATTATTGTCTAAATTTGGAAAGATAAATCAGGGAGAGAAAACTAGCCCAAGTTGACTAAGGGAAAATTGCTAAGACAATAAATAAATATGTAGTTAGGCTCACACCTAAATATAGAACATTTAGCATTCTCCAAAATAATATTGAAGATGTTGTTAAGAAATCAACACAAATATGGAAACTCATTTATGCTTTGACCACTATCAAGAAAGGAGAAACTAACCCTTTAGAGATTAAAGATGATGGAAAAGATGAAGATAAGGAAGATGATGACAAAGATAACATAGTTGGAGGAGAGATAGAAACAAAAGAAGATGACATGGTAATAGTTGAGCCTAAGCAGCAAGAAGAACAGAGTGTGCATGACACACAATTGTCGAGTGTCAGTCCTCCTCATGACATAGGCAAAACAATTGAAACTATAATTGTAAAGGATATCTATGATCCATCAAATCAGAACGTCAATCCTCTTATTATAGAAGACATGAAGAAGATCTTAGATCAATCTACATTGCAAGCCAAACTATGTGGCAATCTAGTTTTGGTTAGTGTAGAAGAACTACAAAAGGCAGTAATTGATGTCACAAGGGAAAAGGTGAATCCACAAGAACCACCTTCCATCATCCCTTCAGTTACCAATGTACAATCTTTGGTCCTAATTCTAGAAGTTACATCTACCAAGGTTGATACAATTGTTAAGGTTGTTATTATTAAGAAGAAAGTAGAAGAAAAAGACACCACTACAAGATAGCAAGAAACAAGATAGATAGATTCATATGTATCTAGAGCACAAGAACAAGGTGCAAGACAAGTCATGGTGATAGACTAGGGAAAGCCTAAAGAGAGTGAGCTAACACCAAAGGTGAAGGAACAAGTGGCCATCCAAGCACTGGTAGCCTTACCAGCATCTGGCACTCCTTCCACACAAACTCTTCAGAAATTGACCACAGATCTCAGTGCCAAACCCAAGATCATCAAAGGTTGACAAGGTAATATTTTATGGAGATATAATCCTTGATGAAGAAATTATTATTCCAAAGTATGATAATACTATGGCATTGGAACAAATAGGCATTTTACAACAAGCCTTAGAAAGAAAAAAGCATCAAGAAATGCTTAGGAGAGAAAATAGGCAAAAGCAAGCACTTCAAGATATTAGGGACATCTTTATATATGCATTTAGTCGGCCAACTCCTAAAGAGACCAAGCCATTAATAGAAAAATTTAAATATATAGTGGAGAAGGTTGGTAATGAAGACCTTGATACAAATACAAAACTATTAGAATGGTCAGAAAAGAAGTTCCAAAATAGAGTAAATGTGAAAATATCTAGTGATATAGCACTTACTCAAGTTGCATTGGAAACCAAGGTTGAGGATGTGAAGAAGGTACTTGAGAATATATTCTCATTGTACACAAAACTATGCAATCCCACACTCTTCACCCAAGAGACTAGAAGTCACATTCTGAGTCTAGAAAGTCAAATATCTGCATCAAGTGTAAGATTACCATCAAATCCAGCTCAAAGTGAGAAGCATTTTAGGACATTGCTTCAGAGACAGAGTCAGTTAGCTATCTTAATTGAGAATATATTCTCATTGTACACAAAACTATGCAATCCCACACTCTTCACCCAAGAGACTAGAAGTCACATTCTGAGTCTAGAAAGTCAAATATCTACATCAAGTGTAAGATTACCATCAAATCCAGCTCAAAGTGAGAAGCATTTTAGGAAATTAGAGCCAAATTGACAAGCATACAATCTACCTTCACCCCACACATGGAGATATTGCACAAAGAACTAGGCTATGCTAAAACTTTACTTAAGAAAGACCCTAATATTTCTACTTTAGATGGTCTAGTCCACCTTGATGCTAAGCTTGCAATCCAAATTAAGTCATTGGATGTTGCATGTGATAACTAGGATGTAGCCCTAAAGAAAATAATGGATGTCCATAAATATTTTCTCAACAAACACACTATAGGTGTATAGCCCATTCAACATAAGTGTCAAAAAGGGGGACAGAAAAATACTATGGGATAGAAATAAGAAAGGGGGAGCATAGCAGCAAGGAGAATAAAATAGAGGAGAAGAAGAACAAAGGGGGAGGTATATTTTTTTTGGGGAGAAAGCAGAAAAAAGGGACAAATATTAGCTAAGGGAGAGCATATCAGATGAAAGAATATCAGTAACAGAATGCATCAAAGTCAAAGTGTATCAATAGAGACACATTTTACTCAGAAAGGAGCACAAATTTTGAATACAAAATGGACATATTAACTCAAGGGGAGCTATCAAATTTTGAAGTATCTAAGTTATTGCAAAATTTTGAAATTTTGAAATTTTGTATATAAGTCGAGTCATGGATATGTTATGCTCGAGAGATACCGGATGATAATGTATATTTAAGTGTTTTTTACACTCATGTCAAAGGTAGAGATTGTTGATCTCATATTGGTTTTGACAAGTGAGTGTCAACACACTTAAGCCATTTGCTTAGTTCATGCCAAGCTAGTAATACATGTTGAACACAACATGTAAATACTAGACCATGCCAACTTGCAATGAGTGCCAAGTCACTCAAGTGTCAAGCATATAGACCATGCCAAGTGATTCAAGAGTTAAGTAAATAGTGGATGTTGAGTAATGTAGGTGCCGAGTCACAAATATATAGAACAATGCATGTCAAGCATTAGAGACTTCATATGCTGAGTGACACAGTTTTGACATATTTGTTTGTAATGGCACAAACAAATATGTAAACCATTTTTGAGCTGACTTAAGATTATATTTTGATATTTTGGAGATAAGGACAAATCTCTATTTAGATTCCCTATGCAATTACATGCAGCCAATCAAAAAGAGGGAAGGATTAAGTAGCCAAAATGGATGAATCTTAGCCATAGATTCATACCTAACCCTAAGCCACCAAAGTCTTCTTAAGGAGGACAAAGCCCTAAACTCTTTATGGATAGAGGAGTGAATGGTATGGAGTGTTCAATGAATTGAAGGAGAAAACAAGATAGTTTGCAAGTAGAGCATTCAAGGTGACTTAAAAGTTATGAAGAAAGAGTAAATTACAGAATTAGTTAGAGAAGGATAGAGGTTAGAGAAAAGGATATAGCATTGAGACATTTGATCATGAAGGATCAAGAACACATTTTTTAGAGGTGATATATTATCAGGAAAGCAAGTGCCAACTACAGGATCTATGTTGAGACATTTTAACAGGTGATTTCAGTTAAATCTCTTAAGCAGAGTAGTCATAATAGGTTGTATGAAATTCTTTTATAGGATGCTTACTTAATTGTAATTCGAAGTCCTCTAACAAGGCACACTTCTAATAGGATATTGAAATCCTCTAACAAGGTGAGACCTAACAGTCTTTGTAAACCTTTAATAGGGTAGACCTTTCATAGGGTGGATCATGTTTTATGATCAAAATATTATAACCTTCATTAGATGCACTTTATTACTGCAATAGTGAAGATTTGTGAGTTTCATCCCCACCCCAATTTTACCTTATCACTTGGAGGGTTTTTGAGTAATCATATCTATTGTTATGTGTGTGAATGCTTACATGGGTATATGATTTAGATGTATACATTTTACATGTTATTCCAGTTTACTTATTGAATTCATGTGATGGATATGTGGTAAAAGTTTTATGGGTCCAAGATTAAACTACTAATTCACCCCTGTTGGAAATATTCAAGACTAGCTAGGTTACTAAGAGGGGAGGGGTGAATCAGTAACCTCAAAACCTTTTAACAAATTTAGACCTTAATATCATAATCTAATTACCATTAATAAATCTAATCTATTGTATGCATGAGAATTTGAAAGCATAGAACACTTTGAACATAATATTTGGTGACCTAGAAACCTTCCAAATAGAAAGTAAAATTGGGGTGGGGATGATACCCACAAAACTTCAATACTGCAGCATAAAGTTGGCCTGTTAAAACTTACATTGATCACTTTTGATGATCTACCCTGTTAGGAGCAATTAGGACTACTAGGTCCACCTTGTTAGATGTTTTACAAACATACAATGAAGTGTGCACTTGGTAAAGAGATTTAAGAAAAGATTGTTAAGTCTACCTTGTGAAAGGATTTGAAGTTGATTCACTTGTTAGGATGAAATAATAGATCTTTGACTTACAACTGAATTGTTGACTGAGATTCTTGAAGTACTGACCACGTTTATGTGATAGATATAACTCTGCTGCCCCTGATATGGCCTTATAATATATTTGACTCTGCTACTTAATCTCATTCACATGCTTAAATTTCATTCACATTATCTCATCTCATTATATATTACACACTTGGATATGATACAATACATTACATATATTTATCAATCCAATTTATAAAATTACAAAGTCATCCATGACACAAGTTAACACCAATACCACAAAGTCGGCCCAAATGTAGATACTCAAGTTCTAAAAAATAACTTGATGAAGTTTTGATACATGGCATTCATTGTCATTACTCGGCATCATCATGCATTTGGTAGAAGTAGAGGCTCTATCCATACTAATCACTTCAACATAGTTTTGAACTTGGTATACACTGGTGACTTGGTAGATACAGTGTAACTTAGTATAAAATGCATTCCCTATTTGCCATGAGTGTACTCAGTAGAAACTATTCACCATTAAACTTGGTTAACACTAGCTTTTCTTGACTTAAGTTGTTAACTTGGTAGAAATTGTAAAGCTCGACAAATACTGATCTACTCAGTTCGAACTATACTACTTGGCAAACATTGAACTACTCGGTTTGAACTATAATGCATGGCAAAAATTGAACTACTCTGTTTGAACTAGAAGCTAAATAAGTGTTGTCACTAATAACAAACTTTACTTAATTTCAAAAATACCCCCCTTTAGCATTAGTGACAAAAACACTTATCAGCCAAAACTTATGAACAACATAGTGTGATACTTAGCTTGGTATGGCATGCTGATTTTTGAGATTTTTCAAAATTTGTCTTTGTAACTCTATTATATATACTTTTCTTTGAATGATTCTCCCCCATAAAATATACAGATCATGTCAGGCATATTGACATATTAAGTGTAACTCCCAGTATGGTATCTTTCTCTCTTGGTATTTACAAATATCTCTCCCCCTTTATTATATATAAGTATCTGTATCTCTCCCCCTTTTTGACAATAATGCAAAAGAATTATACACAATCTATTTATATGGAGACACAAAAATGTGAGATAAAATTAGAATGTACCTAAAGAATGAGAGTTAAGGTCTTATCCCAGTTATCTTTCAAAACTTTGCACGTTTGTAGAGAAACTTGCACTTCTGTAGAGAGCTCAATCATGTGATCTGCAATTGAGAAATTATTGTCATGGATCAATGTTTTCGAATAAGAAATGTGCTCCTGCATTGTATCCATGATGGGAGGGATCATATTCTAAATGTCTATTAGTGTAGACTAGATCCTTGCTTCCTCTCTCAACAATTTTGCCTGTATATCTAATAAGAATCTAATCTTCATATGATGTGCAAAACTTGAACTGGGGACAAGTTGCAACTGCTTTGCACTGGTCATCAGATCTTCATCAATTTTATTCAATTTTCTCTTTATTTCCTTAGTATATTTGGTAATATCACATAACTTTGCAAAAAGTGATGTTATATTTGTGCAAGAGGTTTCAAGACTTGTCAAAACTGAAAAAAGCTCTACATGTTCGATAGCTATTGCTGAGCAATGTGCTCAAGCACTTTTTTATCAAATTTATTTTCTGCTTTTTCAATTAATTTATCTTAACCATTGGAATCTTCATTGAATTTACTAACTACCTCTTCTAATTGTAAGAAAATGTGTTGAGAAGTATCAACTTCAACACCTATAGCTTCAGTCAGAATATTCTTTGCATCCTCAATAATCTTATATTCTCTATCTCTCTCTTCTCTGAGTTTCTTCTATTTTGCCTTTTTTTGGAGAAGTTGGCCAACTATATGCATTTGATCTGTAGAGATATTATCAAAGTCCCATTTGGGAATTTAAATTTTCTCATCCAAATCTATTTCTTCATCTATTTCCTTTCCAGTAATCAAAAGTCTTTGTTGAATCTTTGGTTCAACTTTCTTTGAAGTTAATGCTTTAAGATTTGGAATAGAAACAATAGTGGAAATAGTAGGACTAATAGTGAAAATTTGTACAGTGCCTACTGGTGGAATACTAACTGGAATACTTATAGAATCCAAAATTGATGTATTTACCAAACTTCCCAAAATTGAAATATTTGTAAGTGAAGTACTAATAGAAGTATTTAAAACTGAAGCACTTATAGGAGTATGCACCATTGAGGTACTTATAAGAGTATTTACCACTGAGCTTGCCAAAATTGAAGAATCCAAAACTGTACTTACTACTAAGGAGCTTAAAATTGTAGAACATTTTGTATCCATTGTTGAAGCTAGCTTGGTAACTAAAAAATGTTGCAGCTCAGTGGATGAAGTGGTAGACACTTCTATCAGTGATGTGCTAAGTTGAGAGGTAGCAAGGAGTGATTGGATATTTTTTGTATCAATGGTTGTCACAATCAAATTTACTAAAGCTAACTCTGCACTCGATGATGTTGCAAGTTTTTCTAGAGAGTGAAAAAGTGAGGCTATGATAGCCACAACTATTTTTACTAGGTCAATCTCTTCTTCTTCTTGCTTGGCTTCTTCTATAGATTCTTCCTCTTTTTCCTCTTCATCATGCTTCATTAGCTCCTAATATTCATCTGCATCAATTGTGACAAATTGAGTAGAGTCTTCATCATTATCTTCATCCTTGTCACTGTCATCACCATCATCATTGATTTCAACAAGATATTCACTCAATTTGTGAAGGTCGAATACATTTTTCCATAGGTTTGTAGCATTCTTCACAACATACTTTGTATCTTTCATCAAAACTAGACAAGTATTGAACTTTAAAGTTATTTTGTTCTCATTATCTTTTAATGCCTTATTTATCTCTACATCAGTCAAGTTGGGTACCAACTATTTCAATTTTGGTTCAAAAATGTCTTTGACAATCTATTTTGTGTTCTCCCATCTAACCTTGACCTTATCTAACAATACTACAAGGACTTGTGTTGCTAACTGGTTTGGAGAGAATTTCCATCTGCCCAATTTGTCCATGACCAGATCTTCAACTTCTTTCTGCTCTATTGGAGTCCTTGTCTCATACTTGAGTGCTTTAAAATTGTTTATTCTAGCACCTTCTCTTAGTATCTTTAGCCTTTCTTGAAATGTAAGAGGAGGTCGATTGAAGATTACATCATTGCCTTCTTTTCCTACATTCTTCTGGGATCTCCTTGTAAATACTGTAGTGGATGGCTTTGGTGGCTTGGTGATGATCACCTTGCCTTTCTTCCTAACTAGCTCTTCTTCCTTTTTGTATTCCTCTTTATTCTTTGATTCTTCCACATCTTCTCCTTTTCCTTTGGCTAACATAAGAGTGGTGCTTGTTCTTCTTAATTTTGTTATCCTCCTCTTGCCTTTGTTTACCACTTATGGAAGCTTGATTTCAAGTTCAATTCTTTCTTTTGCCTCATCATAAGTTCCAAAGTGAGGTGACTTTGGATCTCTAGGCTCATTTACCAAGGCTTCAATGATTTCCTTAGCCTCATCAATGTTAACCTCATATGGAAGAGGATTTACCCACACAACTCTAGGCCTTATTACCTAGATGTAGACTCTATCACTATCTACCATAAAGCAAACATCATCCTTATAGTCTTCAACTAACTTCTTTGGTATCTTGAATCTATTATTCATCTTTTCTTTGAAGGCTTAAAAATAGTTATCCATGATACTAACAAAAGTTTCACCCATTTCAATGATATATTCATTAATTTGATATAAGACTACCATATGTTTTCTCCATACAATCGTGACTTTAGAAGGGAAAAACTTTTGAACATAGAAAAACAAACATGTCAACAATGAACCAAATTTTCATGGGTTATTCTTTGAATTTATAATGCTTTCCATGTTTTTGTTCAACTACTTCAATAACAAATCTACTAAGTCATATGACATATTCTTCTTCACGACCTTAAAAGCTAAGTCAACTACTTTGCATGACACACTATTAAGTCAGCTCGAACTATAAATCTTGTATGTCAAATTTTAGTTCTATATCAGTTACATTACTAATTTTCATTCCTCTATCATTCCATTTGGCTAGGGTTTTCTTTTGTAACTCATCTTGACCTAGGGTTTTAGTGGCTTAGCTTTGGTGAGCATGGGGAGACCAGTAATTCTATGTATCATTTTCTTAGTGATCAAAACTGGTTGCTCGAACCATAGTTGACCATTATGAACTTAGCTTAGGATATACCTAATCCACTTGATTTGAAAGTTCTAAGGCAGGTGAGGAATATGAGTTAAACCTTTCTCTTCCAAATGTTTGTGCTCAGGTTTGAGAATTATATTCACACAAAGTTCACTTAGGGCATTATCCATTTCAAGGGTTCCTATCTCCTGAATTGCACATTTAAAATGAGTTCAAATATCATTTATGAGAAGTACCTTAGTTGGGATCTATGACTGATCTCCATTTAGGTCAAGGGTTTTGGCGATCACTGGCACAAGTTTGAAGTTAGGGGCTTTCCATTCAACACCTCACATCAACATTTTAGAACCTTTCTTTGCCTTGCTACTACTACTAGATGCCATGATAACTCGGTAAGCTAAGAAAATTTTTGAAAGATCTTCACTGTAAATTCTACTCAAAGTTGCTTGAATGCTTTGCAAAACACTCTATTCGCAATATTCTAAATTCTTGATCAAAATGAAGTCAATTTCCTACCTTTTTGATAAAAACTTCCCATTAATGCTTGGTACAGTAGAAGCTATGATGACATTGTGTGTGATAGCTTTTCATCCACTATTTGTACAGATTGCTTGGTGGAAGCTTGTAACTTGGCAACCAAACATAACCATGTTACTCCTGACTTCACTCGGTAGAGTCCATGACCCAACCTTGCTCGGTAGAGAAGTCAACTCGATGATAACTATTACTGATCTTACTAATGATCCTTCTGTATCTTGAATAGCAATATTAATGTTTACTTCCTTTCAATTGGAACTGTTTAAGATGTGACCTTGAAAACACAATTCTAGTTCTTCCTTAAGAGCTTAATTGGAAATGGTGAAGCCATTCACTTCTTGAGTGACATGACTATCATTGCTTGAACTAGCTTGCTTGGTAGATTTAGGAATCCATTGTTGTCTCATCTTCTTCCTGATGCTATCTACTTTTTCTTTCTTTTCATCTTTAATTCTACCTATATTCATGTAATTCTTAGCTATATGACCAAGTTCTGTACATGTGTAACATCTTATAGTGGTATCCTTTCTTCTCATGTGATGTTTAACAAATTCATGCCAATGTGTCCATATTCTCTACAGTAATGACATCTGCACCAAGTATTGTAGTCCCAACCAAATATTGTCTTTACAAATTATTCAGTTGGATTGAATAGCTTAGATCTGCATTTAGATGCCTTGTGACCTTGTTTATTGCATTTTTGACACGTAACCTCAAACTTTGGTTTTTCTTCACATTCATTAGCTTTATGACCATGCTAACTGCAATTGTAGCATTTTCTATTGAATTTTGCTTTTCCATTACTCCAACATTTGTTTGATGTATGACCTATCTTATCATAGTGATTGCAATTAGGTTTTTGTTTCTTTTCTGTACCTTGTTTGGAGGATGTGCCTTCTTCTTTGTATCCAATTCCTACCTTACCCTTTTGCCTATAGATATTCTGCTCATTTTGTTGATTCAGTTGATCCATGTCTGCTTGGGATTTCACTATTCTTCCATTGAGTTGCTTTATAGAATTTAGATCAATTTTCATCCTTTCATTGATTTTCCTTTCAGAGTTTAAGTCATTCCTTAACCTTTCATTGATTTTTCTTTCAGAGTTCAAATCATTCCTTATTCTTTGATTTTTAGATCTCAAACTCATGATTTCTTTATTTACATTGGAGAGTTGATCAACAAGATTTTCTTGTTGAAGGGATTGATTTTGAATTTCATTGTTCCTTGCATCCAAGTCTTCTTTTGCCTTATTTCTCTATTCAGAGATTTCACACAACCTTATTGACTAAATTTCTTGTTCTCTTTTCAATTTTCTTACTTCTTACAAGGAATCATTCTTTTCTAGGAGTTCTTTGATTGTATCATTTCCTTCATCTGAACTGCTTGAAGGGGGAAAATCTTCAATCTTTTCTTCAACACACTATTGGTCATTCATCTAATTTGTAAGTTCTTTCCTTCTTTTTAGAGATTGGGAAATATGCTCTTTTTATTTCTTGAGTTGAGCTATGGCCATCTCTAGATCTAACTTTTCATTGTCAATAGCTTTTTCAAGTCTGAATATCTCCATTGTTCTTGATCTTTGCTCAAGCTGTCAAACTTTATCTTAAGAACCACAATGCTCTGATACCAATTTTTGGAAATATTAAGGACTAGCTAGGTTACTGAGAGGGGAGGGGTGAATTAGTAACCTCAAAATCTTTTAACAAATTTAGACCTTAATAGCATAATCTAATTACCATTAATAAATCTAATCTACTATATGCATGAGAATCTAAAAGCATAAAACACTTTGAACACAATATTTGGTGACCCAAAAACCTTCCAAATAGAAATTAAAACTGGGGTGGGGATGATACCCACAAAACTTCAATACTATAGCATAAAGTTAGCCTATTAAGGCTTACATTGATCAATTTTGATGATTTGTCCTATTAGGACCAATTAGGATTGCTAGGTCCACCTTGTTGGAGGTTTTACAAATATACAATGAAGTATGCACTTGGTAAAGATATTTAATAAAAGACTATTAAGACTACCTTCTAAAAGTATTTGAAGTTGATTCACATGTTAGGATGAAATAGTAGATCTATGACTTACAACTAAATTGTTGATTGAGATCCTTGAAGTATTGATCACCTCTATGTGATAGATATAACTCTGTTGCTCCTGATATGGCCCTATAATACATTTTAATCTGCTGCTAAATCTCATTCACGTGCTTACTTTCCATTCACATTATCGTATCTCATTATATACTACACACTTGGATATGATACAATACATTTTATATATATATATATATATATATATATATATATATATATATATATATATATATATATATATATATATATATATATATATATATATATATATATATATATATATATATATATATATATATATATATATATCCAATTTACAAAATTACAAAGTCAACCATTACACAAGTTAACACCAATACCACAAAGTTAGCCCAAATGTAGATACTCGGGTTTTGAAAAATTGACTTGGTGAATTTCTAATACACGACGTCCATTGTCATTAATCAGCATCATCATGCATTTGGTAGAAGTAAAGGCTTAGTCCATACTAATCACTTCAATGTAGTTTTGAACGCGATATACACTGGTGACTTGGTAGATACAATGTAACTCGACATAAACTGCATTCCCTATTTACCATGACTATACTTGGTAGACACTATTCACCATCCAACTTGGTTAACACTGGCTTCACTTGAATTAAGTTGTTAACTTGATAGAAATTGTAAAGCTCAAAAAAAATTGATCTACTTGGTTTGAACTGTAGTATTTGGAAAACACTAAACTGCTCAGTCTAAACTATAATGCATGGAAAACACTAAACTACTCAATCTTATCTAGAATCTAAATAAGTGTTGTCACTAATAAAAAACTTGACTTAATGTCAACAACCCCCCCCCCCAGAAGTTTACCTTTCCTATTGTAATTCCAACACTTGGAAGGGTTAAGTTTTATCAAAAATGGTAATAACCTTACGAATTTGGCTAGGTGGGATTGTCCTCCACAAGGCTGGTGTAAGATTAATTTTGATGGGGCCTCGAAGGGCAACCTAGGGACAATGGGTTGTAGTGTCATCATTAGAAATATGAATGGGGATAGTTTGGGGGTGATTTCCATCCCTATTATGGAATAAACGAATCATGTGGTGGAAGCTAGTGCATCTCTATATGGTCTTAGTTATGCCACAAGTATGAATTTGGAAAAGAATTGGCTCGAGGTGGATTCCCTTAATATTATCAACTGTCTTGATAAAATTAATAATCCCTCTTGGAAAATTCATAATATTATTTGAAAGGCTATTTTTTTAATTAAATCATTTGATAATTGTGTTATCACTTATAACTTTAGAGAAACAAACCATGTTGCTAACTGGGCTGCAAATGTGGCATGCAAAAGTGAGGACAAGTTGATTTGGAATCATCATGATAATATCCTTACCAATGGGTTATCCTTAATTAGGCATGATAAAGTTAGAAGTCTGAAAAAAAGTTTAATTAATGATGAACATGGAAATAAGGATTAATTATGATTTCGAAAGGATTGGGGAGTGGTGGGTTATGATTAGTTTTCAAGAGATAATTCATTCATTGTCACATAGATTGTGGGTTTGTTTATTTAATAAATACCTTTGTTGTGATATTGACACTAAGTTTTTCATTCTTCATGTTTATACTGACATAGTGAGATTCTACTATAGCTTGAAGAAGATGGGAGGTATGAGAAACAAGGTCAAGCTAGCTAGTTGCAAGAACTGGAAGAAGAAGATGGATATTTGGGAAATTTTGGAATAGGGGAATTTTATGGGCTTCATGGAAAAGTTAAAGAGTAGAGACCCTTCCATTACATGCCAATTTATTAAGACCTAGAAGGATGGTAGTATTTTGGTGGATAATCAGAGAATGGAGGTTATAGAGGACATTATTACAAAAGCTATGGATCTTAATACAAAGGGAATCAATTTCTACAGCAATAGGAAGCTTTTTGATTGGGTTGTGGAAGAATTCCTAAATATGGATAAAGAGCTTAAAAGGTTGGTTAAAATTGGTAATTATTATTTTAGCCCTAGTTCCATTTCTCATCCTTGGAGGTTTTCCATGTTCATGGTGATTGAATATCTAACTCTAGATGGTTGCATTACTAAGATATTTGGGTATCATTTTATGTTGGTTAACCACTTTACACATAGGGTTAGGCTTAATCTCCCCTTCTACCTCAGGCAATCATTGGGGAACATAATTTTAGCCATTTAGAATGATCCTAAGGGTGACCACGTCTGTCATGAGGGCTTAATGGTTGTGGTTATGAACCTTCTAAAATCCAAAAAAGTTGATAGACCCCGTTATAGTAAAAAAAACTCTAGTGTGAGACTGGGGGGAGTGAATAGGATGAGGGCTTTCATGAGGATATGCAAGATGAAGTTGCTAAGATAGAGGATAAAAAGAGGAAAAATCCCATTCTTAAGAGCTCATCTAGGAAGAAAAGGAAGATTAAGGAGGTTGAATCTGAGATGGATACAGAGTTTGAAGAGGAGCTAGAGGAGGTTAATGGGAAAAAAGGCATTTTTGGTATTCTTACAAGAAACAAGGGGTAGAATACAGATAGGGTTTCAAACATTCTTTCTGATGATGACCCTCTGATTAAGAGGATGGAGTGGAAAGGGAAGAATATGCTTTATCAAGGGAAGGTGGATAACAAAGGGCCTAAGAAAGTGGATAATGAAAGAGACAATTTGGACAGGGATGAGGATTACCCGATTCATAACAAGGAAAATGATGACCAGGGTTATTTGATGGGGATATTTGGTAATATGGGGCTAATGAAGAAGGGCATTAGTAGTTTGAAGTAGTAGATGCAGGACATTTCTAGAGAGTTTGATTAGCTCAACAAAACTACTAGAGAGGAGAGAACTCTGGGTCAGCATATTGATAGACATTCTCAGGTGATAGTAATGTTGAAGAGGTTAAGAATCTTATGAAATGAGTTCCACCCTTGGAAAGGGTTGGATGGTAACCCAAGAGTAAAGCTTTGGATCAGCTGATTAAATATTTCCAGAAAAGGTTGGATGGTATGGATAACAGAGTGATCAATATGAATAAGACAATTAAGAAACTTGTTGACCAAAATTATTCTATTCTAAAAACTGTAGTGGAAAACATAATTCTCTAATGAACAAATTTGAATAGAGGAAAGGTCAAGGCTCAAAGGACATGAAAGATTACTAGGGACCCAGCAAGCATACCAAGGTTGACTCAAAAATATTGAGGTCATGGAAGCCAAAGAAATGAAAGATCTGAAAGCCTCTACAGATAATATGAACTTCCTTGCAGACTAGGCAGTTGATTTATTGAAGACCCTATAGTTGTATTTGTATTTTCTTTTTACTTTCTTTTTGTTATTTTTTTTGTTCATTGTTTTAAGGCTTCTCATCTTAGATAGTTCTATTTTTAGGTTTTGATGCATAGTTCTTCTAAGCTTCTCTGCTCTTGTTCTTATGTTCTTATGTAGAAGGTTTTCGGTCCTTTAAAATTTGTTTTTACTTAAATAAAAAAAAAAATTGGAATAATTAATTCACAACTAGACAAAGAAGTGGTCTTCAAACTATGTGCAGCCTTCCTAAGTCATTTTTTGTTGCTCCAAGTTGAAACTCATATTGAAAATAAGTAGGGCTTAAATTTTAAATTTATGCTCTTTTTCCATATGGCACATATCATATATGATGTACACCATTTATGATGTACACATTTTTCTTTTTGGGGAAGCAAAAAGATAAGTGGAATATTTTTGGTCCCCCATCTTTGTACACTTACCCTTACTTTATTCCATCTCTTTTTTGATGAAAATATAGAAATAAATAATTTGTCTCAAATAAAAAGGAAGAGTAAAATATGCATTAACTTTTTTCGTATAAGCCAACACAAAAACAAATAACAAAGATTTGTAATAAGGTCAAAATCAAACATATATAATAGTTATATATCTCATTTAAGAATTCATATTATTTGACATGTGATGTGAAGAATTGAATAGATTAAAAATTACAAATTGAAGAGATAGTTAATTTTGCACTATCATTTGCAACACGGACCACTAGAATTAAAATAAAATGATACTTTTATAATTACTTAAAATAAGACAAAGGCCTATAACACAACAATAGTGTGTGAGCCCTTATCTAGGAGGTCTTGGGTTTGATTCTACTCGAGTTTAATACATAATAATAAGAATTCATCTTAAAAATAATAATCAATCTAGGCTTCAGCCCATTACTTATTAAAAAAATTAAGATAATAAATAAATATAATTTATAGAATTATCATTTAAATTTTTAATTAAGTATAATGATTGGTTGAACTAATAGTAAAAAAGAACACAACACATGGAACTAACAATAATGCTAAATACATTTATTTTTCTTCATTATTGCTCACAACAACTATCTAGACGAAGATTAGTTCACAAATAATCTAAGAAATCTTGTATATCAAATCATAATATTTTTAATGATAATGATTAAAAATCTTGGTTATTAGTTCTTACTATAATAGGAATGTTTGTAAATTCAATTAGATTTAATTAAATGTCAAAGCATCAACAAATCATCATGCATAATTAAAATAGTATATATATTTTTACTTATAATAATATGAAATAATAATATTCTTACACTACTCTATAGACTTATCAACATTACATCAAATAATGATTGTATGTTTATGTGGAGGGGAGGACAATTGTCCAAGCCACTAACTAGGAGTTTCAAAACTTTGGCTAGAGGGTGGTTCAAATAATATTATAAATTGTTTAAAAGGAAATTACAAACCTCCATGGACCATTGATAACATTATTAAGGATGCTTTGGATATCCTAAGAACTTTAGATCATTATTTCATTTCCCATATCTACTATGAATTTAATAGTGATGCTAACTCTATCACCTACATGGCTATTAGTCTTAAGTGGGAGATGAGGTGGCAGGGTGACATGACCATTCCTTTGGTGGTCATGTCATGTATTAATCATGATATGATACATGGAAACGAAGGAATTTTTTTAAGTAATGAAGATGGTACTTTGGAGAGATGAATTTATGATTACGAGGAGTCAAGGAAATTGTAAGGATAGATTTAGCAATAGTGTCACCTTTATCCCACACATTTTGTGGGTATTTTTGAAGACCCTACATTTCATTATTTTTCTTTGTTAGGATTAAACCATGGATAGAAATAACAATTGCATGCAAATATAACCAATATCAAAAAATAATAGATCACACAGAAAAGAACACAAGACACCAAGATTTAACGTGGTTCACCCAATCCCTGGGCTATGTCCACCAAATCGCAAGTCTAATATTATTACAATCTAGTAATTATAACCTAATTAAAATCTGTAATCCCTTATAGCTCAATATTGTCGCAAGAACCAATTTTTTCATCACAACTTAATGAAAATACCTAACCCTAAGCCCTTTTATACAAGTAATTTTATGTCACTTTAGGGTTACAACATGTTGGCCATATGTTAGTCATATGAATTATGAAGTATGTACAGTAATTTACCAATCAGTCACCACAAACTAACATTTTTACCCATCTCTATAATGGGAAGTTTGTCCTTTAGTTTTGAGTGATTATTCTTGTTGGAAACTACAATTGGAACAATTTTCATACTTTCATTGATGTCAAACCTTACTAGTGAGATAGTTGCTACCTAAGTAGAATGTCATATCAAGATGATTGTTGAAGATTATTTTAGAAGAAGAGATAACAAGAATGCCTACTAGAAACGTTGAGTTATGTGGAATTAGAATGGACACTTGATTAGTTGGACTTTGACATGATAATGTGTTGTTTAATCATAATAGTAAGTGGAAAAGATGGTTGAGTTGAAGCCTAGAAGAGATGATCAATGAAGGACCAAATGAATATGCTTAACCAAGGATCATAGAAGAAGATTAAGGAACTAATAGTTAAAGTTGATCCATGCTTATGTTGACCGAGTGAATAGTTATATTCAAGAAAATAATAGTTTTGATCGAGCATCAATAAAAGTCTAAGTGAAGACACTTTAAGGCAAGAAAGATAATTAGTATTAACCAAGTTATCTAGTGATGGCCAAGGTTGAGAAAGACAGTATTGACCGAGTGTCAACATTTGTTATTAAGTGAAGGAATTGAGATTCCCAGCTAACAGAGTTGAATTTTTTTATTTTTCAAAGCGTGTAAAGGATAAGTATTGATGAGTTAGAGTATTTAGTGTTTGATAGACCATTTTTAATCATTTCTAGACAAGGATTCAAAGAGAAATTTTGTGAAGCATCTAGAAGGAGAAGGAAGAAATGAAATAATGGTAGAATTCGATGAATCTGACCTAGCCCTAAGATTAAGAGTGATGTTTAAGTGTAAAAAGATTAAAGCTACCAATTTAAGGAGGAATGAGGATTAACCTAGAGAGGTTGGTAGTTTTTTATTTTGTTGATTGGAAAAATAGAGTAGAAGGATACAAAGGAGAAGAGCAGAGGTGAACAATGATTGTTTGAAGGATTTTCTAAGTAGATCAAAGATTGGAAATGGAGACATGAATGGATTTTAGTCAGTGAATTAGTAGATGAGTTAAATTATTATCTATAATTGCAATGTGAGTTGTATTTATCAGATCAACCTATTGTTACTTTCTAACTATTGTATTAGATATAATCCTTTGCTCAAGGTTCACCTAGTAGTCATTTTTAAATCCTTTAATCAAGGTAACATTATAATGGGATGTTCTTAAGTCCTCTAAAAACGCCACTCCTAATATGGTGATTAAATCCTTTAACAAGGTCACACCTAGCAGTGTGTTGTATAAACTTTAATAAGGTTAGCTCCTAACAAGAGCTCACTTTAGCAGAGTGAAAATTTAGTATATTGTTACTGGTGGTTTTTTCCATATTGGGTTTCCACATTAAATCTTGGCATCATACTTGTGTGAATGTTGTTTGAGATGTTTTACTAATTAATTTTTTACATTGTGTAATTTAGTAATTATTGGGACAATGGATTATAAGTTTATATTACTAATAAGTTGCTATAGAGACCAAGTTATTTAAATAATCAATTTAAGTTGTTTGAAGTATTCAAAATTTTAATTGGTACATCTCGACCTGAAGATAATTGATTCATACCTCCTCTCAGTTATTCTAAATTATTATAAAAAATAATATCAGAGATTTAGTGCTTGTGAAGAAAAATTTAAAAGGAGTTAAAGATCAAAATCAAGATGTGCAGAAAGGAGGTACCCAAATTGAACAAGGAAAATTTCCCTGCATGGAAAAGCTTGATGAAGCTACACATTTCTGGGATTGGAGATTTGACAATATACTACTTCAATCATGAATACATAATAGTACCAACACCTTTGATAGCCTAGAATATAAATGACAAACAAGAACATAATCATACAATGTTAGAGCTTCCATCTACCTTAAGATACTCAGAATTTGATGACATAAAGGACCGTAACATTGCAAAGAAGATGTGAGAAAATTTGGCAAAGATTTATGGAGGAAATAAAAATGTACTAAGAGCCAAATTAGAAACCTTGAGAGGAAATTTTGATGGCATGAAGATGGTAGAAGGTGAGAACGTTGCTCAATATGTTGGAAGAATTAAAGAAGTTGTGAATGCTATCAGAGGAGTAGAAGGAAAGATCAGTGATGACAGTAATCAAAAAGGTACTGATAACCTTACTTCCTATTTATTCTATTAGAGTGTCAACAATACAAGAACTAATATCTACTCTTGGTAATGATTTAACCTTGGATAGTCTAGTTGGTAGACTTATTGCTTTTGAATTGTCAATTTTTTGTTAATTTTACTGCCCCTGCTATTGAATCTACTTTTAAGTCACAATTTTTTTTACATAAGCCAAAGAAGAAGAAAGGGAAGTGTGAGGATAGTGAGATCAAATCTTCTAATGATGAACTTGAGGATATTGAAGAATTAATGGTTAGAAGACTACCAAGAGGCAAAGGAAAATTCAAAGGTAAAGTCCCTATAAAATGTTTTTTCATGCAATAAAGTTAGTCATATTGTTGCAAAATGTCCTAATAGGATGACAAAGATGAAAGGAAAGACAAAAAGTTCAAAGGAAGAAGAGATTGAAAATAAAACAAAGGATACAAACACTACAAAGGAAAAGGTAAGAAGTCTTGTTACATTTCTAAAGAAGAGACTGATAATGATTATGATAGTCATTTTGAAGAAGTTGTTTATGTTGCTATGAAAGATGATTTTGATGAAGATGAGAAAATTGTACTTATTTTATATGTGAGTAAAGGTGATGGATGGATAATTGATAGTGATTGCTCATATCACATGACTGGTGATAAAAGTAAGTTTGAAACCTTAGAATATTATAAAGGAAGTTGGGTTAAGTTTGGTAATGATGCTCCATGTCTTGTGGAAGGTAAAGGATCAATGAGATTGATTGATAATATTATATGTGATAATTTTTATTGAGTTGAAGGACTTAACTAGAATTTGTTGAGTGTAGAATAGTTAAATATTTTATGCTATAGAGTTGAATTTTGGCACAAGAAGGCTAAGATCTACAATGGTTTTGGTGAATTGATTGGAAGTGGAGATCAAACAAGAGGTAACTTTTTCTATCTAGAACTATCTAATGATACATGCTTTTTTGAACAATGTGATGATAGATGGTTATGGAATAAGACGCTATGTCATGTCAACTTTGACAATTTGGTAAGAATTAGTAAGATGAAGAGAGTAAGAGGGTTACCAATATTGAATAAACTAGATAATGTGATGTGTAAACAATGTCAATTGCGAAAAATGAGAAAGTCTAGTTTCTAGAACAAGACCTATACTTCTGATGTTATTTTACAGTTGGTTCATACTAACCTTTGTGGACCTATTGGAGTGAAAAGCTACTATGGTGACAAATACTTCATTCTATTTGTTGATGACTACTCTAGAATGATGATTGTGATATTTCTTAAAGAAAATTTTGATGCATTTCAAATATTTAAGTGGTATTTGCCTAGAGTTGGAAAGGAAACAAGTAAAATCTTGAAGTGCCTAAGATTTGATAGAGGAGGTGAATTCATATCTGAGGAATTGAACACATTTTGAATGATAGAGGAATCAAGAGACAAATGTCTACACTAGGGACCCCTCTAAAGAATGGTACAGCTAAAAGGAGGAATAGATCAATCATGGATTGTGCTAGGATATTGATGATGGAAAATAATGTTGCACCTAATTACTGGACAAAAGTTTTAAGAACTGCAATTTATACCTTGAATATAGTTCAAGTTAAGAAAGGTACAAATATCACACCCTTTTTGGTGTAGTGCAAGGCAAGAGAATCTCAAGACGAGATGTCCTAGCCCCAACAAATAACCAAACTATGGAAAAACAACAACTATGCAAGATCTGATACCAAATCACAACTCTTTATTCATAAAATAATTAATTACATGCAATGTGTTAGGCTATAAGGCCTTCTTGGTTATGACCAAATATAAAGAAAGTAATAGTTGTGAAAGATCCCTCAAGATCCAATCCAAACCCTAATCCTAGCTAGTCTAGATCTACACTCTGGAAGAAAGCCCTAAGGAAATCTTAACTTGTGCTCACAAGCCCACCAAGAAATCTCCTAGTTTTCAAGCCGCAAATACTAGCTCTTCAAAGTTCACTCCTACACTTCATCCTCTTCTCTAAGCTAGATGAAAATAATTCCTAAAGACTCCACAAAACCCCCTACTTATACCCAACTAAGCCATAAGTCGGCCTAGTGTTAGAGTAATTATTTGTTATGCTTATTAATTAAATCATGTTGATTTAATTAATTAAGTTATTTATTACTCTAGTCTATTTAAGCTATCTCTTAGGTGTATATAATTAATATTTTATATTAATTATAATGTGCAAACCTAGTTTTATTTCTTTTTAGGGTTTTGTTTACCTTTAATGTTGAAATTTTGTACTTTTCTTTTTCATAATCTTGGAATACATTTTTCTCTCACATCGTTGATATTTTCCAAGCTCTACTTTTTCCTTCTCTTGTTTCTCTTCAATATAGGTTATTTGCATGTAGGTGTTCTTTGCAATCTATGAAGTTGACTTTCACAACTTCTACACCTAGTTCATTACAAATTTAATTAAATCCTTTACATTAAATATATGTTGAGCTACAAGTCAGCTACAAAACAAATTAAATACCAAAATTTGGCTCACAAATAACTCAGCATCAACAAGAACCAAAACCAAGTTGAGTGTTAGAAAGACCAAGCCAAGTATCAACAAATTCCCAAGCATTTTTGAACTCCCAATGCATGTCGAGCACCACAATGTATGTCAAGCTCGTAGAAGAAATAGAGTTCCTTCATCAATCGATCTAACTCAAGAAATAGTACTGATGAGCTCCCTATAAAAACTAAGCTCTCAATATCTATTGACTGCCTCGATCTTTTTTAAATATCTTCATTAACCAATTCACTCAGTTAACACAACAACCAAACCAATCTAGTATCGACTGAATCACACTTCATTCTTCAAGCCAAAATCCCTCCAACATGCAAGATTGCAAGCCAACCAGGGATGCTCCTACATCAGACACCCTAGTTTCAAAAAGATGTTCTCAGAAGTTGGAAGAACATCTTCTAGGATTTCGCACATAAATCCCAAATTGGTTCTTCACATACATATCCCCCAAGTCTTCAACTTGTAAACTCTTTCCTTTATTCTTCTTCTACTTCTTCATATCCATCCTAGGTGTACTACAAGTCCACTTTCAATACTGATCTCCAACCTTCTCAGAATTTTCCAACTCAACTTGGCTTCCAATACTCAAGTTCCTTCTATCGAGCTCTTCATTCTGCAAAGGAATCATGGAATACTTCCTACCTCCTTTCTCAATAGTAAACACATTCTTGAAAAAATCATGCATAGCCCTACAATCATACTGCCAAGGTCTACCAAGAAATACATGATAATTGTTTATGTCCATAATATCACACAACACTTGGTCCTTATACTACCCAATATAGAAATCAACAAGGCATTTCTCCCTCACTTCTAAAGCATGCTCACCTTACAACTAGCCAATCCTATAAGGATAAGGATGTCACACTCTCTTCAAACCAAGTTTTTGAACCATCTCCTCAACAACAAGGTTATTAGTAATACCACCATCCAAAATCATATTATAGAATTTACCACCAGACTTACAATGAGTCATGAACAAACTATCCCTCTAGCAAGGATCTACTATCCTCAGACCAACCACTACTTGCCAAGCTAGAAAACTCTCTCCTTATTCAGGTCTATTTTTGTGAATTGCAACCTCATTCATAATAGAAACTTTCCTACCATGAGGAAATTCAAAAGATCTATGCCCTTTATTGGAGTTCTTTTTGGGTAAGTGGTCAGCTAGCTAAATACCTTAGTAATAAAGGATTGGACATCCTTCTATATTGACTCCATGACTAGATAGAATCATGTATTTTCCTAAGAATAACATAGTGACTTCATTTTATTTGTCAACGTAAGAGCGTAAGCTTGAGATTGTGGCTACAAAGTATATCCTTTGAATCCTCTTTAAGTCATTATAACTATAATAGGAAAGAAGTGATGAAGGAAACTAAGCTAGGAATTGAAATAGCATTCTCCTTAAAGCTTAGAGTAATGCTACAAATAGTAAATCTATTTAAACAACTATGTTGCAAGAATAGTTCAATGATTCTTTTATCAATGACTATAGGAATAGAAGAAGTCTACTTTTGTAAGGAAACAAACTAAGAAAGGAAATCTATTCTAACAAAGCAATTCACTCACCAAGTAGAACCCCTTGGATGAGTGAACAGAAAATAATCAAGTTTGAAGGTGGAAACTTGAACTGTGTACTCTATTCATTCATAATAAGAAATTACATTTGAAAAAAAGATTCCACTCTGTTGAACAGAACAATCTACTCTATTTTCTTCTAGTCAAAGCAGGAAAAGATCAAAATCTCTTTTCAAGGTTACAGGAAAAATTATTTGAAGGAAAGCTTCAACAACTTCTTACTCCTACAATCACTTCATCAATGAGGATCAATTACAAATCATAATGTTTACAATGGAAACACTTATTAACTACATTTTAACTCCCCCAAGAATATAGCAAGTTGAGGAAGCTATCTTCATGCACCACCATAACAAAATTTGCACCATGATCTTCTTACATGGTGATTCATCAATCATTTGGTTGGCTTTGACTCAATGTTGAAATGTTGTCTTTAATATGTGTGGCAACACTCCCTACAAAGCATTAAATACAACAACTTCTACATACATGCATTCATTTCATCATCAATGATAGAAAGGTATAATGTTCCAATTATGACTCTTGCAAATACTATGACTACAGGAAAGGAACCTACCCAAACATAGCATGGATGAGGAAATATTTATCAGCATTTAATATCCTTCATTAAACCATAAAAAAAAAACCATAGCTTCAAGTAAACACAACATAACTGATTAATCTATACTTCAATCTTCAAGTCTTAACATATAGATAGCATATTCATAAAATATAAGTTCTTTTGCTTAAAATGTAGTCATAAATTGTTTCTTACAAGATATCTATTAAAAACAAGATAAAAATTTCTCAAAATAATGGCCTTTTAGAGGCTTATCATTCCCCCCAACTACACTATTACTAGTCTCTAGAAATCATGAAGTTCAAAATCCTAGCCTGCACTCTCCAATCACTAGGTGTCCTTTTAGCTACCTCATTCCTCACAGATGTAATCATAATTTGACTTGAGGCTATTCCAATGTCAAACTTAAGCAGTCATGTCATGATCTTCTACATTGTCATTTACTACTAGTAGTGGTTGCAAGAGGATTGGGGATTGATATCTTAATGGTACCCAATCTTTGCACTAATTTCTCCCCAAGTCAATATACCAAGGAATACTTATTATAGCAAGAGTCAAATTTTATCGAGAGTGAGGTTCTCTTATTTTCAAATCATGTGGCATTCTAACCCATCATTGCCTCGAGGCAATGATCATTGTTTCAACATTATAAGATAAATGTTGTTCCTAGTTCGTAAAAGCCTACTCTCTAACTATGCTCACCTTACCATGTCTTGTAGGATTTCTCAAAATAGAAATCCAATCCAAATATGTTCTTCTAGAATGTTGGAATTATGGCCTCATGAACAAGGGTGTTTTCATCTCACTTTCCTTGTAGGGTGTGGCTTGATGTTCTTTTCTTATTTCACTTTTCATCCATGACATTGCTACCCTTAACTGCACATCCCCTACTTATAGGATTGGGTTCCATTTACTATCATTAGGCACGGCCAGATTGTGAAGATACAATTCACACAATAAATTTTTTAGAGATAGAGGGGTTGAGACCTTCTATAATTCTAGTTAACTTATAATTTTCAAATTTTTCTTTAAGAAATAGAGTATAAAATGGTGATGGCAACCTACATTCCATTAACTCAGGAATCAATCCTATAATTTGCTCAATTCTTCTCTTTAGAACTTCATTATAATCTGAACTTTTTTTCAACTAGTAGCTTTTCTCATCAATAAAACTCTTTAATTTCATTTTCTCCAAGTCTCATGAGCTCTTTCCCATAATAGTTGTTGAAAAAAAAAAAAAATTTGTAGACAAAGGTGTGGATAAATCTTATAGTGGCAATGGCTCATGATGAAATACATCTATCCATTTAGGCACGAATTGATGAGTTTTATTGACATTTTGCGATGTGGAGCACCCACTTTTTCTTGTCACAATAGATGTTTCCTCTTTTGTCTTCTTACTATATTCTTTGGTTGTTGCAACTAATGTATCCAACCCTTCTTCATCTAGTTTTTCATATACTTCTTTGCAAATTTCAAGTCTAAATTTTGGATAATTCTCTAAAGGGAGTTCTGTAGAACTTTCACTAATGTCTTGCATAGCAGGGTTTTCTTCAAATTCCTCAAAAATTTCAATCTCATCAAATTCCTTATCACTATCAATAAGCACATAATTAATACTACACACTACTTCAGGTGGCTGATTTAGAGTTTTGCCCTCATTTTCACTAGCTTCAAATTGTGGTAGTTTTTCTCCTAGAGAGGGCTCATTTTCACTTTCAGACACTTAAGGGGTAATTATGTGAATAAAGGCCTCTAGAACCCTACTCTCAAAGAGTCTTTTACTTTTCCTCATGGGTTGTGTTGACACGCATGGGGAACTCTTTCGTTTCTGCCTGCTTATAGCTATTTCTACCACGGATTCTTCAGGACATTTTTCTAAGTTTGCCTCCTATTGAGAGTGCAAGGGTTCATTAGGGTTACTCTCCTCATCTAATTGTTCTAGCCTTTCTGCTTCAATTTCCAAAATGTTACCTTTTTCCTTCTTAGGGGAGGACCTATTTTTAACAGATGATGGGGCTTTAGGAGCACTAGCAATTTCTACCTCTTTTCTTTTCTTCTTGCTAACAATGGAGGGTTTAGCCTTATAAATCTATTTATTAGTTGGCTTAAGACTAGAGGGAGAGGCCTTAGTAGTATTTTCATCTTTAGGGACAAGTTTAGAGAATCTTATGGACATTTTTTCCCTTTTTCCTACACCCTGGCCTCCAGGATCGACCAAGCTAGGCTCTACCTCTTTTAACTGCAAGAATTCCTCCCATGACCCAAATGCTTTTTTATTTAATTCTCTTTCTACAATTAACTTTATCAAACCATGATGAGAGACTGACTAATCACTTCCTAACTATAATAGATAATCTTACTAGTTCTTAATAATATTGAACAAGAAGTAGGGAGGGTTTACCTATCTATAATCATGTCGTAGGTGAGCCATCAACTTGAAATGTAGAGCATGCAGATATTTGTAATGTCCCTCACACGTGAAATTTTCAATGATAAATGTAGTAGGTTGAATAAACTCCATTGGCAAGGATAGCCTCAAAGTTCCTTATTTCTTATCAATGTCTAATGATGGGTCCTAGTGTATGTTGAATTGTGCCCTAGCCATCTTCAAACTCTTTCTCCCAGTTTTCACCCTCCTAGGGCAACCCAGTGACTTTGGCTATTACTTCCTCTGAGAACTCAATTCTCAAACCTTTAACCACTACAAATCCATCTCTTAAGGTGGTCATAAATTGAAGGGCTACTTCTTCATTAAATCTATTCAAACTAAGGCAATAATCCAACCATCCCCTTCTCCTAAATATTTTATAGCTGGTTGCATCTCCCAAAAGAACTCGATGATCAACAGGCTCATTTCTTTGTATACCTCTACCCATGGTCAATTACAATTGAATTCTAGGAAAACTTTGATGTTAAAAGCTTAGAAAATCAGGGCTTACAATGGTAACTTTGGTTTCTCAGAAAAATGGCTTTAGAAAAATGGTGTGTACTTGAGAAGTTAAATGCATCATATCTCATAATATCCTTTTGCATCAAATTTCATGATTTTCATGCATGTATAGGCTCATCACTCGAACACATTAGAAATCATCATTAAAAGTTAAATAACCACTTTTAATATCCTTAATTGCATAATGATGCAATCATAGAAGGACAAGTCACCAACATGTGATATTAAATATGCACTTATTTCTAGTCATCTCAATGCACTTTGAAGGTACATGCGATTTGAAAAATGTCTTTTTTCTAAACAATCAAACATCCATTTAAGTATTTCCTTCCCCCCACATAAATGAAGGCATGGGTCCCACCAAGCCAAGAAAAGAATAAGTGAATAAATGTAAACAATACTAAATTGTAACAAAGTGTGAATAAAACAAAATGCATGCAAAGTTATGTGGAAGGTACCTAGAAACTATTGTAGGAAATATTTTCTAAAATGATCATCAGAAATGATAGAGTGAGGGATGGAATGGTAAGATGGAAGAGAGAAAAGTGGAAGTGGAATGGATGCAAAGAAAGTACTTCAAAAAGAAGTGTTTATTATGAATGTCATGATCGAAGTCAAGAACTAGTAGAAGTTAGGGTAGAAGACCCAGACTCAGTGGCTAGAGGATTGACAATATTCTTATTGTGCTAGAATTTCTATAGGAACTCTTCACGGCTAGTTGGTTTATGGTAAAGCCTTATGCGATGCACATTGACAAGTAGTTTGAAGTGAATAGGATCAATGGTAGATAATTGAACTAAACTATTTAGAAATACAACAACAATTTCATAGGGTCCTAACCAGTGTGTTTGGAACTTTCCTAAATCATGCTAGTATCTTGAGTCATAAAAGAGTGCCCAATTGCCTACAGCAAACATTTTTGTTTGATAAAATTATCATGCCACTATTTCCTTTGGTGTTGAATGAGCTCAGTATTGTTTAATGTAGATTGCCTCCATTCATCAAGATTGCTTAAACTTAGGATTATGTCATGTTGGGAAATATTGAGTTCTATCCTAAGCTCCAAGGAAGTCTTCAATGTTTTATATTCAAACTTAGTAGGCATTACAATGGACTTACCATAAACAAGCTCAAATAGAGTAAAACCAGTTCTAGATTTCTAGGTGGTTCTATAAGCCCAGAGAGCTTCAAGAAGGTATGTTGCCTAGTCCTTCCTATGAAGTGCTACAGCCTTGGTGAGAATAGATTCTAGCTCCCTATTAGTAACTTCAAATTGACCATTAGAATAATGATGATAAGGTGATTATTTTCCATGCCTAATAGTATACTCCTTCATAAGAGTAGTTATCAAATTTTGATGTAAACTAAGCCCCTTGATCATATGTCAATTTCCTAGGAACACCAAACCGTGTAAAAATGGATTCATATAAAAAATTTACGATGTTGATATCCCTTGGATGTTTCATTGGTTTATCTTTGACCCATTTGGTAACATAATCAGTGCACACCAAAATGTAGGATTTGCCTTGTGAAGTAGGATCAATGGGTCCTACAAAGTCAATCCCCCATTTGTCAAATGGTCTGACAACTACTTGAGACTACAAGGGCGTTTCATCTGACTTAGTGGGTCTTCCCATTCATTAACACTTGTCACATTTCTTTGTATATCTAATTGCATCCTTATGTAGGCTTGGCCAATAATACCCAATTGTTAAGATTTTGAAGGTTATTATTTTGGTTGCAAAGTGACCTCCACAGGGT
This sequence comes from Cupressus sempervirens, assembly GCA_028749045.1. Classification (NCBI taxonomy): domain Eukaryota; kingdom Viridiplantae; phylum Streptophyta; class Pinopsida; order Cupressales; family Cupressaceae; genus Cupressus; species Cupressus sempervirens. The sequence goes on from CM053789.1 coordinate 831,510,511, forward strand.
TCATCATGACAAGTCTTCAGGACATCATATGTTTCATCTTCTCTTAGACACCTATGTATGACTTGATCAGGACCGATATGGAACATAAACCTAGCAACCCATGAATAATTAAAGCTTCTCTACTAGTAGCTTTCTATCCTGGCAGAGAAGTATACTGGTATTTTTCCTATGGTGAGGTAGTTAGCAATATCTAAATACCAAGGGTTTTGTGTGGCCAACAAAAAAAGGTGCTCATCTAGAAAACTATCATCAATGGTTGTAGGATCATTAGGGAGATGTAACTGAGAGAGAAATTCAGCTACCACATTGGCCTTACTAGGTTTATCAACTATGGTGATGTCAAATTCTTGCATGAGCAATAAAAATCGAACCAATCTTCTGGAAATTGTAGGTTTGTTAACCAAATATTTAATATCCAACATGTTCCAAAAAAAAATTTACATCCTTCTACCTCTCTAGTGTTAGTAAGGTACTGATAACATCAATCTTTACTGGATCTACTTGGATTCCTTTTGATGAAATAAAATGGCCTAGGACTACCCCTTCTTCCATCATCATAAAACATTTCTCACTATTTAAATATAGATTATAGTCCTTACATCTTTTAAGTACTATTTCTAAATTTTCTTTTGCTTCTTCAAATGTAACACCATAAATAGTGAAATCATCCATATAGATCTCCATACAATCAGCAAAAATATCTTTAAAAATATTGATGATAGCTTGTTGGAATGTGGCTGGGGCATTGCACAAGCCAAAAGGTAATACTGAATAGGCAAATGTTCCCCATGGGTAGGTAAAAGATGTTTTATCTTGATCTTCTAGGGCTATTTGAATTTGATTGTAACCACTAAAACCATCGAGAAAAGAGAAATACCTTTTACCAGCAAGGTTGTCAAGGACTTGGTCTATAAATGATAATGGAAAATGGTCCTTCTTAGTGGTTAAATTAAGCTCCCTATAATCTACACAAACTAACCATTTTCCTCCCTTCTTGGGTATATAAAACTAGTACTTAAGAGCTTTTGCAATTCATTCTTAACAATATCTTTTAAGATAGGATTAACGCTCCTCTGAGGCTATCTAATAGGTTTGAAGTCAAGACTAATATAAATCTTGTGAGTGAAAAACATAAGATCTAATCCTTTCATGTCCATGTAATCCCAAGAAAATGCATTCTAATTTTCCTACAGTAATTGCAACATAGCTTCTTGTTAGGAGTGTGATAAGGCATTCTTTACATTCAGTTCTTTGCCTAGACCAATTTCCATCTTAATAACCTTATCTATCATGAATAATTGAGCAATGGTAGAAGAATACATCTCATGAGGTAATAATGAATGGAGAAACTATGAAGCTTTTGAATGATTGAATAAATTTAAAGGTGGTACAATGGTTTCTAAGATATGTTCATCTTGAGGAATATTGGAGATTATGTTCCATATTCATTCAAAATAATAGATGAAATTATTTTATCTTCTTCTTGATCAGCTATGAATGATTCTCTTCCTATCATCATCAATTGATGGATGGAATTGGTTTTTGGATCATCATCACCCAAGTCTGGAAAAACTACTTGGTCATCTAGTAACAATGGTTGAGAGAGGGAGTATAAAGCTAGGTTCTTGGTATGAATTCCATTGGATATTATCATCTTCCCAGATCGCAAGCTATATAAGCATCTGCAATGGCTAACCACGGCCTCCCTAAGATTAACAGATATCCTCCCATATTATATTTTGGGGAGAGAACAACAAAATCAACTTGATACTCCCAGGAATTTAGATTGACTATAACATCTTATATCATCCCATCTGGTTTAATGGTGGAACTATCAGCAAGTTGAAAGATGGTGGGTGTCTCTCTGAGGCAAATAATATACAACCGAGACAATACCTCCTTTGTCATGACATTAATAGATGCTTCTAGGTCAACCAAAGAATTTTGAACTTGGATGCCATGAATACTGACTATAATTATAGGAATCCTAGGGTTAGAGTATTTGGTTACAGCTAATTTCTCCAACATTAAGTCAAACAACTGTCTTAGGACATGAATGCTTTTTGGATCTTTCCTCTTCCTTCTTGGTTTCTTACTGCATGATTCCTTAAGAGATTTAGTATAGGTAGGGACTTATTTAATAACATCCAGCAGTGGTATTTTTACTATCATCTATTTCAGTTGATTAAGCAAATCAATGACTACATGGTTCTCCTTGGACTGGCCTTGTTCTATCAACCTATGGGAAAATGGAGGTTCTTTGGCTATAGGAGAGGTATGCTGATTTGGTACATCTGTATGCTTAATTGAAGGATCCTCAAGTTTATTTATTATAGGTTCTTAGGGTGTAGGGAGAATGGTGCCAACCCTGCTAGGATTTTTTCCAACCTTGCTGAGGTTGCTACCAACTATGATTTCCACCAAAACCAGTATTTTGAAAAATTTCCCATTGATTATTATTATGATAACTTTGAAGAGGATCTTGTGGCATACCTTTTCTTTGAGCCCATGGCCTTCTTTGAGTGACATAGAGTACCTCTCCATTTTCATCAATGGCTTTGAACTTGATTGGCATTGGTTGTGTCTCAATACTTGCAACAGACTTACATCTAAAGTGCTTTTTCTTTTCTTTACAATGTGTACAGTATTCAGTCAACATGGCATCAACTTCATCATTCTTCCTTTGGGCTTGCATGGTGTCTAGTTGAGTGGCTACATCATTAATTATGTCTTTCTTGAAGTCTAGGATCAAATTAGATAACTCGATCTTGGATACTCCTGAACTGTCATTGGACTTATGTAGTAGGTCTCTAAGTCCCCTACCTTTCTTCACAATAGCTTTGGAATAGTTCAAGTGCATACTTTGTATCTCAATAAAAGTCTTTTGATTAATGGCCCCTCCTTCCATAAGGTCTAGAGCTTCAATTCTACCTTCATTTACATCACTTTGAAAAAAATGTTTTTTTGACTCTTCAGTTAATTGATGCTGTGTGTTACATTGCAGGTTAAACATAAACTAGGAAACATAGTCTTCTAGTGTTTCATCATCTTTTTGGGAAATTTATAAAATGGCATCCCCCTTCAAATCCTAACTCCTACAATATCCCTTATACTTTGTGAGAAATAGATTGCTCATTGCAGGCCAATCTACTATAGCATTGGCACCGGACCCCATGAACCATCTCAAACCAGCTTCTTTAAGGGTAGAAGGAAACAAATTCAATTTGTGGGCATCATTTGTATAGTCATAGCTTCTACATAGTATGTCAAAATCAAAGAGAAAGGTTTCAAGGTCTTCAATGATCAAGCCATAAAACTTGGGAAGTGCAGCAACAAGTATATTTTCTAAATTTTGGTTAGCTTGTTAAGGAGGGATAGGAAAGGTAAACATTGTTTGAGGTTGTGGCTGAGCCATTCTTGGAGTAGGTACTATTAATGGTGCTTGATATATGACAAGATCAAGTGGATTATATTGGTATTCAAGTTCATCAAAGAGATCATACAATTGCAAGGATTCATCAGAGGATAAGGGTATTTGTTCTTGAGCAACAGTGAATGGATTTTCAAAAGGCTCTTCTTCATTCTTGTTGTGAGGTTCTTCAAATTCAGGATTAAAAATGTCTTTCTGAATATTACGGGGAAGAAATCTCCCAAAAGGATCTCTTCTATGCATGCAAAAATGCAAAATCTAATCTAATATAATGACATCATGGTTGAATTAGATTGACACCTACCCTAGCAATGGTGCCAAAAATGGTCGGTCAGCTAAATACCTTAGCAATTAAGAATTGGACATCCTTCTTGAAATGGGCATCCCTAGATGTCCATAAAAACTAAACCAGATTGCTGAAAGGAATTATGTCAAACAGTTTGCATTCAACTTCTTATTTCTTTGTTTAATGTTTTAAACCCCTTATAACTCCAAGAATCAAATGTTTATTGTTTGTTGTGTTTTGTGCATGGAATTGGTATCATACAAAATAAACAAGAAAGAAACTACAATGATATGCAGAGTGGAAATGAACTGCTACTAATAAAATGTTATTTTCAAATTTCATAAAACCAAATACATGGCAGATTTATCAACTCACTTATTACTTCAGCAGTATTGACATAATACTCCATCCCATGCTTACGAACTTGCTGCTACAATACTTTGTCCTCCAATCAGTCCACTACCTTCATAATACCATTCCCTCCAACCGGCATAAGCGTCGAACAAGTAGTGAAGAAGATATGAGCAAAATTCCAAATCTTCCTATAGCCGGAAATGCAACTAAACTGCCTAATAATGAAGCCAATAACGAAGAATTCCAAAGGCCAAACCCCAAGGGAATGACGTCTAGAATGTTACAAGAGAGGATAGACATCCTCAAATGCCAAGAACAGAGCTGCAACTCACACACCAATTTCTTCTCATATTCAACCTATCTAATGAAGCCACAAATGCTTCCTTTTATTCTATTTCCAAGAGTCCTCTCAACTCATATGGGTAATGTGGGATAAAAGATGTGTAATACATAAAACATATATTAAAATACCCCTTATGTCTCCCTTGGGTACACATCCCCATAAAATAAATATTAAAGTAACACTTTAATATTTTACAATTAAATTCGACGTTACTTTAATAAAACTTCAGGCATTAAAATGTATTAGCAATCAAACTTCGAATAATGTGAGTGACAGCTCATCGAAAAGCTCTCACCGAGGAGTATCAAATCCAATCACCAAAATTGACCTACATTGTGTCCTGTCGACTTACTAAAAATAGTAAGTATGCCTGAAACTGAGTAACTCAACTTTGTTTTGGCCCAAACTGGAAATGACTAGGCCAAAACACTCCAGGATCCCATTAAACCCTTCGTTAGCCCTCGGGACCATGTAGAACAAGGCTAACACACACACATTTGGTCAACTGCTAAAATGGGATCATTACACTTCTACATTGACTCCATGACTAGATAGAATCATGTATTTTCCAAACAATAACATACTGACTTCATTTTATTTGTCAACCTAGGAGCATAATCTTCAGAGGGTGGATGCAAAGTAACTACTCTGATTCCTCTTTAATTCATTATAACTACAACAGGAAAGAAGTGTTGAAGGAAACTAAGCTAGGAATTAAAACAACATTTTCCTTAAAGCTTAGAGTAATGCTACAAATGGTAAATCTATTTAAACACCTATGTTACAGGAATAGTTCAATGATTGTTTTATCAATGGTTGTGTTGGGACTAAAAATTGCATGGTCCATTTTCAGTCACATAATGAAAATTTTGAAGAATCAATGCCCTAAAGTGCCTTTTACGCATGTATAGTTGGTTGTCAGTTTGAGGCCTAGATGGTGTTTGAGTGATGACCTGCCACTTTGGGAATGCTTAGTGTCCATACTAGAGAACCTACATTCCAAGTTTCAAGTTCTTTCATTTTTAAGAGCATCAAAATGTTTTTTCAGTTGGAATGCAAATCAATGAAATTGGCACACACAAAAGCCCTACACAGGAAATTGGCAATACATGTATTAAGAAACACAAAAGACCCACATTGTTAGAGTAAGGGATGGCTCATAAAAATAGAGTACCTTCCCACATAAAGCAGAGTTCACATTACAAATAAGGTGTGATACAAATATAGAAGAGATAGATGCCTCAATAAGATCTGCCAGTTATAAAGGGAGAACTCCAGTCCAAGGAAGTTCTTGAACGATAAGTGGCAACCTGAGAACAAATCAAAGGAGGACATTTAGTGAGTAGACTATGGATAAAATGCTAACATGGAATCAAGTGAACAAGATCATGACACATGGCAGATTATGTGGTTCTCGCTATGTCCCTAAAGAAAAGATGTAGGGAAGTTAGTATAGTGACATAGCAAGTGCCTAGGTGGTGGGGCTAGCTGAAAATGAAGTGGCAATGAGGTGGCACCATAGGTTAAAAAAAAATATCAATGCACAAGATGCTGCCACATGTCCAGATCGATGGATGGCACAATTCTGCAAGAAGAAGATGCTCACCGATTAAAAAAAGTGGGAATGCAAGCGTGTGACACATGGCATCAGGCCCAGAGTAGAAAGTGGCATGGTAGATGATGCAGATTGAGTGACTAATCAGGAAGTGCCACCTAGCAGCTAGTCATATCATCGAAGAGCGAATTTCAAAGGCTTATGCTACTACAGTAAATGCTTGAGCATATGCATAGAAGTTTGAAATAAAGCCCCTACATTGTTACGCCCAGCATAAGGTTGAGAGGTGGATGTTAGAAGCATTACGACCTTACAAAAAATGAAGCTCTCATAAGAATGTAAAACAATTTCCATAACTCTCTGGTGATACGCGCACGTGTGAGTGTAAAGATGAAGAGGGAGATTGAAGGCGTAAGAGCGTAAGGCATAAAATAAAGGCTTCTGATGGTATGTTGGTGCCCGTGTGGGCATAAAAGAAAAATTTGGAACATTCATGTGAGCATAAGCATGCAAAGCAAACTTCAGAAGGGTCCAAGGATATGCTAGGGTCATAAAGGCATAAAGGAAACTCATTCTAGTATGAATGTAAAGCCAAATCTAGAGGCCTCCGGTGCTACGGGAAATAGAATTAATTAATGTGTATTAATTGATTAATCAAAGAAAATTCAAATGTCATAGCCCAATGAAAGATGGACATATGGAAATGGCGGATTGGAGGGATAAGTAAAAATGAAGTCCAAATGAAAATTTAGAGAAGTTCAACGCATAAAATGAAACATTTAAATAAATTTGAAGTTTTATATAGTTCAGACTATATAATTTTTAAATTTTTTATTTTTAAAGATCTACCACAGTCCAGGACCTGATTTTTCAAACTGCAACCATTGGGGCATTTTTTATCCAAAATAGGTAGTGCAGTATACCATTGGAACTGGGAAGAAGTAAATTTTCCAGTTTTGAGATCAGATTTTGCACAGCAATTCATTGGTTTAGTCTAAAAACAATTTTATAATTTCTGGGGCATTCTCAGTAAAAAGGGTAGAATTCATCATGGGATGTCAAAATCAGTTGGGGAACATATATTGATGTTTGTTGAAGCTTAAAATGATTTCTAGAAATACTTTTACCCTTCTTGAGTTCATTTTTTAACCAAATTTTGCCTTTCCAGATCAAGCATCAAATTAGTTACTTGTTCAATTAGATATTTTAGATGTTTTGTGCTTTTTGGAGGCAAAACTAATTGAAGATTTGATTCACTAGTTCAGGGGAGAGGTTAGAAAGAAGTTATTCAGTTGTAGGAGACTGAATTTCAAGTGGATAGATGTCAATTGCATAATAGATCTAGGAATTCACTTCTTGATATTTCTTTCTTTCTTTCATTCATTGTACAGGTGGGAATTTTGGAAAGTTTTCTCTAGATTGAATGCATTTAGTAGAACTAGCCTAGAATTGATGAATTTTGAGTGGAAGAGCTAGGATGTGCTGGTTTCTCATTCCTACCATTTTCTCTCTTGTATGACAAAAATTTTTCATTGAATAATCTAGTTTATTAAGTTCTTTGTGAGTTAATTTCATGCATTTTTATGTGTTATTTCAAGAAAATTAATATAGTGAGCAGCAAGTGTTTAGTTTTAGTTCAAATCTTGTCTCCTTTCTCAGTTGAGCTGTGATGTTTTATGGTCTTTGAACAAAGAGCCTAGATCATAAGTGCAATCCCTTAAGGTTGTATGTTGCTTCATTGTTGCTTGTAATTCAAGGAATTATGTAAATGCTTCAGAGATTCAACAAGGTTGTAGGTTTATTGAGGGGGATATAAAGTAAGAATGAGATTTAGTTGAACATTGATGTCTATTTACAAGGTGAATGGATAGATCATATATCTAAATATATGAATAAGTATCAGATATCCAAAATGCATGAGGGAGATTCATTAATTGCCCAATGGATCAGGCAGTGATTAGCTATAGGATGATTAGTTTGTTGTCTATACTTGGTTTTCATCCACTTTCCCCACCCACATAAAATCAAATCAAATTCAAATCATCTTTACCTTTTATGTTGAAGAGCTATAATAGAATGCCCTCACTCAACTTATGCATGTCATAGATTTGCATTTAGCTATTGTAGATCTATGTCATTTCATAAGTAATTAGGAGATATAAGGGGTTTCATCTACACTAAATAGATTCAGGGATATGTTTTGCACTAGTACAATATCAATTGAATCTGAGGTCTACTCGCCTAGGTCTTGCAGAGCCTGAAGTAGAAGAAGGGTCTTGCCTTATAGTTGGCCCTATGTCTAAAATGATCTATTGAGAATAGGAGTTAGCTGCCACTAGATATGTCATATTCTAATGGGGATAATTGAAAACCCTCTAGCATTTTCAAACACCAACAAAATGGTGACTCTGCTGGAGAGATAAGATGGCAATCCATTTTGTTGAAAGGACAAGAGTCTCTAGTGTTCATTGAAAATTTCAGTCCTATTTTCAGTTGGGTTTTTCCCATCCGAGTCACTAACAAATGGAAACTCCACTGGGGACAAGGTTGTAAATGCCTAAATTATGGAGCTGGAAACCTCTGATGTATTTTGCATATTTAGTTTTGTATGCAAGGTTTTGTGATCCCCAGTTAAGCTTTATTCATGGACGGTAGTATGTTGTGAAATTGGATGAAAATTGTGTTCTATGATTGTTATAAGTCTATCTTCAATCAATTTAGTCTTTAACAGTGCCATTGAGAAAGTTCAGATTCAGGAATCGATTTATAAAGTGTATTTTCTTTTCAAGGTGTTAATGATCTTCAAGTTTCTCCTACATTGAAGGTCTAGTTCAGATTTATCAAGTGACAAATTATGTTTTATTTCTCACAAAGTGTGAGTGGTGACTCTCAAATCTCTGTACAAGTATGTTCCTAGTTTGATTCTTATTGCAAAATTTGAAGGATTTTCAGTTGTATGGGTAGATCTAAAACTATTGATAGATCTTGGAAAGGACGTTTTAAATTCTTGATAAGTTTTAAAGTGTTTTTTGCAATCTACTGTTATAAGAAATTGAAGCGTAAAAAGTGAATCACAGTAGTGATCTCTTTATCCTCTTGAAAGGAGGTGGTGATTCTACAATGTTTGATCAGTGTTGTAAAGGATTTTCAGTCTTGCACTTGTGCCAAATCACTAGATCGAAGTTTAGCATCAACACGTGAGGTATTTTGGGTTTTCATGTTTTCTTTTCATGGAAGTCAAAAGTTGTTAAAAATGGATGCCTCCATCTAGTGGTTTCAGCACTAAGAAAAAGAGGTAGGAGTTTGAAAATTTTATAAGATGGATTCTAAGTCTAGGTCTAAAAGTGATGGCCAACTCTTGAAAGTGTCTGTGCAAATATTGCTAGATTGAACAGAAAAATTCATGATAAGATTGTCTTAATGTTAAGTGCAATTGGTGATATTAGGGGTCTTAGTGGATTTCAAATTTACATGAAGTTCAAATCAGTACTTATGAATCTTGATGAGTTTTTTAGACCTAAGGAGTCTTCATGGCCAGTGGTACTCTTAGAAGTTTTTATGCCACGTTCGATTGATTGGCCAGCCAAGATAAGATTAGATAAGATGTGTGAAATCCAAGATTTTATCATGGAGGTTGAAAATGTTTTGAAGGCTAATGAGTCTAATGTTAACGAATATAATGAATCATTTGAAGGTGATATTGAATATGAAGAGTCTCAGTTTTATGAATTAGAGGATAGTAATCAGCAGCTTGATAATATACATAATGTAGATTCATTTTTTTATGATGATGATTGTCAAGAAGAGGAAAAAGGTAACAACAATGATAGTCTTTCTTCTAGTGATGAATGTGATTGTATTACGACGTCAGTTGTTGAGGTATTGTCTAAAGAAGAAGATGTATGTGATGATTAGAATGTTAATTTTTTAGAATATAGTACTAACAAGTTTGTTGTTACAAATGTATCAAGCTATCCAAATAATGATCACAGCTAAGGGGAAGAAACTAGGGATGAAATCTCGTTGAGTGTTGATGAGATTTTTGATTTGTTGGCTCATAATTTTGAAAGGTATGCTAATCTATCTAAGGATTCTTGTGCTTTGACATGTTATACAAATTCATGTGGTGAAGTCATTTCCCCTAAATTTGATGTTGAAGAAAATATAGTTTCAGAATATGCTATGTCATGTTTTGGAGGTGTATGTGATGGTAGTTTGTACATCAATACACATGACAACTTCTATGTTGAAAATGAAGATGTAGAGATAAGGTTTGTTGTTGGTTCATGGTTTTCTTGTTTTCATGAAGATGAGATAAATTCAGATAGCTCATGTCATGAGGAAAGTAATAGTAATGAATTAGTTTATCCTAGTGAGTTATTTGAGGAAGAAATTGATACAGATCAGCATACTGTTAGAATGTAATTTCATGGTGATTCTTGTGGTTTGAGATCTAATCATTTGTTGGAATATGAAGAAAATGCAGCATATATTCAGTATGATATATGGTGTATTGATGTTGTAAATGAGGAGAAATCAGAGTTTATATACTCTTCATATATGGATGCACAAGGTGAGTTACAATTTGATCCATGTAACTCATTGAATGAAGTTGAATATGAGCACTTTATGTTTCCAGTTGAAAGAATCCATGATTCAGTCAGTAGTGATCAGTTTCAGTTTGATATCAATTGTTATGATCATGTTGATTCATTTTTTCATAGTGAGCAAGATGAAGAAAGTATGTTTGATTTTTATATGCACTATGGAAGTAATGATTGCAATTTTCTTTGACCTGACCTGTTAATGAGAAAATTTGATGTATGTGGTGAAACTGATGTAAATGATAATTTTGGTTTGCCTCAAGAGAATGTTAATGAAAATTAAGTCTATAACAGAGGTAAGGAGTTTTGAAACTTTTTGGTGGCTCGGGGCCATCACTTGTACATAGTAGGAGTAGATTTCTTGCTTTCAATAAAGCTGTTCGAGAAGAGTTTTTGAAGTTTAGGTGTGTGGTCTACTTCTCCCAAAGATCTGAAATCTTGCCATGTCCATAAGGGACATGCATCCCCAGATAGAGCCACTATTGGGACTAAAAATTGCATGGTCAATTTTCAGTCACATATTAAAAATTTTGAAGAATCAATGCCCTAAAGTGCCTTTTACGCATGTATAGTTGGTTGTTAGTTTGAAGCCTAAATGGTCTTTGAATGATGACCTTCCACTTTGGGAATGCTTAGTGTCCATGCCAAATAACCTACATTCCAAGTTTCAACTTGTTTCATTTGTAAGAGCATCAAAATGTTTTGTCAGTTGGAATGCAAATCAATGAAATTGGCACACACAAAAGCCCCACACATGAAATTGGCAATGCACATATTAAGAAACACAAAAGCCCCACATTGTTAGAGCAAGGGATGGCTCATAAAAATAGAGCACCCTCCCACATAAAGTAGAGATCACATTGCAGATAAGGTGTGATACAAATATAGAAGAGACAAATGCCTCAATAAGATTTGCCAGTTATAAAGCGAGAACTTCAGTCCAAGGGAGCATTCATGCAAAAAAGAAATTGATGGAGCCTATTGCAAATGTAGTCAACATGTAGAGAAAAATCATGGGATCTATGGAGTTAAGAGAAATGGAAGTGCCAAATAACAAAGAGAAGCCACCATGCAAGAAATAGTGGAGTGTTTAACGCGAAGTGGGCATTTTTCCATGCAAGGAAAAGAAAGCACTCATGGTAGCAAGGAGTAATCACAAAGAACAGAGGGGAAAATGTGAACCCACATTTGTCCCACATTGCCTATGTGGGGGCATTTTTATATCTTCAAATACTCTGGCAGTTGCATAGAAAGTTTCTTAAAGGGCGCGCCCTTTTAAAAGGGGCAAGTGCACGCAGGTGGGCTCGGATGACCAGAGTTGGACATAGTCAAAGATTAATTTTGAACAAAGACACACGGAAAAAGGTGACATTAGCTGGAATAAGCCACTAAAAAAGTCCAGAATCTGGCAGTCGCTACCTCGCTAGCTAAAAAATCTAAGGATTTTCAACTAGTGACATAGCAAATTTTCAAAAAACCTAGAATCTAGCAGGACAGTGATGGATCCTATGTGGAGATGAGGTGGCGGCATCAGTATGTTATTGAATGACAAGTGGCAACCTAAGAACAAATCAAAGGAGGAAATTTGGCAAGTAGACTACGGATAAAATGTTGACATGGAATCAAGTGAATGAGATCGTGACACACGGAAGATCATATGGTTCTCGCTATGTCGCTAAAGAAAAGATGTAGGGAAGTTAGTATAGAAACATAGTGAGTGCCTAGGTGGCGGGGCCAACTGGAAATGAAGTGGTGATGAGGTGGCACCATAGGTTCAAATAAATATCGATGCATAGGATGCTGCTACATGTCCAGATTGACGGATGGTGAAATTCTACAAGAAGAAGATGCTTGCTAGTTAAACAAAGTGGGAATGCAGGCATGTGACACATGGCATTAGGCCCGGAGTAGATGGTGACATGGAAGATGATGCAAATTGAGTGACTAATCAGGAAGTGCCACCTAGCGGCTAGTTGTATCATCAAAGAGCAAATTTCAAAGGCTTACGCCACTATGGTAAAGGCTTGAGCTTATGCACGAAAGTTAAAAATAAAGCCCCTGTGGTGTTATGCCCAGCATAAGGTCGAGAGGTGGATGTTAGAAGCATTATGACCTTACAAAAATGAAGCTCTCGTAAGAACGTAAAAAAATTTTAAAACCTCTTTGGCGATATGCGCACGTGTGAGCGTAAAGGCAAAAAGGGAGATTGAAGGCATAAGAGCATAAGATGTAAAATAAAGGCTTTTGATGCTACACTGGTGCCCATATGGGCATAAAAGCAAAATTTTGAACATTCATGGGAGTGTAAGCATGCAAAGAAAACTTCAGAAGGCTTCGAGGATATGCTAGGGTCATAAAGGCATAAAGGAAACTCATTCCTGTATGAACGTAAAGCCAAATCTTGAGGCCTCCGATGCTACGAGAAATAGAATTAATTAATGTATATTAATTGATTAATCAAAGAAATTTCAAAATGTCATGGCCCAATGAGAGATGGACATATGGAAATGGCAGATTGGAGGGATAAGTAAAAATTAAGTTCAAATGAAAATTCAGAGAAGATCAACGCATAAAATGAAATATTTAAATAAATTTGAAGTTTTATATAGTTCAGACTATATAATTTTTAATTTTTTCATTTATAAGGATTTCCACAGTCTAGGACATAATTTTTCAAACTGCTACCATGGAGTCATTTTTTATCCAAAATAGGTGATGCAGTATACCGTTGGAACCAGGAAGAAGTAAATTTTCTAGTTTTGAGATCAGATTTTGCACAGCAATTCCTCAGTTTAGTCTAAAAGCAATTTTGTAATTTGTAGGGCATTCTCAATAAAAGGTGTAGAATTCATTATGGGATGTTAGAATCAATTGGGGAACATATATTAATGTTTGTTGAAGCCTAAAATGAATTTTGGAAATGCTTCTACGCTTCTTGAGTTCATTTTTTAACCAAATTTTGTCGTTCTAGATCAAGCATCAAATTAGTTACTTATTCAATCAGATATTTTAGATGTATTGTGCTTTTTGGAGGCAAAATTGATTCAAGATTTGATTCACTAGTTGAGGGGAGAGTATAGAAAGAAGTTATTCAGTTGCAGGAGATTAAATTTCAAGTGGACAGATGTTAATTGCATAAGACATCCAGGAATTCACTTCTTGCTATATATTTCTTTCTTTCATTCATTGTATGGGTGGGAATTTTGGAAAGTTTTCTCTGGAATGAAGGCATTTAGTAGAATTGGCCTGGAATTGATGAATTTGAGTGGAAGATCTAGGATGTGCTAGTTCTAGACCATGAAGCTTTTGCTTTGGCTGTGATACCCCCTTCCCATCCCAACATTTTCTCATTCCCACCATTTTCTTTCCTATATGATAGCATTTTTTCATTGAATAGTCTTGTTTATTACGTTCTTTGTGAGTTAATTTCATGCATTTTCATGTGTTATTTCAAGGAAATTAATATAGTGAGCAGCAAGTGTTTAGTTTCAGTTCAAATCTTGTCTCCTTTCTCAGATGAGCTGTGATGTTTTATGGTCTTTGAACAAAGATCCTAGATCATAAGTGCAGTCCCTTAAGGCTATATGTTGCTTCATTTTTGCTTGTAATTCAACAAATAATGTAAATGCTTTAGAGATTCAATTAGGTTAGAGGTTTTTTGAGGGGAATATCGAGTAAGAATGAGATTTAGTTGAACATTGATGTCTATTTACAAGGTGAATGGATAGCTCATATATCTGAATATATGAATAAGTATCAGATATCCAAAATGCATGAGGGAGATTCATTAATTGCCCAATGGATCAGGTAGTGATCAACTATAGGATCATTAGTTTTTTGTCTATACTTGGTTTTCATTTGCTTTCCCCACCCACATAAAATCAAATCATAATTCAAATCATCTTTACCTTTTATGTTGAAGAGCTATAATAGAATGCCCTTAGTCAGCTTATGCATGTCATAGATTTGAATTTAGCTACTATAGATCTATGTTATTTCATGAGTAATTAGGAGATATAAGGGGTTTCATCTACAGTGAATAGATTCGAGGATATGTTTTGTACTAGTACGATATCAATTGAATCTGAGGTCTACCCACCTAGGTCTTACAGAGCCTGAAGTAGAAGAAGAGTCTTGCCTTATAGTTGGCCCTGTGTTTGAAATGATATGTTGAGAATGGGAGTTAGCTGCCCCTAGATATGTCATATTCTCATGGGGATAATTGAAAACCCTCTAGCATTTTCAAACACCAATAGGTTATAGGAACAGCAAAATTCTACTTTTGCAAGGAAAAAAACTAAGAAAGGAACTATTCTAATAAAGAAATTCACTCACCAATTGGGCCCCCTTGGATGAGTGAACAAAAAATAATCATCAAGTCTGAACATGGAAATTTGAACTCTATATTCTATTCATTCATAATAAGAAATTATATTTGAAAAAAAGATTCTACTCTTCTGAATGGAACAATCTACTCTATTTCCTTCTAGTCAAACTAGGAAAAGATCAAAATCCCTTTTCAAGGTTAGAATTGAAACTATTTAAAGGAAAGATTCAACAACTTCCTACTCCTAAAATCACTTCATCAATGAGGACCAATTATAGATCATAAAGTTTACAATCAAAATGGTTATTAACTACATTTTAACTCCCCCAGGAATATAGTAGGTTGAGGAAGCTATCTTCATCTGCTGCCATATCAGAATTCACATCATGATCTACTTACGTGGTGATTCATCAATCATCTAGTTGGCTTTGACTTAGTGTTGAAATGTTGTCTTTAATATGCATAGCAACACTTGTAAAGCATTAAATGCAACATCTTCTACATACATGCATTAATTTCATCATCAATGTTAGAAAAGGTAGAATGTTCAAATTATGGCTCTTTCAAATCCTATGACTACAAGAAAGGAACCTACCCAAATATAGCATGCATGGGGAAATATTTATCAGCACGTAATATCCTTCATTAAACCGTAAAAAAAACCATAGATTCAAGAAAACACAACATATCTGATCAATCTATACTTCAATCTTTATGCCTTAACATATAGATAGCATATTCATCAAACATAAGTTCTTTTGCTTAAACCATAGAGTCATAAACTATTTCTTGCAAGATAACTATTAAAAACAAGATAAAAAGTTTTCAAAATAATGGCCTTTTAGAGGCTCATTAGTAAGGAACATATTAGGTGGGTTTAAACCTAATACCAAGAAGCATAAGATAGGGACAAGCCTAAGGATGAACTAAATCCTATATTCAGTAGGGCTAAATCTTAGTTCTCAGCCAACATTAATAGATTCATTAGGACTCACTTCACTTTAGGCTCTATAGGGCCAAGGTGGGAAAACCTTAGGGATTTAATCTTACTAACTTGATATTCTTCTCTTTAAGACTATCCCCTATAGTAGATATTGGTCACAAATTTTCTTAGGTTTGCGACAAATTCCTTGACTACAATAGCTATTTATAATCAACGGTAAAACTATCAAAAATAAGTATTGACTAGCACTTTTAGTTCTTCAATACATAAAATGGTAAATTAATATTCGATTGATGATTGAATCAGCATAACATAGGTATGCAGCAGAAAAAACATGTGACCTCTAAATTGACCAATCCCTTATCCATTAGGCATTCAATAAATTAGAAATACACACATGGATACCTAAAATATACTAATATATCTAGACATCTGATCTATCTATCTAGCTTACAAATAGACAACAATTTTCAAACAAAGTTTGTACTTATCAAATCCTCCTATGATTCTTGTAGTTTTGTCAATGCAATATCAAGCAAATTACTTAGGTACTTGGCCCAATAGAAAGACACATAGCAACATACAACTTCAACACAAGTTGCAATTGGACAATATGCACTTTGGGCATAGTCAACAAAAAACTACAAACCCATAGAAAAGGAGATAAAATTTAGAATGAAATTTTAAATAAAGTTTTTTATTCATTCCTTTAAATTAGTACATCATGTATATATAAAAACTGAAAGGATACACAATAGGATGACTGTATAACTTAAATGCTTCAAGAGAAATACAACTATTGTTGTTCATAATAGAGGAAAATATGTTGAGAAATGTGGAATCACAATTCTAGAACTGGATCCAACCTTGTGAGTCATAGTCATAAAAATTTGAACCTTTACAAAGAGGAAAGAAAAGAGATTTATAGAGAAGAAGAAAGCTCTCAGATCAAATCCTAATAGTGACATGTTTCATGCTGAAACTTCTTCATCCTATTGCTGTAAAAACTTCTCCTCTTTTTCCATCTACTAGAAAATCAATTCCCATTAATGTTGTTTGCAAAATGTCTGATATATCTCCTTAAAGTAATCACAAAAACTCTCACCTGAAGAAAAAATCTTATATGCATCAAAGGTATAAGAGTTTTCCATCTAATCTTGCTTTGTCATGTGCAACTTTTGTCATGAGTATTCAACTATATCCTGTCAACAAAATCCTATCACTTTCAACTTCTCATTTAACATTCAATTCTTCCTTTAAATTGGTCAGTGAATCAAATATTATCCAAAGATCATCCAAATCTTATATTATTCAGTCAAAAAACATCCAATCTACATTTACACTGAGGATGTCACGAAATCATAAAACCTCATAGCTTCTTTTGGTGAATACCTGTGTAAAATTTGACCTTGGAAATGAAGACTACATCTTCTCTTGGTTCTGCCAGTATATCACACTACATATTTTGGGTAATAATGGTGCCTCTAAGATCGATTTGAAATTTCCAAGCCCATTCCATGAATAGAGCAATTCAACTTAACTTCTGGTAATTTCCTAAGTCCTTTCAATCTACCTCATGATCCTACTTCAAACTTCAATCTTGTAACATTGCATCTCAAATCAATTATCCCTTTGAGGTTACATGACCCTAGCATTGTAAGACTTCATACTTTACTTTACAATTCCTCGATATGCACCTTTGTTGTAGCTTTAGAGCTCTTTCTCTCTCCTCCTCTAATCACATGATGACCTCCCCAAATCTACCACATGCCCCCCTTATTATGCAATTTAATTGGTTAAAATTCCTTTTAAATTTGCATTCCAACTAGTTGCGGGTGTGCCCCACCACATGTGACTCTATTTCTTTTAAGAGATGTCATGTCTTAAGACATATTAATATCCAAGATTTTTTGTTTAAGAGGCTTATGGAAAACTATCACGCCACCAATGTGGGATAATCCTTTTTGAAAATCTCAATGTCTACCGATATGCCTTAGTTGAGAGTATTGCCTTTACTACTCCTCACTTGGATTGCTTCCTCAATGTGGGGTGGGAGGGGGGGATTATTCACGTGTCATGCCTACTCTACCTTCTGGCTCGTGGGATGCTCTATCTTCTTCCAACACCATGGAGTTAGCTTCTTTTCTTGTAGGTCTACAGACCCCTTCCATATTTTTTGTCAAGCATTGGATGCCCCTTATCATGCCATGCTCTTTCTGCCCTAGACATGGAGTTGTTCCTCTCTTGGATTCCTTGTCTTCTACATTCTATGGCTTTGGGTGGGGCTCTCTTCACCATCTCTTGTTCTCATTGATTAGAGCTCTACCCTTCAATGCAAATTTTCTCTCTGCCATGGTCTCTCAATATACTTATCCATTTCTTTTGAAAGTAGTTGGAGTTTCTTATTAGAAGGAGACAGAAAGTTCCAAATCCCACACCTATTTTTGATGCTTCTTAGCATGTGGCTTCGGGTTTCCTTTCACTTGTCGACCACACCTTTTCAAGCTACCATGTCCCCTAGTTCTTCTCAATGTTCTCAATGTGGAGCTTAGCTCTCCAAATTCTACAATGGATATTTCTTCATCTACTTGATGTGGACTAAAATTGGATAACACCTTTTTCATGGATGATTATTCTCTTCATGGAGAAAATCTCTTTCCTTATGTCGTGTTCTTCCCCTACTTTCATGTCATTGCCTTGTCTACTCCTCCATGTCATGGAGCTCCTCTCCCCTTAACATTGTGGATGTCCTTCACCTCTATCATGTGCTATAGCATTTCATGCCTCCCCATGGATGACTTTGGAGCTCTCTTTCATAGTCAGGAATATCTTTAAAAAAAGGAAATATATATCATCTCACATGCACATCTCCCAATGCACATTCCAACATTAGTGGGGAGAAATGAAAAATGTGACTAGAGATGCTAGCCAATTTATTCAACATTTCACTTTTTACCAATTTGAGAAGAACTAAAAAATGAACTATAGGAAGGCCATGCCCTAAACTGCAATCACTATAATTAGTCCCTAGTGATATCTGATGAACCTCTATAAGAACATTAATAATGCTTCTTTATCCATCAACCTTATTCCCACCTTTTGTTATGTTGTGACTACTCAATGTCACCTTTTCAAATGGTGTTATGCATAGATTGAAAAACTCTTAAAAGATTTAAAACACTAATCTTCTTCAAGCATCTTGAAACCACTCAATACTTCGTCAAGCTAATAGAAATATTCGAGCCCCAAAGTGGGTTCAGCTAAAAAACAAAATGAACTAAAACATACGATACCTCAAAATGATACAATGAGCATCTAGAAATTATTAAAATCAAATTCTACCATTTGAAACATCATTAAAACTCATTTTATCACTTATTTGCAAATTGTGATTCACTAATAGGAAGGCCTGAAAGCTGGCTTTAAAAATTGACATAAATATATACCAAGGATCTAAAAGTTGACATGTCAATACTCTATTCTACATTCCTACACCTTGTCAAATTTTGTGTCATAACGACACCTGTGTCAAAAGATATTGACTGTTAAAGTTGCCTAGTCAAAACTGCCTGCAACAAAACATGTTAGAAAATAGGAAAGTAAATTTGAATTCAGATTTGAAAATAGGGCAAACAGATTCTTGGGGGCTTGAAATTGGGGAATTAGTTCATTGCCATGAGGGTAATATATATCTATGATTTCGGCTCATGATGAATAATAGGACACATTTGGTGAGAGTGCAAAGTGGGGTACTCAGATTTACAGAACTGGAAACATCTGTAGAAATGCGATTTGTGAAAATGGAATGGACCTGGAAAAATGTCTAGATGGATTGGTCAAGACGTGTGAATTGGTACACTTAAAGAATTTTTAGAGTAGAAAATAGTGTTACAAACCAATAAATCTAAAAAATAATGAATTTAGAATTATGACATCACGAACAGGGGTGCTAATCAATCTGCACTTCTTAACACTAGTAAAAAGTTATAAACTACATTTGGAATCTCATTTGACAACTAATAAAATGGATTCATCATATGCTCAAATATAGAACATAAAAATTGTGTGACCTCTAGAATGCAATGCAAAAGGAATTTTCTCATTATGGTCAACTGGGTCAAAGTTGGTCAAATAGGGCCTCCCAAAATTCAAGGCAATATGCATCAACATGATAGAGATAAGTAACCAACTTTGAGGGACTTAAAACCTAATCAAAACATATCAAAATGACATAAAAAATTAAATATAGGTTCATTGATATGCATAGTAAATACTCCTAAAGTGGCAATTCATGAAACATAACCAAGTACAAGATATTCAAATGCAAACTGGGCCTTTTGTCATTGTTTGACACTTCAGAAAAAATGTAAAAATGAACATTGCTTGAAACATAAGCTTCATAGAATGACTTAGAATGTCATTTTATCATTATAAGACACATATTCATACTAAAGGCAAGGTGTTAGAAACATAAAACACCTCCTAGGCCTTAAAACAATAGTCAGGTACATAAGCAAGAAAATGCATTTATAGGACTCAAAATGACTCAAAAAATTGGAATGGTACTCAAAATGGGAATGCAATTTTGAGTCCCATCACCCTTCTTCACCATATCTAGAAAAAATACCACTAAGCCCACCTCCATCTATCCTCTTCTAATTAGTAGGTTTTGGTTCACCTTCAGCACTTAGTTTAGCCTTTTCCAAGTTATCCTACTTCTCCTTCCCTCTAGCATTACCTTGACTTTTCCTCTTCAACTTATCTCCTAGCTTCAGAGCATATTGATAAGCATCCTCAACTAAAGAAATATCCATCACACCAACCTAATCCTAAATATTTAATCTCAAACCATTAATGTATCGAGTTACCTTTTCCTTTGACAATTCTCTATGTCCAAATCAAATAGTCAACTTGTAGAGCTCCTTGGTATAATCCTTCATAGTCATATATTTCTACTTTAGATTCTATAACCTCTTAAACCACTCAAGTTCATAATTATTAGGAATGAAATTTTCCTTCAACTTAGTCACCGTCAACCTCCACCTAGTGATCTTCATTTCACCTTCTTCTTATTTGTCTCTTTACAGTTCTTTCTACCAAAGAGCAACATGTCCTTCCAGCTTAGTTTGTGTCAACCTCACTGTAAGCTGATTCTCAATATCCTCAAGCTCAAAGTAGTATTCCAATTCACCAATCCAATCAATCAAGTCTTGAAGAGTTTATGTAACTGAGAAATTAGAAACCTCCATATTATGCTTCAGCTTCAACTGAGATCTAGGTCTAGCAAACTGACAAGCCCTAGTTCTAATAGGTCTCTCCACATGATTAGTTATGTCCTCACCACTAGATCTAAAAACTTTAAAGTCTTTAGCAACTTCTTTATATTCATCATCAGTACCCACATGCCTAGGTATACCACCTAAATCACTCATAATTTTAGCAAACATATTTGAATTCAATGAAGTCTCATATTTGAATTCTACTCTAATCTTCTCTAAGATCCTTTCTTCCACAACATCTCTAAGATCATCAATTCCCCTAGGGTCCAATCTTTTTGGAGGCATCTTCCAAAAATTTTGCAAACCCGAAGCAATAAATCCACCAATCTAGAAGATCAATCAGCTCTTCAAGATCAACCTTCTCCAACCCAAGACCCTGGTGCAAAACTACATCAATTCATCAATTTGTCCACACACTTAGGAGAACCTTTGCTCTGATACCACCTAGTGCAGTGCAAGGTAGGAGAATTCCCAGAGGAGATGTCTTATCCCATAGAAAATAACCACATAGTAGAAACACAACAACAATTCAAGATCTAATACTAAATCAGAACTCTTTATTCATAAAATAACTGACTACATGCAATGTGTCAGGCTGTAAGGCCTTCCAAGTTACAATCAAATACAATGAAAGTAATAGTTTTGCAAGATCCCTAAAGATCCAATCCAAATCATAATCCCATCTAGTCTAGATCTTCACTCTAGAAGAAAACCCCAAGGAAATATTAACTTGTGCTCACAAGCCCACAAAGAAATCTCCAAGTTTTCAAGCCGCAACTGGTAGCTCTTTAAATTTTGCTCCTACACTTCATCCTCTTCTCTAAGCTAGATGAACATAATGCCTAAAGACTCCACAAAAATCCCTACTTATACCCAACTAAGCCACAAGTTGGCCTAGTTCATCACAAATTAAATTAAATCCCTTACATTAAATATATGTTGAGCCACAATTCAGCCACAACACAAATTAAATATCAAAAGCTAGCTCACAGATAACTTGACATCAATAGGAACCAAAACCAAGTCAAGCATCAGCAAATTCCCAAGCATTTTTGAGCTCCTAGTGCATACAAAGTACCACAATGTATGACAAGCTCCTAGAAGCAATAGAGTTCCTTCATTGACTAAGATGACTCAGGAAACACTACTGACGAGCTCCTAGTATTTGTCGAGTGCCCTAAGATTCATCAAACATCTTCATTAACCGAGTCACTTTATTAACACAACAGCCAAACCAACCCAGTATTGATCAAGTGACACTTTATTCTTCAAAACAAAATCCCTCCAACATGTAGGATTGCAAGCCAACCAAGGATTCTTTTGCATCACTTTGAGTTATGGTATGGATATGCACCTAATGTGAAATATTTTAAAGTTTTTGGAATCAAACGTTATATATTGAAGGATAACAAACTTAGAAAACATAATGCAAAGATTGATGAAGGTATATTCTTAGGATATTCTACTAAAATAAAAGCATATAATTTTTTTAATTCTAACATGAACAAAGTTATGGAAAGTAAAAATGTGAAAGTTGATGAGTATGTAGAAAAGAATGAAGATGAGTGTAAGAAGGAACCTGAAGATTATATAAATTTCACATACATTGATGAAGGTGAGCCCAGTACTTTGTCTAATCATGAGAAGAAATTTGTCAAATAGCAGCAACTAATGCATGTCAAGTCATAGCTATAGCATGTTGTGTAATGCCCCACCAAGGGATCAAAAGAATTAATCTAAAATATCACTAAGTTTTCTAAACAATTTTTTTTTTAAACATGAAAGTAAAACCATTCATAACATTTGTGGAAGCAATAGCAAAAATTCAAGTAAACATAACATACATAACATATTACATTCTTTTAAGATCCCTTAACGTTGAATTACATCTAAACTAACTATTCATCTATCATTAAATCCTTAGCAATGATACATCCAAAGTTCTTAAACAATATACAAGTGTCCTTTTTGAAATTTACATTTTAGTTTAGCTCAATTATCCACTGTACATGTCACAAGGTATGAGAGTCTTAAAAGAATAAACATCCATGTAAAGAAAGTACATCATCATACTAACTCTAATCCATGATGCAATAACATAAATAAAACCATACATGATACATCATCACAAAAGATATAAACATCCATCATAAAAGATAACCATATATCACAAACATAACTAACTAAGTGCACGGTTCCTCCCAACCATTAATAGCATCATTAGACCATCGTGGATCCTAGCCATCCCTCCGTGCATAACATTCCAAATCACCGAAGAGATCATCGGTATTAACATAGTAGGAATGTCATGCCTAAACATACTACATCATATACAGAAAGTAATCTAACATGCAAATATAAGCATAAGATAACATCATCTAACATATGTTAATCATCAATGAAGGATATATATCCACCATCATAAAGGACGCATCAGCCACGACGTCTCAGATGGATCTCAAATGATAAGAGTGATAAAGCACTACCACTCGACCACATGGAACCTAAATAGTCCACTCCCACCGTGCTGAGGAAATAATCTCAAGTCCCAAACAGGCTATCAAAATCAGATAGCATAATACTCTCTAAATCCAGGAATCCTAAAAGTACACTAACTCAAAGGTTCCAATCACAAAATCAACATCTAATTTCCAGAGGCACAATAATAAGTACACCACCAGAGGTACACAAAATCTATAGAGGAGACTCAAGCTACATACTAGGGAGTGTCATCACATGGGTGCTTGAGTTACCCTGGACTGGTCTCTCATTAGATCTCGGACCCTCAAGCGTTGAGTTACCCTAGACTGGTTACTCTGAACCCCAGACCCTCAATGTGGCACATGTGGAAACCAAGAAGCCCTCTCAAGAAGACGAGGCACTCATCCCATCCTTAGTTTATACAAGCACTCAAGGCACGGGTGGATCAAATATCTCTAACTTATCTTTTTAGTGTGTTTCCTCACATAAATGTTAATTACTAGGTTATCACTTATTACATAACTTGCATTAGGTTACACTGGTATTGACCACTTTGGGCCCTGGACCCCTATACAAGCCACTGCCATAGTCATGTACCTAGACAACCTCTCCTAAGCACATAAATCCATAGTTGTGTCCCATACCACAACACTCATAAAGATCAAACTCAGTTCCTTAACAGGAAACCTAACAATAAGATGGTACTCCCATCCAAGAATACATAAAACTCCTCAAAATAAACCTCGTAAATATAATCTCTACTATAAATCACAATATCCATTGGTTCTCAACAAGCAACCAGAGAATATCTCAAAGCGATACTGATCAAAGACTCCAAAATGGTTGAGTCAAAACATATCACAACATGACATCATAAATCAACATTTCAGTCCCATCATGGCGAATGGAAAGTAATCCAAGGATAACTGATCGATGACTCAAAAATGGTTAAGTCCAATGTCTCAGATACATAAGAATCTCAGCTTCACATATGAAGATTGAAAAGCCTTAACAATCAGTAGATACAAACATCTCATAGAGCATACCATCACATAACCATGGTTGGGTTTAGAAAGATTGAGACCAAATAAGATCAACATGCCATCACAATCGCATAACCTTCGAGCCTCTGGTAACAACCTAAGACTGGTCAACAATCTAGTCAACCCAAAACCCAAAACAAGAAGCATAGAGAAAACACAATGCAAACACATGTTTTGGTTTACTAAAATCACATAACTGAATAATGTGTAGAGGTTTTGAGTTTTCGTTTCAAGTATTCTAAGAGTAGTCATTTGACCTACAAGCCAACCCGTTTGTTCCCCCGATAGCTTAATCCTTCCATTATTTAAAATAATATTCTAAGAATAGCTAAAGGATAAATATTAAATCATTTGACACTTAATAAAATCATTCACTTTATTTTGCTAAGATCAATCTTACAAATTGAATGACTCTTCTTAATGTTACTTCAACTTTTAACATAAATCAAGGATCATTATTCGTCTAAATTATAAGAGAGCCAATTACTAGTCTTCTAATAAGAAGATTATAAGTTTATTAAAATGATCAATTTAATCAATCAATTAACATAGGTACACCATCCATGACCTATTAACATTCTAATAGTTCTCAATTAAATATTACTAAGTCTCATTATTAAAATATCTAAGGTCATTTATTCAAGTCATGAGAGTACGACTTGTCAACTTCAATATACATACTTCACAACTTTGCTAGAGGAATCAATATTAGCATATCAATTATAACTTTATTAATAACTTAATTATTAATTAAATCTAATTAACTCTAATTAATTTAATTAATAATTACATATCCATGTCAACGTTTCAATTAATATCAGTTGACTAATAACTAACTATAATTTTGTAAGTTAAAAGTCAACTATAATCTAGTACACAAATATTCATATTCATAGTTCAATAATAATAACTTGTTAATATTTAATAACAAGCTATATTGGAAATCTTATTAATAAATCTATAATGACCACATTCGTCATTCTTTCAATGAATACTAATATTCTCTTGATAAAACAATTAAGATTCTATTATCAATTAAATCTAATTAATTCTACGATTAAATTAACTAGTAGCTATGTCAATAACTACATAATTATCAGCTGATAATAGTTTCGTTCATTAAAAGTCAACTATGTATCATTCCATCAATGTTCAAATTATTACTTTACTAATAAAAAATTATAATAAATCTCCAATATTAATATCTCAACTAAATACCTCCTATGTTGGTTGATAAATAGATTAATTATAATTCTTCTACTATTAACTAATCTTAATTAAATTAGATTAGTTAATAAATCATATAAAACTAATGCATAAAACTAAGATTCTACTAAGAGAAGATTGCAATAATATCTTTAATTCATTCAATGCTTTGATATATTATTTTTGTGAAGTTTAAGCATAAAGAACTCTTGGTTATGGGAAATGGAGAAATATTTGTCCTTGAATAAAATAGTCTCAGTACAAGGGCCATATCTCCCTAATGAACCATTGGATTGGGCTGAAATTGAAATATGTTGGAGAGGGCCAAGTTATGCCAATTTTGATTGGAGCGATCAAATAAATTCAATCATGATAAAAAGTTATGAATGATTGAGTTTGGGTCTATCCAAGGGGCAGCGACAGGGCAGTTTCTAATGAATTAAGAATTTCTCCTAAAAGGTAATTGTTCTCTAAATTTACCCATTCATCCATCTAATAGGTTTGTCCATACGCATCTTAAAATATAATTTTGATAGAAAGATTACATCTAAGTATTCAAATTTTCAACTTAAAATTTCTATTTTAATTTCAAATCTTGTCTATCTAATTTCACAATATAAATTTGAACCCAAACCTGATTCAGATCTAATTTCTTTCTTAAATTAAAGCTAGGATTTTCTAATGAGTTCTCTATTGATTTCTTTTGCAACCAAATAAATACATATCTAGATTCCAATTTCAAATTACAGATTCAATCATAGAGAAGTTTCAGACACATATAACAGACACGATGAAGAGAGGAAGAGAAAGAGTGCAAATAGAATATGTGATTATCACGAGTGCACCTGGACACTGATGCTAATTTTTCATGTCTCAGAAGTCCATAGAAAGTCCCTTCCTTCTTCTCATACGCAATTCCTCCAAGATCCAAGCCAACCGATATTCCCACATGACTAGAAGTGCTTGAAAAAGCATGGAAGCATGTAGAAACATATGAGCATGTAGAAGCATATGAGCTTCTCAAATGCATGTAAGCTTTGAAGCTTGTCCAAACACACTAGGAGAGCCTCTATTTAAAGGCCTCTAAGATGCATCTAGAATGTCTCTAGAAACAACTAGAAGATAAGCATGACAACCAAGCATGATTCTTCTCCAACCTTCTAGATGAGTCATAAGGTTGTAGACACCATTTGCTCAAATAAAATGCTAACTCCTAAGTGTAGACAACTAGTGCATACTTAGAGTGCAAACTCCTGTGTTGTCTACATGACAACTCCCGAGAATTTGCCAACTCCTATGTGAGCAAACATTAAAATAATGCACAATCATTAATATAATATTTACTTTACTCTTTCCAATTTAATTTATTTATTTTTAAATCTCATGCACTAACTTTAATAATTCCACTTATTCTTATGTTAATATATTTATATTTTAATCACATAAAATCTAGAATCTTTTAATAATTTTAAAATCTTTTCCACTTTTACATTTCATTTTCAAAACTTAATTGCTAATATATTTATTAGCTTAATAATATTATTATTTAGTCATTTATTTAAAAATGAACTCCAAATATATTATTATTAAAATAAATATTGTCACATTCCAAATTTGAACTTATAACTTTTATTTTCAAATTTAATTATTTTATTTAATTAATTTTTCAATTAATTAAATAAAATAAATATTAAAATATCATATTAATTTTCATTAAATTAAACCATTAATTAAATCTTTTAATTAGGCTTAATTAATAGAAAATACTCCAAAGACTTACAAGGTAAAAATATGAAAACCCATCATAGCCAAAATACATACAAAATCAAGCCAAGGGTTAATATCACGAATTACATCATCTGACGTATTCGAACGGTACTCAACTTAGATACTTATCCTAATTTCCAATTAGAACAAATGGCTTAAAGGGTTGGGATTTGGACTTGAGAATTCATCTCCCCTCTCTTACCATTGAGATAATGTGATAGGGTACGCTCATCTTGGAAAATTCAAGGATGTTGATACCTGGTACCTACAACTTACATAAAAAGCATGCATGTACAAGTACAATATATACTAAACTAAACAAAAAATGGCAGGAAGTGGTGCATCATGTAGATCCCAACTAGCAAGTGACTACGACTCCCTTCCTTAACCACATCAAAAATCCCAAACATAAGAACAAACACACACACCATACACATGCAAGTATGGGATAAGTATCCATAAGAAAACACATGTGATAATAAATCATCTTACTAATCATCATTAATAACTGTAACCACTGAAAATAATCATCATGCATACATGAAATGTAAAGTCTAAGTGATCTCATCACATATTAGCTGAATTCATAACATAATATCTAAAAGTCTCAAAACAATATTGCTAACCATCAACATAAAACTAACCCTAAAAGGGTTTGACAATGATAACAAAAATGTGACCTAGGGGCAGGCACTACATGTTGAGCATCAAGCAATTGGTGCTGAGCATTAGGAAGAGCATGTTGAGCATCAATAAATTATTTCTGAAAAAATAGAAGAACAAGTTGAGATGTAAGAAGTGCTACCTAAAGCTAATCTACAAGATGAATCTAAAGAAGTGAGAAGACATGAGCCTACACTAGAAAAATATTTTAGAAGACACCATAAAACTAATCAAATCATTGGAGACAAAGATTTTGGATTTATAACAATGAACAAGTTGAGCAACCAAACATATCTACTATGTGAATTTGAGCCTAAATCAGTAAAGGATGCACTTGACAATGAACACTAGATTCAAGAAATGAATGAAGAGATTGAGAAGATAGAGAAGAACAAAACCTAGTCATAATTACCTAGACCAAAGCATAAGAATTTTATTGAAACAAAGTGGGTATTCAAAAACAATTTTAATGAGAAAGGTAAAGTCACAAGAAACAAAGCAAGACTACTCTGTAAGGGATATGCACAAGAAGAAGGTATTGACTATGGGGAGATGATTGTCCATGTTATAATATTAGAAGGAGTGAGAACTCTACTTGTATATGCTACTTACAAAGGATTTAAAGTGTACCAAATGGATGTCAAGTCTACATTTCTGAATGGAATTCTAGAAGAGGAAGTCTATGTTGAACAACCTAAAGGATTTGTTGACACAAACAAAAGTGATATGGTATGTAAGTTTCACAAAGCACTGTATGGATTGAAACAAGCCCCTAGAGTATGGTATGAAAGTTGCACACATATTTGGTAAAGATTAGTTTTGCAAGGACAAGTGATAATGGAAATCTATACTTGAAGACTGAATCTAAAAAAGAGTTATTATTAGTTGAGATAATTGTTGATGATATCGTATTTGGAGGAAAGATGCATTGTGTAAATCATTTGCAAATGAAATAAGGCAAGATTTTGAGATGTTTATGTTTGGAGAGATCAAATTCTTTTTTGGCCTACAAGTGCATCAAATGAAGAAAGGTATCTACATTACACAATCAAAGTATATAAAGGAGATACTAAAAAAATTTAATGGAAGACTCAAGACCGGTTAGTACACCTATGGCTACTAGACATAAACTTTCAAAGAATGATGATTATGTTGATGTGAACCAAACCTTGCATAGATTAATGATTGGAAAGGTGTAATAGATTGTTCATAGTAGACCAAATATTGTAGCAGTTGGGATAGTTGCTATATTTTTCGCAAATCCTAAGGAAAATCACATTATGCGTGTGAAAAGAATACGGAGATATTTCAAAGGAATAGGGGATCATAGATTGTATTACAAAGGAATGAAAAGTTTGAACTAATAGTATACATTGATGTAGATTAGACTGGAAATATTGATGACAAAGAAGAACAAGTGGTGGAGCTTTCTTTCTAGAAAAGAGACTAGTTTCATGGACAAGCAAGAAGCAAAATTGTATCTCCCAATCTACAATAGAAGTTGAATATGTAGCAACAATAATTAATTCTTCTAACATAGTGTGGATAAAGAAATTATTGAAAGGAATGAAGGAAGAGATCACTAAATCAATTGTTATATTATGTGGCAACACAAGTGCTATAAATATATCTAAAAATCTTGTGATGCACACCAATACCAAGCATATTTCTATCTAATATCATTACTTGAGATAGTTGGTATAAGACAAAGAAGTAAGATTGGATTATGTGAATACAAAGGAATAGATAGATGATATATTCACAAACAATTTACCTAAGGATGCTCATGAATATCTAAGAGGTAAATTGGGGGTGATTCCCTAACTAAGGCTACTTAAGCTAAGATGGAGCTCTGCATCAAATATTTGATAATTGATGTAGAAGGTCACACTTTAGGAGCTCCATAAAGATATGAAGAGATAAGCACAAGATGTTGAATCAATCATAAGCAAGATGAAAAAAGGAGAATCTAGTTTAGAGAACTAACAAATGGAGATATTTGCATGTTGAAGATGTATGAGATAGATTCATCTGAAGATATTGAAGTGTCTTTGGAATTATTGTCAAAGAAGAAGAATATGAATCAAGTTACCTATGCAGTAATAAGAAAGATTAGAGAGTTCATACATGAAAGAGAGAAATTATGAAGCACTTACCATATAAGAAGACATCTATCAAAGAGGAAGTTAATGTTCTAATATGATAGAAGAAGTTATGAGATGTTACAATTGATGTATAGAGGTGTTTCTTATCATGATTGCATAGATGATAATTAGAATGAAACTAAAAGATGAGATCAGAGAGATTGTTGGACACTAAGAAGAAAAGTATAATGAAACTAAGGATATTAATGAAGGTCTATTACTAAATACAAACGGAGTTGATTGAAGCAATTCAAGTGTTTTGGATTGCATGGTAACTTGTGGTGTTTCTATCAATGTCAAAGAGGAAGATTGTTGGAAACTATAATTGGAACAATTTTTATATTGTCATTCATTTCAAACCTTACTGGTGAAATATTTACTACTTTAGTAGAGCACCATATCAAGATTATTTATGAATAGGATTTGAGAAGAAGAGATGCAAAGGAGACCTAGTGGAAAGGTCGAGTTATGTGGAATCACAATTGGTACTTGATCACTTGGACTTTGGCAAGATAATGTTATGCTTAATCACAACTCTAAGTGGATAAGATGGTTGAGTTGAAGCCTAGAAGAGATGATCAATGAAGGACCAAATGCATAAGATTAACCAAGAAATAGAGTATAAGATTAAGGAACTTATAGTTGAAGCTAAGCTCTACTTCTATCAACTGACTAAATAATTATGGTCAAGAAAAATACAATGTCAAACGTGCATCAATAAAAGTATGAATGAAGATAGTTTAAGCTAAGTAAGATAGTTAGTATTGACTAATTTATTTAGTGATGACCAAGTTTGAGGAATACAATATCGACCAAGTATCAATATTTTTTATTTTGTGAAGAAATTGAGATTCCTAGCTGATATAGTTGAAGTTTTGGATTCATCAAAGAACATTAAGGATAAGTATTGATGAGATGGAGCATTTAATGTTTGAGAAATTGTATTTGAGTGTTTCTAAACATTGATTCAATAAGAAATTTTTCAAAGTATCTAGAAGGAGAAGGAAGAAACAAAATGATGGAAGGATTTGACGAATTTGACAAATTTGACCTAGCCCTAAGATCAATGATGATGTTTAAGAGGTAAAAGATAAAAGCTACCTATTCAAGGAGGCATAAGGATTAACCTAGAGAGGTTAGCAATGTTGATTTTTTTGACTGGTGAACTGGAGAAGAAGGATAAAAAGAACAAATAGAGAAGAGGTTAAGAGTGGTTACGTGAATAATTTTCTAAGAAGAGCATAGATTAGAGATGGCGACATGAATGGAGTTCAGTCAATGAATTAGCACATGAGCTACATTGTGACCTATATTTACAAAGTGAGTTGTACTTATTAGATTAGCATGTTATTACTTTCTAACTATTGTATCAATTAAAATCCTTTAATCAACATTGACCAAAAAGTCATTTGTAAATCCTTTAATCAAGGTGACATTCTAATGGGATATTCTTAAGTCATTTAACAAGGCCACTCCTAAAAGGGTGATTAAATCTTTTAATGAGGTCATACCTAAAAGTGTGTTGTATAACCTTTAACGGGGTTGTCTCCTAATAGAGATCCCTTCAAAAGAGTGAAAATTGGATAGCATGTTATTGGTGATTTTTCCCAAATTGGGTTTTCACATTAAATCTTGGTGTCATGCCTATGTAAGTTTTGTTTCAGATGTTTTATTATTTAATGTTTTACATTCTACAAGTTAGTGATTATTAGGACAATGGATTTTAGGTTTATGTTACTAATAAGTTTCTATAGAGATCGAGTTCTTTAAATAATGGATCTAAGTTGTTTGAAGTATTCAAAGTTCAATTGGTACATCTAGACCTGTGGATAACTGATTCAACCCCCCCTCTGATTTATTCTAAATTATCCTAACAGTCTTTTGGTGTGATAATGATATGGGAGGCCAAAAAAGGAGAAGGAAGTCATCAAATTGTAATAAATGGAAGAAGAGAACTCAGGTGTGGGATATTCTGAAGAATGGGGGTTAAAACCCTTTCATGGAGAAATTTCACGGTGACAAGCCTAAGTTTACCAAGTTTTTTCTTAAGGGATGGACTAAAGGGACATTTGAGATTTCTAGGAGGACCTACACCATTACTAAAGAGCTCATTTCACAAGTGACGGGCACTCCAATTAATGATAAAAAGTTTTATAGAGATAGGAAATTCTTGTATGCTATTGTGGAAGAGTTTCCAAAGGATTAAGAGGAACATGTTTCCCTAGATAAGAGAGGTAAAACCTACTTGTTGAAAATATTTAGAATAACTAAGAGGGGGTGAATCAGTTATATAAGGTCCAAAACAAATAAAACTTTTTAGTGATTAACATACATATCCATAAAACCATATCATGCATGCATCCATTAGATCATTACCTTAACTTAGTATGTCATTATCCTAGGTCAAAATAACTTTGTAGAAATATAAACATGAAATTCCACAAACTCATTCACACAATTTGACATAAATATTTTACATGGAAAGCCAATTTGGAAAGAAAACCCACTAGTAACATGCTACCCAATTTCACTCTTATGAAGTGATGCCCTATTAAAGGTTATAATACACACTATTAAATGTGACCTGTCTAAAGGATTTAAATCACCCTATTAGGAGTGAACTTTTTTAGAGGACTTTAGAATATTCTATTATAATGTCACCCTCTTAAAGGATTTATAAATGACTGTTAGTTCAACCTTAATCCAAATGATTTTTTTAAAATGATACAGTTGTTAGAAAGTAATAAGAGGACTTGATCAGACAATAAAGTACAACTCACTTGTAGATTACAGATCACTGGTTCAATCTTCCATTCTACTTGGCATTCATACTCTTCATCTTTGATAGCTTGGTCACTCTTCAAACATTCATCATCTTAAGCCTTCTTGCTTTGTATTCCAACTATAGTATCTTCTATTTGGCCACCATATGAAGCAACACCCTAGACTTCTTATCTTCCTTAGGTTCTCGCACATGAAAACATTTGTTGCTAGCCTGCTATATCTATAAATAGAGAATTTAGGTCTTTTTTTGTTTAACCATAATCATCCACTTTAGGGTTAGGTAAGATTCAATGAATCTACCCATTTTTCCATTTCAATCCCTCTAGAAACTTCTTCTACAATCTTCCTTGAGTTCACCTCAAAATAGTTTATCTTGAATTCTTTGCCACTAGCTCATCATAGAAATTTTCTACATGCTTCACACAATTCAAGAAATCAACTTTGGTGGCTTAGATTCATCAAATCTTTGATTTAACACATTTTTTGTCACTCGGCATCTACACTAATCACAAGGAAATAATAGTCTTTTGATGCTCAGCCAACACTACGTTACTCAACATCAACGACATCTTCTCAGCTCGGTCACAATTGTGCTTTTCCTAATGCTCAATATTAACCAAATTTTACTAATGCTTGACACTTACTAAATTTTTTTCTCGGCCTGAACTAAGTTTTCTCAGCTTACACTACTTTCTTAGCCAAGCTTAGCGGACACATATGAAAACACTTCTTCTTGACTTAGCTAAAGTAATTGTTGTCACAAAAGTTTGCTCCCTTGTCCAATTTATTTACCTAATGACAACCTCGCAAAAAATGGAAACAACCTCCTAGATTTGGGACTTGAACTATAAGGCTTAGTCTCTAGAGAAGGTTGGCTTCCTCTACTATTAGGATGCACTTAAAATATTATTTAAGAGAAAAGGGAGAAGAAATGCATGAAAGTAACTATCTAACCTATTCTAAAGAGATAATGCACCAAAATAGGGTGTTCAAACATATCTCAACCAATACATGCATAGTACCATTATTATGACAATCCAAAGATATATAGATTCAGACTTTCTTTAATCTATTAACTACATAGAGGTAAGACAACCACATGAGTGGCACAAGGAAAAAATTATTCACTGCTTATCATTCATGGGCCAAAAAAGATACAAAAATGTAGATTATAGATATCTACAGTACATTAAAGAGAGGTAGACAAAGCTTACATAGTACATCGACAACTAAAGGAGATAAGATAGGATGTTGTATAATTTAGAGGCAAAGAGGGAATTTACAATAGCATGCCAAGGTAATTCTAGAGAAATAGAGAGAACATCTGACCCTAAGAAAGAGTACAACATTTTCTTTTATAGTGCAATCATAACTTAGATAACTTCCATCATAAGACAAAATTCAACCACTACAATCAAATCTATAGAGAATAATCACTACAAAATTGGAAAGATCTTATCATAGTGCAAATCCATACTATAGAAAATCACTTCCTCACCAAACAAAGCTCTGAGAGGTTAGGAATAACGGTTATTAACTTTCGACTAAATGGATGGATCAACAGGCAGTGGTGGAGCATCTCTTTGCATTTATCAAACCTAGGGAATGATGAAAGTGGTTGCAGGAGATTGGAGAGATCAGATTCATCATCAAGGAACTGCTTCCACTACAATCAACTTGCCAAATCAACCATGTTATTTGGTCAACTAGAGTTATCCATCAAGCCTTTCCACATGGACCAAACATCTCTTACCATTTTACCACTCTGGTAGTATTCAATTTTATATCTTATGTTTCACCACCCATGATTATAGCCTCACCACCACCTTTCTTTAATAATAGTTCTAACTTGTGAAACTATGACCCATTGATTATCATTACTTCATAGTTTGCCTCTAAAATTTTCCATTAATCGTCACAACCCTACAAGGACTGAGATCTTGAATACATACACACCATTGCAACTTTAACCCAAGGCTCACCTCTTATCCTTACAACTAAGCAAACACAAGGCAATCATGCCTTCACTACCTTGACTTCAGGTTCACCTTTTATCCTTGCAACCAAGAGAAATAAGAGGAATGGCTTGATTGTGACTCAAATCTTAACCTCCTCTTAACCTGTTGTGACCATGCGTTGGTCATAGACTTGAAAGATCTAATGGTGTGAAATGTATCCTTAAAACACTAAAGGCTTTTCCTTTTCACCATGTCTCAACTTAAGCCATAGCATGTTAATATAATCTTGCAATCAAGTGAAGACAAAGAAAAGTGTACTTTCACCACCCTAACCTTGGTTAAGCCCACTAACTCTATGACAATGTGAACACACGGTCATGACTTGAAATGTTCTAAGGCATGACATGAAATAAAGGATATAGCTTCTGTTATATTATCTCATAAAAAAACCTAAGTGATCATTGAATGGATTGTTATTTGAATTTAATTTCTGGCAGGAGGGCAGTTTTGGTTAACAGTAACCCTTCACTTTAGCATTAATTAGATCAAAAATACATCATATCATCCATGTCTTACTTTGTCTTATTGATCCTCTTATACACTAAATAACTCAACCTTTCTTTACATCCTCTAATTAGCTTTTTTTTTCAATCTTATTCATCAATCAAACAAATGATAGCATTTAGACCAAAACGTAATTGTCCCACCAGCAAGTAGAAGGTTTGACATTATTGACAAAATAATTATTGTTCCAAGATAGGTTCTACACTTCAAACAATCTTTGTTCAACAATATCTCTCTTTGGCATTGATGGCAAACCAATACCAATAATAATACCAAAGAGAAACTTAATATCTTTGAAATATCTCCCTCTATCAATATATGTGCCTCATTCTTTTTCCTTCTCTGATTTGATCTTTCTGATATCTCCTTCTTTTAATTCTCTCTACTATCGCATCTCCCTCTTTCTTATATCTTCCTCTTTGCAACAATGTCAAATACTTGTCATCTATTCATGTAGATATAATCAATTCAAGTTCTCCCTTTGTCACCTTACATGTGACTGTAAATCTTCTGGTTCAGCTCTTTTAGTACTTTAGATAGCTCCTAAAGTAAGATCCACTGCACCAAATTTTAAAATATGACATTCAACTCAGTTGATGCAGAGCACTACTCTTGCTTCGTAAGTAGCTTTGGATAGGGGTATCACCCCTAGTTTACCTATAAGATATTCATGCATCCTTAGGTAAAGCTTATGTGAATATAACAACTATCTGTTCTTTTGTATTCACATATTTCATTCTCCCTTCTTTGTCTTGAACCAGCTCTCTCAAATAACAATACTTTATTGCAATGTGCTTTGTCTTTGTGTGCATCATAGGATTCTTTGATATGTTTATAGAACTTTTATTGTCACAATAAAGTACCACAAGTTCAGTAATTTCTTCCTTCATTCTTTGAGTAGCTATTTGATCCATACCACATTTGTGCAATTCACTGTAGTAGCCACATATTTAGCCTCAACAATAGATTGTGATATACAATTTTGTTTCTTGCTAGTCTAGGTGACCAATCTCTTTCCTAAGAAAAATTCTCCACCACTTGTACTCTTTCTGTCATCAATGTTTCTAGGCCAATCAGCATTTGTATAGGCTCTTAGTTCAAACTTATCATTCTTCTTGTAGTATAGACCATAGTCTTCTATTCCTTTCAAGTATCTCATGATCCTTTTTACAACCATCAAATAGCTAATGCAATTTCAGGTCTACTATGAACTACATATTGCAATTTTCCAATCATAGACCTATACAATATTTGATGTACTTTAGTAGTATCATCAATTTTGGATAGTTTATGTCCTATCACCATAGGAGTAATAAGAGGTTTTGAATCCTCCATACCAAAAAATTTCAATATTTCCATTACATACTTAGATTGAGTGATGTAAATACCATATGTCATCTTATATACTTGCAAACCAACAAAGAACTTTATCTCTGCAAACATAGACATCTCAAATTCTTTCTTCATTTCATTTGTAAATTTCTTACACAATGCATTTTGTCCTCCAAATATGATAGCATCAACAAATATTTTATTTCAAAAAATCTCTTTACCTCCTTGTGTCTTCAAGTATAGATTATTGTTATCATTAGTCTTTTCAAAACTATTCTTCACAAGATAATTGTGAAGCCTCTCACACCATGCTCTTGGGGCTTACTTTAAACGATATAAAGCTTTGTGTAATCTACATACAATGTTCTTATTGTTTGGATTAAAAATCCTTCTAGTTTTTCAATGTAAACCTCCTCTTCTAGTATACCATTTAGAAATGTTGACTTCACATCCACTTGATAAACTTTGAAACCTTTGTATGTAGAGTAAGCAAGCAGAGTTCTTACTCCTTCCAATCTTGCAACTGGAGAAAATGTCTCTCCATAGTCAATTCCCTCTTCTTGTGCATATCCCTTGAAAACTAATCTTGCCTTATTCCTTGTGATTTTACCATTCTCATCCAGTTTGTTTCTATACACCCACTTGGTTCCAATCACATTCTTATTTTATGGTCTAGATACTAGAGTTCATGTATTGTTCTTCTTAATCTTATCAATCTCTTCTTTCATGGCTTTACTTTAGTCTTCATTCTCTAATGCATCCTTCACTAACAATCATATATCACTTCTCAACATATTCCTTTTCATTGGTCTAGCTTCTTTATCTCCATTAATATATTTAGTAGGGTGATGTCTCCTGACATATTTTGACAATCTTGGTTCTTCTCTTCTTTCTTCAATGGGTCATTCAGCTTCAGAGTCACTATGTAGTTCTCTATCATGTAAGTCAGAATTTCTTTCATATACATTGATCTCAGTATTAGAATGTACCTTGGCTTCTATCTCCAACTCAGCTCCTGAATGTAACTCAGTTCCTAAATGTAACTTGGCATCCATTATATGTAACTCGGTAGTCACTGATACTTGTTGTTGTTGATTTACAATTTGGTTCATAGCTTCATCAAAATTCATGTCTTCATAGTAGTATATGATTTTTTTGTACTCTTTAGGTTCATTTTCATGTACCTTTGTATATTCATCAAATTTTACATTTACACTTTCCATAACTTTTGTAGTGTTAGTATTTAAAAATTTATAAGCTTTACTCCTTGTGGAATAGCCTAGGAACATACTTTCTTCACTTTTAACATCAAATTTACCATTCTTGTTGATGCAAGAGCATCCTGAGTGTAAGAGCAATCTTGCATCACCCCAAAAATATTTGTATTTCAGTCTTTTCTATTTTAATAAGGACTAGTAGACAGGTGGTTACTATTTATGAGAACTTTCTATTTTTAGTAAGTTTTTCATATGAGCTCAAAATGTTCTAATTTTCTATAAGAAGGTATATTTTAGAATTGTAAGCCTACCATAAAAATCTCATTGCTCAAGCATAAGTATCGGAGAAGTTGTTGAGGATTTTTGATGGAAAAAATTTGCAAAAAAATCTCTAGGCTCACTGTTGGAGGCCTTAGACTGCCTAGATGAGGTCTGAAAACTCAACAAAAGAGCACTAGCATTGATGCACACCTATAGATCAGGAGCTAGCATTTCCAAAAAGTGGTTTTAATATCCAGTTGGAGCAACGGTTCATGAGTTATGGCCTTTCAAAATTGGGCTACCCAAAATATCTAAAATAATTGTCAAAGATGTATTTGGCTGACTCTATATGTATTGTTAGGGTCTATCAGCCCTAGGTACTAAGTTTCAATGTCTAGAACCTTCCCAAGTAGCATAAAATTGCCTATTTAAGAAAGGCCCAAACATTGTCTAGAGCAGCTCTAGGTGATAGTTCATAGCTTGTCTTGCAGATTATTGTAATGAAGGTGCCCAAGTTAGCATATTATACTTGAGAATTCTATAACTTCACATTTTTAGGGAAAACAAGAAGTCCATATTTTGTTCTCACATTGGCTGTTATTTCTTTTTTTTGTTATGAGTTTATGGTTTTAAGGGGAGCACCCTTCATCAAGTGATATCAGAGCTAGAGTTCTTGAGTGTGTGGACAGATTACTAATTGTGAGGTAGTTCACACCAAAAGCATGGTTTGGGCTGAGTGTGTAGACAGATTGCCAATTGTCAGGCAGTTTGCACTAGGGTTTCAATGAAATTGTGAAAATGCCTCCATGAAGAAAGCATGGCAAAAGAGCTATAGGTGTTACACCTGAGGGTTTTTTAGCCCTCCAAAGGAAAATGCAAGCATTGGAAGAAAAAATGTGAAGAGAAATAAATCTTCCTGTAAGAGATGAAAGCGAGGATGAGGACAAAGAAGAAAAAAATTTTGGAGCATAGGCATTGGAAAAAGACCTAAGTGTGAGGTTCCCAAATTTTTAGGAAATCTTAACCCAAAAGAGTTGATCAATTAGATCAATGAACTAGAGGAGTACTTTGAGTATGAAGATATTGAGGATCTAGATAGGGTCAAGTTTACAAAGGCAAAACTGAAGGGTAATGCAAAGATCTAGTGGCAAGAGGTTCAATTGAAGTGAAATAGAAAGGGAAAGGATAATATCACTAGATGAGATTAGATGATAGCTAAAATGAACTAAAAATTCATTCCTATGGATTATGAGCTTGATATGTTGAAGAAGATGCAAGGAATGAAGCAAGTGGGAAAATCTATTCAAGAGTATATTGAAGGGTTCTACCGAGTTCTTATTAGAATAGGCCATGCAAAAGTTGATAAGGAGAAAGTTTCCTATTATCTTAATGGGTTATGGCCAAGCATTCAGGATGAGCTGATTCTAGATTGAATGAATAGTGTTGAGAAGGCATACTAGTTTTACCTAAGAGTTGAGGAGAAACTAAGCAAGAAGTTTGACAATAAGAATAGTGGAAGAAGTCATGGTGGAAGATCTGGTAGATGATCTTATGGAGGCCATAATGATGATCGTAAGAAAAAGGATAAGGCTAGAAGTAGAAATCAAAACCAAAGGGGAAACAATTCCAATCATTTTCATGATCAAAATAATAGAGATCAGAGAGGAAGAGGTGGAGGAAAAGGATATGGAAGAGGATGCTTTCGTGGGAAATGTTTTCACTATGAAGAAGAAGGGCATAGAGCATTTCAATGTACATAGTGCCAAGAAAGAATAGATTGAAGAATCGAAGGCCTGAATAGATTGATGAAGATGCCAAATCCTCACATTTTGAAGATGTTGAAAGAGGAGAAGTCCTAGTTAATAAAAGAGTCCTACTAACTACAGAGAATGAACTTGATCAAAGAAGGATTTTTTTTCACACAAGGTGTAGATGTGTAGATAAGTGTCGTGATGTGATCATTAATGGTGGAAGTACTAACAATTTGGTGTTAGAAATGATGGTCACCAAGTTGAAGCTAAAGAGATAGAAACACCTGTGTCCATATTGTATTGCTTGGGTGTAAGATGACCACAAGGTTATGGTCAATGAGCAGTGCTAAGTGAAGTTCAAGATTGGAAGCTACCAAGATGAGGTACTATGTGATATCATACCTATGGATATATGTCATATGTTTCTGGGTAGGCTATGGCAATTTGATAGGCATGTTGTACATGATGGATGAGAAAATACCTACACTCTAACCTAGGATGGAGTGAAATATAAGTTGAAACCATTGAAGGATAAAGAAGAAAAGGTATGTAGTGCTGCCAGAATATGTTTTGTTGATAGAAAAGAGTTTCTCAAAGGTATGAAGTATAAGCATGTGTGTTTTGCTATAACTCCAAAAGATAGTAAAGAAGAAGTAGAGGAGGTACCTGCAGAAGTTGTAGATATGTTGGGAGAATTTTTTGATATTGTATTAGACAATGTACCTAATGGATTACCCCAAATGAGGAAGGTCAGTCACTAAATGGATTTGGTTCTACTAGCCAATTTGCCGAACAAAGCAGTGCACAAAATGACACCAATAGAAAGTGAAGAGTTGAATAGACAAGTTCATGAGTTGTTATAGAAGGGGTTGATTTGAGAGAGTCTAAGCCCATGTGTTGTACCAATAATATTAGCACCAAATAAAAATGGTGAATGGATGATGTGCATAGATTCTTGCATTATCAAAAAAGATCAAAATAAAGTATAGATTTTCATTGTCAAGGATGGATGATATTATGTACTATTTGAGTGGAACTGGGTATTTCACAAAGATAAATCTGAAGATTTGATACCATCATATTCATATTAGAGAAGGTGATGAGTGGAAGATTGTTTTCAATACAAGGGAAGGATTGTATGACTGGTTAGTCATGCCTTTTGGTGTAATCAATACACCGAGCACTTTCATGAGGTTCATGAATGAGGTACTAAAGGAATTTATGGGTAAGTTTGTCATTATTTTCCTAGATGATATATTGATCTTTTGTAAGACATTGGAGGAGCATTTGGTCTATATTCACAAGGTATTTGATAATTTGAGGGAAGAAAAGTTGCTAATAAACCTGAAGAAGTGCAATTTTGTAAAGAAGGAGTTGGTGTACCTGAGATTTGTTGTCTCAATAAAAGGTTTGAAAATGGATCCACAGAAAGTGAAAGCTATCCTTGAATGGCCTACCCTAAGGAGTGCAATAGATGTAAGATCTTTTCATGGACTAGCTACATTTTACAAAAATTTCATAAGAAGTTTTAGCAATATTTGTGGACCCTTGACCAAAATAATGAGAGGGGATAGGAAAGAGTTTAAGTGGACTATAGGAGTAGATAAGATTTTTAATCTGTTGAAACAAAAAGTTACTAAGTAGCCTATTTTAGCACTTCCTGATTTTAACATGGTGTTTCAAGTAGACTGTAATGCTAGTGGTACTACAATAGGAGCTATTTTAAGTCAAGAAGGTAGACCTATTGCTTATT
This sequence comes from Cupressus sempervirens, assembly GCA_028749045.1. Classification (NCBI taxonomy): domain Eukaryota; kingdom Viridiplantae; phylum Streptophyta; class Pinopsida; order Cupressales; family Cupressaceae; genus Cupressus; species Cupressus sempervirens. The sequence continues at coordinate 831,552,556 of CM053789.1, forward strand.
TCAGTGAGAAATTGAATGATGTAAAAAGAAAATATTTTGTTTATGATCAAGAATTTTATGCTATAATTCAAGCATTGAAGAAGTGGAAACACTATCTTCTTCATAAAGAGTTTGTTTTGTAGATTGATCATCAAGCTTTGCAATATTTGAATAGTCAAAGAAAATTGAACCAAAGGCATTTAAAGTGGATTAATTTTTTGCAGAGTTATACATTTAATTTGAAACATAGGAGTTGGAAGTTTAACAAATTTGTAGATGCTCTTAGTAGAAGACAACTTTTACTAATAGAAATGTAGATAGAGGTAACTGGGTTCAAGGAACTCATTACTTTGTATCTAGATGATCTTGATTTTGGTGAAGCATGGAAGGCTTGTACAAAACCTATTATACTTGATAGGCCAACGTGATTGGATTTCATGATCCAGGATAGTATGGTGTTCAAAGGAAGCCAATTGTGCATTCCTAAAAGTTTAATGAGAGAATCTTATCAAGGAGAAGCATAGTGGAGGATTGGTTGGACATTTTGAAAAGGATAAAACTATAGCTTTGGTTACTGAGAATTATTATTGGCCACAATTGCAGCAAGATGTGAAGAAGTTTGTATAGAGTTGCAAAGTATGTCAGATGGTGAAAGGAATGAAGTAGAATACAAGATTATATCAACCATTACCTATACTAGAGAAGTCATGGGAGGATGTTAGCATGGATTTTGTTCTTGGATTACCAAAGACTCAGAATGGGCATGATTCTATTTTTGTAGTGGTTGACAAGTTTTCAAAGATGGCACATTTTATTCCTTGCAAGAAGACTAGTGATGTTGTTCATGTAGAAGAATTGTTTTTCAGACAAGTTGTGTGACTACATGGCCTGCCAAAGATTATAGTTTCAAATCAAGATACCAAATTTTTTGGGTATTTTTTGCATACATTGTAGAAGAAGTTAAACATAGATTTTAATTTTAGTTCATCACAACATCCACAGACTGATGGATAGACAAAAGTAGTGATTGGGAAACTTGCTGAGATTAGAGACAAACCAAAAGGATGGGATCTAATTTTACCATAGGAAAAATTTACATATAATAATTATGTAATCAAGAGTACTGGTAACTCATCATTCCAAATTGTATATGGAAATAATTCCAAAAATGCTTCCAAATTGAGGCAATTGGATAAATTAGAGATAAGTAGTGCTGAAGCAGAAGATTTTGTTGAACATTTGAGGAACATCCATGAGGAGGTGAGGAAGCACATCAAAGATAAATACATAGTAAAATGCTAAGGAAAATGTGAAAAGGAGCTATAAGGAATTTCAAACTGGAGATGAAGTCATGGTTCATTTGAGGAAGGAGCATTTTCCAATGGGTACATATAATAAGTTTAAGATGAAGAAGTTTGGCCCATGCAAGATAGTGAAAAGGCATGATTCTAGAAATGCTTATGAAGTGGAGTTTCCTCTTGAATTGAATATTTCACCAGTATTTAATATTTGACAAAGTACTATGAAGGAGGTGATGGAGATGAAGTTGTAGAAGCGCAGTGGAGTATTCTAGCAACTAGTTTGGCCAGAAAGGAGATTGAGGATATATTGAACAGTTGTGTTAGAAAAAGTACAAGGAATAGAACTTATGAGGAATGCCTACTCAAATGGAAAAGAAGGACACTAGAGAATTCATCATGGCTAGCAAAGGAGGAGGTTAACCATCTTAGTTTTCCTTTGAAAACTTGAGACATGATGAAGTCACTTCTCAAATTACCCCGAGTGTCTAATGCAGGAGCATCCAACATGTAAGAGCAATCTTGCATCACCCCAAAAATATTTGTATTTCAGTCTTTCCTATTTTAATAAGGACTAGTAGATAGGGTGGTTACTATTTATGGGAACTTTCTATTTTTAGTAAGTTTGTCATATAAGCTTAGAATGTTCTCATTTTCTATAGGAAGGTTCATTTTAGAGTTAAAAGCCTACCATAAAATCTCATTGCTCAAGCATAAGTATCAGAGAAGTTATTGCAAATTTTCTATGGAAAAAATTTGTAGAAAAATCTTCAAGCTCACTATTGGAGGCCTTAGAATGCCTGGATGAGGTCCAAAAACTTGACTGAAGGGCACTTGTGCCATTATGTGCTTGTAAACTAGGAGCTAGCATTTTTGAAAAGTGGTTATAAAAGCCAATTGGAGCAATGGTTCATAAGTTATGGCCTTTCAAAGTTGGGCCACCTGAAATATCTAAAATAATGATCAATGATGTATTTGGCCAACTTTATATGTATCGTTAGGGCATGTCAGCCCTGTGTATTAAGTTTCAATGTCTAGAACTTTCCTGGGTGGCATAAAATTGCCTATTCAAGAAAGGCTTGAACATTGTCTAGAGTAGCTCTGGGTGATAGTTTGCAGCTTGTCTTGCAAATTATTGTAATGAAGGCACCCATGTGGATTAGCATATTATACTTGAGAATTCTATAATTCTACATTTGTGGCACAAATAAGAAGTCCATATTTTGTTCTCACATTGGTTGTTGTTTCTTTGTTTCTATTATGAGTTTATGGTTTTAAGGGGAGCACCCTTCATCACTTGTTATCCTTAAGAATGTAACACTTTCTTTCAAATACCTTAAAATATTTTACATTGGGTGAGTATCCATACCATAATTCAAAAGGTGTGGAATTTGTACCTTTCTTGACTTTACTTGGTTAAGGGTATAAACAGTTGTGCTTACAACTTCCCTCCAATATTTCAAAGCAATATTCTTCTCCATCATCAGTGTTGTAGCAGAGTCCATTATAGATTTGTTCCTCCTTTTAGCAATCCCATTTTGTTGAGGGGTCCTAGGTGCAAAAGTATGTCTCTTGATTCCTCTATCATTATAGAATATCTCAAACTCATTTGATGTAAATTCTCCACCTCTATCAAATCTTAGACATTTCAAGCTTTTTCCATTCTCTTTTTCAACTCTTGCTAAATACCACTTAAACATTTGAAAAGAATCATATTTTTGTTTCAAAAACATAACTATCATCAACCTACAATAATCATCAACAAATAGGATAATTTACTTGTCACCTTTGTAGCTTTGCATATCAATTGGTCCACACAAATTAGTATGAACTAATTCCAGAATTTATTTTGAGGAGTGAGTTTTACTTTTAAAACTAGATTTTGTTTTCTTAACTAACTAACATTGTTTTAAAATCACATTGTTAGGTTTCTTCAGTATTGGAAAACCTCTGACTCTTTTTATGTTACTGATACTGATTAAGTTATCAAAATTAACATGACATAACCTCTTGTGTCATAGCCACATATCATCAAATTCTACAACAAGAAAAGTAGCATCACTCATGTCAAGGTAAAATAGATTACCTCTAATCTGATCTTGATTTCCAATTAGTTTTCCATCAATGTCATAGATCTTTGCTTTCTTGTTATCAAATTCAACTTTCCAACCTAAACTATTCAATTGTGACACACTCAACAATTTATAATTAAGTCTTTCTACATAGTAAGCATTGTCACACATGATCTTTTCTATCAATTTGATTGATCATTTACCTTTTATCAAACATGGTGCATCATTACCAAATCTAACATTATTTCCATTGTAATACTCAAGGGTAATGAACTTACTTTTATCTCCAATCATGTGATATGAACATCCACTATCAATGATCCATTTGTCATTTTTTCTCACATAAGATACTAATGAAGTTGCCACATCTTCATCAGAATCATCTTACATAGCAACATACACAACTTCATCATCATCGTCATCAAATCCATCTTTTGTTTCTACTTCAGTAATGTAGCAAGACTTGTTTCTTTTGTCTTTATAGTCTTTATTGTTCTCATCTCTTTTACCTCTACATTTGTCTCAACTTCTATTCTTCTTCTTCTCTGGACATCTTGCAATCATATGACTAACCTCATTACAATTGAAACACATTATAGGTAACTTATCTTTGTATTTCCCTTTGCCTTTGTGAAATCTCCGAGCTAGTAATGCTTCAAGATTTTCTACATCATCTTCATCTATACACTATCACTAGAAACATGGTTAATATTTTTCTTCTTCTCCTTAGATTCTATCAGTGTCAGTTTACCTTTAAAATTAGATTCAACATTTTCAATTTTGAAATTAGCAAAATTAGAAAGTTCAAAAGAAATGAGTCTATCGATCAGTCCTTTAAGGGTTAGATTACTACCAGGAACGCACCTTAGTTCTTGTATGGAAGAGACTCTAATAGCATAGATAGGTAGTAGGGGTCTCAACACTTTGTTGATCATAGTCTCATCTTCAATAACACCATTTTCTCCTCTAATAGCATTCACAACATCTTTGATTCTTGTACAATACTGGAATATAGTCTCACCTTCTTGCATTGTTATGTGATTGAACTTTCCTCTTAGACTTTCAACTTTGGCTCTCAGAACATTCTTATCTCCTCTATAGATCATCTCTATAGCATTCCACATCTTCTTAGTATAATTACATCCTTTTATGTCATCAAACTCTGAGTAGCTCAAGGTAGTGACAAGCTCTAACATTGCCTAATGGTGTTCTTTCTTCTTTTTTAGATCATCAGTAGTAAGAGCTCCAGTAGGATCAACATGCTAAGTAGTGATGTATACTGTGCATAGTCTCCAAGTCCTCCTAAATGTAGCTTCACCAAACTTTGTCATGCAAGAATTTTTTCCTTGTTCAGTTTGGGCACCTCCTTTCTATACATCTTGATCTTTACCTTTTAGTACCTTCAAACTATTTCCTCACAAACACCAAGTGCTCTAATACCAATTTTTGGAGATCTTAAGAATAATTGAGGGGGGGTGAATCAGTTATCTAAGGTCAAAATGTACAAATAAAACATTTTAGTGCTTAACATATTCATATCCATAAAATCATATAATGCATGCATCTATTAGATCATATAATCCCTTAACTTAGTAAATCACTATCCTAGGTCAAAATAACTTTTCAAAAATATAAGCATGAAATACCACAAACTCATTCATACAATTTGACATAAGGATTTTATGTGGAAACCCAATTTGGAAAAAATCACCAATAACATGCTACCCAATTTCACTCTTCTAAATTGATGCCCTATTAAAGGCCAACCCTATTAAAGGTTACAATATGTACTATTAAATGTGACCTTGTTAAAAGATTCCAATCACCCTATTAGGAGTGGGCCTTGTTAGAGGACTTTAGAATATTCCATTATAATGTCACCCTATTAAAGGATTTATAAATGACTGTTAGGTCAACCTTAATCCAAAGGATTTATCCAAACCTATACAATTGTTAGAAAGTAACATCAGGACTTGATCCGATAATAAAGTATAACTCACTTGGATATTACAGATCACTAGTTTAGTCCTCCATTCTACTTGGCATTCATACTCTTCATTTCTAAAAGCTTGTTCACCCTTCAAGAGTTCATCCTATTAATCCTTCTTGCTTTGTATGCTGATTTTAGTCTCTTATATTTGGCCACCATATGAAGCAACACCCTAGAATTCTTGTCTTCCTTAGGTTCTCACACATTAAAACCTTTGCTTTTGGTCTACTATCTCTATAAATAGAGAATTTAGGTATTTTTTCATTTAACCACAATCGCCCATTTTAGGGTTAGGTTGTTAATCTCATATGGGTTTTGCCAAGTGAGTTTCTATACACTTAAGTCATTTACTTAGTGCATGCCGAACAAGTAACATATGTTGAGCACAACATAAAAGTTAGAGCATGCCAAGTAAATAGTGAGTGTCAAGTCACTCATGTGTCTAGTCATTAAAGTGCTGAGAAAATAGTATGTGTTGAGTGATTCAAGTGTCAAGAAATCAGTGCATATTGAGTCATTCAGATGTCGAGTGACAGCATTGAAGTCACTTAGTGCTAAGCACCAGGGACTTCAGATCTTGAGTAACATAGTTTTGATTTAGTTATTTATATTGGCACAAAATACAATGTAAACTATTTTTGGGCTGACTTAAGGATTGAATTATGATATTTTGTTGATAAGGATAAATTTTATATGTGAATCCCTATGTGTTTCATGTATCTAATTAGATAAAGGGATGGTTTAAGTGGCAATACCGATGAATCACAGTTATTGATTCATATCTAATCCTAAATCACCTTAGTCTTCTTAAGGAGGACAAAACCCTAAATTTTCAAGGAGTTAGAATGAGATTTTGCATGCACAAATAGGAAATTCATGGTGACTACGGTATTATGATCAAAGATATATTGTAGAATCGATAAAAGGAGAACAAAAGAAGGAAATAGTGAATAGCAAAGAGATATCTAATCAAGAAGGATCAAGTATACAATAGTATAGAGGTGATCTAACATCAAGCAATAGAATGTTAATTACAAGATCATTGTTGAGACATTTTAATAGGTGAATCAATCAAATCTCTTAACAAATTAGTCCTAATAGATTGTATTGATATCCTCTAACAAGGTGCTTACTTAATCAGGCACACTTCTAATAGGGTGTTGAAATCCTTTAACGGGGTAAGACCTAACAGTCTTTGTAATCTCTTACAAGGGCAGACCTTACATAGGGTAAATCATGTTTCATGATCAAACATTGTAACATTCATTGGATACAGTTTATTGCTACAGTAGTAAAAAATTTTGGGTGTCATCCACACCCCAATTTTACCTTCTCATTGGAGGGTTTATAGGTAATAATATTTTGTGACATTTATGTGTGAATGCTTACTTGTTTACATACTTTAGATGTATATGCTTTACATGTATTTTAATTTACTTATTGAATTGTGAGATGGATGAGTAGTGAATGTTTTATGGGTTAAAGTTTAAAGCATTGATTCACCACCCCAACCCCTCTTAGAGTTTATCTTTCCTATTGTAATTCCAAAAATTGGTATCAGAGTTGAGTCCTCTAAAAGTAAAGCTTTTTAGGTTTGAGGAAAGATCTTGAAAATGGAAGTATACAAGTTGGGAAAAGTTATTGAGAACCAAGAGATTGAGATACAACTCATTCTACATCAGTTGAATGAAGCAAGAGAAGATCTAAAGAAATCATTAAGAAGAAGGAAAGAAATTTCTATTGAGGAGAATGAAACACAATACAAAGAGATGGACACTAATAAACTATTTTTATTTGGAAACTCAAATGAATTTGATGCAATAGTTGCAGATCTAATGGAAAAGAATAGAACCCTAGCTGAAGAGATTAGAAATCTTAAGATAGAGAAAGAATTACAAGCTATATTACTATGTGAGGTGACCAAACAAAAAAAGAAATATATGGAAGACAAAGTCATGATTGAAGATGACAAATAATTTTGACTAGCAGACTATAAGAGAGATCATCAGCAGTAACTAGGATTACTAACATGCAACTGGAAACTTTGGGCCAAATGATGATTGCAAATCATGAACTGAATGCAAAGGATATTGAGATCACAACAATGGAGTTGTAGAATGAATAGCTGAGCAATGATCTAAAAAGGGAAAAGGAGTTTGCTGAAAGTTTCAATAAACCTAGTGAAGCCATCAAGTACTTTGAACAATTGATGAGATCCCTTAGATCTAACAATGATACATCTGGACTAGGATACACTAGTACTAAAGAAGGAGAATCATCCAAAAGTGTTGAAGAAAGAAGTGAAAAAGGTAAGAACTCAAAACCTACTTACCATAATTGTGGTAAGTTGGGACATACTGCTAAAGTGTGCAGGAGCAAGACTGTAAATCAGAATGGTAAGTAGAAGAACATGGGTCACTGCCACAAGTGCAACAAGGTCATCAACGACACGAATGCATAACCAAGACCATGCACAATCAAAGACTTGAAGGATACTATTATAATTGTGAGAAGTATGGACATAGAGCTTTTGAGTGTAGATCCAAATCTAACTGGTCATCAAACAAGCAGACAAACGAAAAGAATAATGGAAACTCTTATAACTAGGATTATAATACAAGGTATAGTTATCACTACTATCATGGACATAGAGCTTTTGAGTGCATATCCAAATCTAACTGGTCATCAAATAAGCAAATAAAGGAAAAGAACAATGGAAACTCTTGTAATTGGGATTATAATACAAGGTATAGTTATCACTACTATCAAGAGTATGGACATGTTCCTAAAAAACTATATTAGGACATATTTCAAAAGTGATTACAAAAGGTGTTTGAGTCAAACTACATGTTTTAGTTGTTTGAAGACTATTCACATCAGTAGATATTGTCGAACAAGGTCAAAGGCACCAATTTTTGAGTTCAACAAAGGCAAAGGCAAGGTAGATATTGAAAATGTCAGAGATGAGATGAACAAGACATGAAAGAGAAAGGAGGATTGCAGCACATCAAATGTAGATGGGATCACTTCACCCAATAGGTTAGGTGATCACACCTCATTAAATTAAGAAATCAAGAGGTATGTGGGACTGATATTTAAAGGATACACCATACATTAGTTCCAAAGATTTAGTTTGAAAAGATTACATATGCATGAAGAAAGATGCAAAGTGGTGTTAGAAATCAAGAATAAATCTTTAAGTTTTGTTAGTTTTTCATGTTACTATCGAGCATGAAAAGTTTCATATGGTTTCTGAGTGAAATGTTAATGGATGCTAAGCTAGAAAAAATTTTAGTTATGATTGAGCTTGTAGTTTTTTTTGAGCATATGGAAATATATGTGGATGTCAAGTGAGCCAAAAATTCAATTGATGTCGAGCTTACTGCTATGTAAGAACTTAGCATTAAATGCAGTTCTTTAAGGGCTATTTGATTGATTTCTTGTTTATTTGACATCATTTGAAATAAAAGAACACAAAGAGCTAAAGGTGATCTAGAGAATTTGATCTGAAGTATTTGTAGGAGATTTAAATGATTGTTCAACACCATTCCAATAGGATTTATAAGGTATTTACCATGTGTCAAGCTACACAGTTTAAAATTTCACAAACCCTAGATATATGTGATGGCATTTAGTTCTTCAAAATCAAAAGGTGTAGAGGGAAAAGAGGTTTTGAATGTTCAATTAATTAGCAATGAGATAAAACAACTTATTTTCAAGGCAATTCCAGATATATCTTATAAGCAAGATCCCTTTGGTGCATTGTCTATGGTACCACCACAAGTCTTGATGATTCAAGATGTTAGGAATTGTTACATGTAAAATAGGAAGCATAGGAGACATGGAAATAAGAGAAGTATGTGGAAATCTATGCAAAAATGGAGCATTGAAGGAAGAATTCAACATTGTAGAGAAGAAAGGTTAACTTGTGCCCTAGATTTCCCCAACATCTTAAAAAATAAGTGGATTAAGATTGTCTTAAGTAGAATTCATGATAGCTTAGTATGGTTAGAGAGTGGGCCAGTTAAAATCACAAAGAAAATTATTCATAGGGTAATAGGGTATCCAACCCTAGATTGGCCAAAGACCATGAGAAGTGAATCAAAGGAGATTATTGAAAAGAATATAGGGGTTGTATGGAACAAAAGGGGAATGACCATTGATACTATCATAGATCCCATGATAGCTTTTGCAATGATGGTAATAGCACACAAGTTTTATCAATCTAGCAGATTAAATAGTGTACCTTGCATTCCAGTGGATATGGGCTACAAAATTGTAAATCATAATCATACCTAACAAAATTGTAAATAAGAATCATACTTATGATATTGATGAGTTGTAGTTGCAATAATTGATTGAGAATTTAGGAGCTATAAGGAAAACCAAGAATGCATAGTGTAAATTTGGATCTATTCTGGCATGTATTTTCTTCTATGTGCAAAATACATTTCCTACATTTGGTAAGGTTGCATGGAAGGTGAATAGATCAATAGTAGAGTATATAGGAGAGTTCATTGAACAATTAGGTGATAACTTTGAGTCAGTGATGACTACTTATTTTGAAGATTTTAAGAAATCTATGAAGAAAAGATTAAGAATACTAGTCTCACTAATGGAGGAACATTTCGATGATGTTTGCTTCCTAGTTGATACTGATTTCACTTATGTACAAGTAGTGATTCCCAAGGTAAGATGGCAAAGACCATTAGGATATGAGATTAATGTTGATGAGGCCTCTATAGAAATCACTACATTATTTGCAAAATAAGTGGACAAAGAAGCCAAAGCTTTTGGTAATTATGACTTGGCCAAATCAAAGATCACTATGGAATTGAATACTGCTTCTATGATCAGGAAAAAGAATAAATTGGTGAAGAAGCTAAGAGAAAAATTTGGTAAAGGAGTTGAGGAAGAAAAAGAAGAGGAAGATTATGAAGAAGAAGAGGACAAGCAGGCTCAAGCACCATTGGAACTGACACAAGGTCAGGGAAAGGATCGACAAGAGGAGGAAGTAGAAACTATAGAAGATGCCAAGGAAGAAGTGATCGAGGAAGCACCTATAACTACTGAGAAGAAGAAAAGAAAGGTAAAGACTCAAGCAGTGACAAAACCAAAGAAGGTTGCAAAACCTAATCAGCCCAAAACAATAGCACCTACCACAAGGGCTAGTACAAGAGTCACTACATAGAAGGCTAAAGAGGTAGCCAAACCCAAAGAGTAGGAAGGTAAAGCATTGAAGAGACCAAGAAGAAAATATGTTTCTCAAGCTAAATCAAATCAGGAGAAGATTGAATATGATGAAAATAGCCAATTCTAAGTGGTGAGTCATAGTCTCTCCTCAAACCTAGATAATTTATGTGAGAACATTAGAAACAATGTTGATTTATCAGATTTCTCTCACATTGAGTTTGATAATCTTGGAAAGATTGAGAAGAATCAATTAGAATAGGTAGTATATGTCATGATGGCTATATCTGAAAAGACTCCTCTAGAGCTTGCCAACTCCATTCCTAAAAGCTTATATGATAGAGTTGAGCAGAAATCACACTATTGTTTAGACGCTAAGAAGCAAATTAGGGAGATAGCCCTCACTCAAGTTATTCCAAAACTTAGCAAGGCAGAAATGTCTAAAGCCATTAGGAAATATGTTGTGAGATTTGTGCCAAAGTATAAGGCATTTATCATATTGAAAAACAACATAGAGGATGTTGTACAAAAATCCAAATAAATGTGGAAGATCACATATGGATTTTCAATAGCCAAAGAAATTGACCAAGTACCTATTGAGGTAGGAGACGATGAAGAAGATGATAATGAAAAAGGCATACTAGAGGGAGGCACTAATATGAATATTAATAATCAGGCACCAGCTAAGGAAGAGCAACCACCATAATAGAGTGTACAAGATACACTAATGTCGAGTGTCAACCCTCCACAAGTGACAAGTGTAAACACAAAAACTATCAAAATAAAGGATGTTTCTGATACTACTACTCAAAACAGCAATCCCCTTATAGAGGAAGATTTGAAAAGGATACTTGTCTAGTCAAATCTTCAAGCCAAATTATCTAACAACCCTGTATTGGTAAGTGTTGATGAAATACAGAAGATAGAATCTATAACTACAGGGGAGGAGATGAGAATACAAGAAACATCTACAATCACTCCTTAAGTCACAAGTGTACAATCTTCACAACTCATATTTGTTTATCAAAGGAAGGAGATAGAAAGTTTCATTGTTAGTACACTAATGCAAGACACTCCAGTCTCAAAAAATGCACAAGAAGCTAAAAAAGACAAGGTTGAGATAGTTGGAGTAGAAAAGGTTTAAACACTAGTCAATGATGGGACTCAAGGCCAAATAGGTTAGATAGATGTACCTACACCTCTAGCACAAGATCAAGGTGCAACTGAAACCACAGAAAAATACAAGCTTGAAGAGACTAGTTTGACATCCAAGCCTAAGGAGCTACTAGCAATTCAAGCACTGGTGACATTACCAGAATTTAGTACTCCTTCTAGTCAAATTCTTCAGAGGTTGACCATAGATGTTATACCATTGCCATACTCAGTGATGATTCCTAGCTCATCTAAGGCAGAAGAAGTAATTACCTATGGAAATATTAGCCTAGATGAAGAGATTATATTACCTAAATTTGATTTTGCATCAATCACAATTGAGTAGATGGGTATACTATAAGAAGCCCTAGCAAACAAGAAACATCAAGAACTACTCAAAAGGGAGTAGAGGAAGAAGCAATCTTTGATAGAAATCAAAGAAAATTTCTTAGATGCATTTAGTCTGCATAGTCCTAATGAAACAATGCTCATAATTGAATAATTAACCAATATACTAGAAAGGGTTAGTGACACAAACCTAGATACTAATGTCAAACTATTAGAATGGTCTAAAAGGAAGTTTCAAAACAAAGTAAATTAGAAGATATCCAATGGTATTGCACTAACACAAGTTGAGCTAGCAACCAAGATAGAGAGTGTGAAGAAGGTACTAGAGAACATTTTTTCTTCATACACCAAAATGTGTAATCCTACCCTCTTCACACAAGAGATAAGGATTGACATCTTGAGTTTGGAGAGCTAAATGTAGTCATCAAGCACAAATTTTCCCATGTCTCTAGCTCAAAGTGAGAAACATTTCAAGATTCTCTTGCAATCTCAAAGTCAGTTAGCAACATTACAAGTAGATGAAGCCAACATTAGGGCTACACTAATCAACATCTAGTCTAAATTGACTCCTCACATGGAGATTTTACACAAGGATCTAGCCTATGCAAAAACACTTATGAAGAAAGACTCTAATCTGTATACATTAGATGGCTTAGTACACCTTGTTATTGAGCTAGCAATTCAAATTAAGTCTTTGGAGGTAGCTTGTGCTAATTGGGATGCAGCTCTTAAGATTATACTTGAGGTCCATAAATATTTTTTGGACAAATACACTATAGCTATATAACCCATTGATATCAGTGTCAAAAAGGGGGAGTAAGAGAAATGGGGGAGTGCAAATGAGAAAGCAAGCAAACAAAGATAAGAGTAAGAGAACAACAAAATGAAAAAATTAGTTGAGCAAGAAATAGAGAAAGAGTATCGATTGATGCAAATCCACTTAGTGAGAGAAAGATTTTGATACAGAGTACAGTACATAACTAAATCAACAACTCAGTGGGATTTATGAAATTTTTAGGTATACGTCATGTTGCAAAATTTTGATATTTTGAAATTTTGTATAGAAGCCAAATAGATATCTATGTTATACTCATAGGAATAAGATTATTAATGTATGACCAAGTGTTTTTAAAACTCATGTTAAAGGGGGAGATTGTTAATCTCATATTGGTTTTGACAAGTGAGTGTCTATACACTTAAGAAATTTACCTAGTTCATGCCGAACAAGTAACATATGTTGATTACAACATAAAAGTTAGAGCATGTTTAGTAAATAGTGAGTGTCGAGTCACTCATGTGCTAAGTCATTCAAGTGTCGAACAGATAGTATGTGCTGAGTGATTAATGTACCAAGCAAGTAGTGCATACTGAGTCATTCAAATATTGAGTGACAGTACTGAAGTCAGTGTCAGTGTCAAGCACCAAGGACTTTAGATGTTGAATAACACAGTTTTGACATAGTTGTTTGTATTGGCACCAAATAGTATGTAAACCATTTTTTGGATGACTTAAGGATTGAATTATGGCATTTTTTTGATAAGGATGAATCTTATATGGGAACCCCTATGTGTTGCATGCATCCAATTAGATAAAGGGAAGGTTTAAGAAGCAATATGGATGAATCATAGTCATTGATTCATACCTAATCTTGAGTCACCTAAGTCTTCTTAAGGAGGAAAAAACCCTAAATGTTAAAGGAGTGAGAAAGATATTTTGCATGCACAAATAGGATATTCATGGTGACCAAGATATTATGATCTAAGATATATTCCAAAATCGATAAAAGGAGAATAGAGGAAGGAAATAGTGAATAGCAAAAAGACATCTCATCAAGAAGAATCAAGTATACAATAGTATAGAGGTGATTTGACATCAAGTAATAGAGTGCTAATCATAGGACCATTGCTGAGATATTTTAATAGGTGAATCAATCAAATCTCTTAATAGAGTAGTCATAATAGGCTATATTGAAATCCTCTAACAAGGTGCTTACTTAATTATGAGTTAAAGTCCTTTAATTAGGTACACTTCTAGTAGAGTGTTGAAATCCTCTAACAAGGTAAGACCTAATAGTCTTTGTAAGCTTTTGATAGGGCAGACCTTTCATAGGGTAGATCATGTTTCATGATTAAACATTGTAACCTTCATTAGATACACTTTATTGTTGTAGTAGTAAAGGTTTGTGGGTGTCATCTGCACCCTAGTTTTACCTTCTCTTTGGAGGTTTTCTAGGTAATCATATCTTGTGTCATAAATGTGTGAATGCTTACTTGTTTACATACTTTAAACATATATGCTTTACATGGTATTTTAGTTTACTTATTAAATTATGAGATGGATGTATGGTGAATGTTTTATGGGTTAAAGTTTAAAGCACTAATTCACACACACAACCCCCCCCCCCCCCCCCCCCCAACCCCCTCTCAAAGTTTATCTTTCCTATTGTAATTCCAACATAGGTAAGATTCAATGAATCTACCCATTTTTCCATTTTAGTCCCTCTTGAAACTTCTTCTATAATCTTCCTTGAATTCACCTCAAAAGGGTTTATCCTAAATTCTATGCCACTAGCTCATCATAGAGATCTTCCACATGCTTCACACAATTCAAGAAATCAACTTTATCAACTCAAATTCATCAAATCTTTGATTTAACACTTTTTTTTGTAACTCAACATCTACATTGTCCACTCGACAATAATAATCTTTTGATGCTTGGCCAATACTGGGTTACTTGGCATCAACTACGTCTTCTCATCTCGGTCACTACTATTATTTCCCTAATACTTGGCACTAACTAAATTTTACTAATGCTTGACACTTACTGAATTTTTTGCTCAGCCTGAACTAAGTTTTTTTGGCTAGGCTTGGAAAACACTTTTTATGAAAACGCTTATTCTTGACTTAGCTAATGTAACCATTCACTTTATCCTTTAGTACATCAACAATGCATCATATCACCCCTATCTTACTTGGTCTTAGTGCTCCTTTTATACACTAAATAACTCAGCCTTTTTGTAGGTTCTCTTGTTATCTTATCTTTTCAAATCCTCTTCATCAATCAAACAAATGATAGCATTCAAACCAAAAATAAATTGTCTCACTAGCAAGTAGTAGGTTTGACATTATCGACAAAATAATGGTTGTTCCATGATAGGTTCTACACTCCAAAAAATCTCTTTTCAACACTACTACCACCCAAACTACATTAAGAATATTTGGAGGTTTTTTCTAAGAACTATTATGTATTACATTTTTCTTGATTGTAGATTCTCTCATATCTACAACCAGCATTTTGTGTTTTTGAATCATTTTATACATGTCATCAAAATTTCTATTCCCTTCTATATCTATACTACTATGAATTTGAACATTCATGGTATTAGAGATAAAGTTGTGACTAACCCCCCTCTGCATGATGGATTAATGCTTTTAATTTACAAGCATATTGTGGATATTTATCTGGGTAAAACTATTCATGTTGATGAGGACCTGGAGACTAATTTATAGGAGTCTAAGTCTCATCAAGATTGGTCAGATATTAAAGATAGTGATAAGATGCACTCAAAGGACATTGAGATCTCAACCCATAAAATGAAATGAAAGAATTTGAAGATCCACATGAAGAATGTGAAGAAAGAGGTTAAAGGCTATGCATCAAAAAGTGAATAAAACATTCAACTCTTCAAATGAGGAGTATAATGAAGAGGGTGATGACATGGAGACATACATTAAGGAGTTAGAGGGAAACAACAACAAGAAGGGTTCTACTTCTACTAGTAACAAAAATAAGGGAAATTTAGACATGAAGTCCTTTAGCATAGAAGGGAAGAAACAAGGCTTGGGCTCCCCTATTAAGAGTTTTTCAAACCTATTGGAAATCTAATAGGAAAAGTGAAATAATTAAGGGGGGTGAATCAAAATCTATAAAACATTTCACACTTAAAACATGAAACATATTTGATAACTTTGCATAAACCCTCATTTTAACATTTATCTCATATCAATGTAACCATTCACATCAATGTAACATCAAATCTACTCTTAACTGCATGAATGAAAACTCATAAACACATTACACATTAACACACATATTTGGTAACACAAAAACCCTCCAAGATGAAGGTGAAATTCTGGTGGGGATGACACCCACAAAATTCTCACTACTGTGGTAATGAAGTTGTGTTTGTTAAGGCTACAATATTTTGATCACTTCTGGTGATCTACCCTATGAGGGGTCTTCCCTATTAAATGCTAAAATAACTATCAAGTTCTACCTTGATTAAATGATTTTACATCACAACTAAGTGATTATTTTGTTAGGAGATTTACTAAATCCTACTAAAGCTACTTTGTCAAGAGACTTAAACATTGAAACACCTGTTAGAATGTTTAGTACCTAACCCTTCGGTTTGCACTATATGGTTGATTTTAGATCTCCTCTATGCAATGTAATATCACCTTACTATAATTAATTTTCTTTGACTATACCCAAAATTATCTGTTGCACTACTCAGTCTCTTTTGTTTGGTTCACCTCCAAAACTTTGCATGCAACCAAACTCTTAATCACATATATTCTATATACGCTCACATGGAAAATTAGTTCATTAACCCTACTTAAGTATTTTTTGGGTGAACCTTCTAGATCCCAATCAACAATCTAGATCCATTTCTTTTGTTGCTTAGTCCTTGCAATTTTTTGATTGGTAGATTGCCTCACATAGGTATTAATGATCTTCTATTTGATTCATAATTACCTCCTTGATTACCTCCTGAATATGTAAAATACACTTCCATCCTAATAAAAATGATTTACCTTAAAGTTTGTGAAATTCCAAACAAATATGGAAATTTGTGTTACTCATCACTTATACCATACTAATGCTCAGCATAAAATGTTTCACCATGTTTTCCCTTTGCCTTAACTTTTCTTGGCATATACTAAATTACTTGTTCTTTGTATCACTCGGCTTCAACTACTATCCCTGATAAACTTGATAATCACTAGAGTACTCAGCAACCTCTGGCTTTCTTAGAAATATATATTTCTTGAGACTTAACTTGGAATATATAGAAGTCTTCAATACATGACTCAGCCTATATAGGATGGCTCAGTTGCAATGATGACTAAACAACCTTCCCTTGTGAATGGCTAAGTTTTGACACTAATAGACAACATGACTTAGGGATCAAAAATCTTCTCTTTTGACATTAGTGGAAAAAACACTTAGTCAAGATCAAAACTTTTCATTACAAAAAGTGAATCATAAGTACTCCCCCTTAGAATATGATCCATACCTAAACTTGGTAAACAATGTACATGTTCTTTCTCTGCACTCAGTATATACATGTTCAAAACTAAAAAAATTATAAAACTCCCCTTGATCATCCTTACTCATCATCAGCGTCTTCTTGATCATTATCATTATCATATCTATCTCCCTTATTTTTGTCACCCATGGCTTATAGGGTGTTTCAGTCAAACCAAACATATCCAAAAATGGTTTCTAAATTTGCAAAATGTTACCTAATATGTTATCCTAGTTAGTTTGTATCAATTCAATAGCATGAATCTCAATCGCCAACTTTGTTTCTAGATCCACCATGCTATCAAAAAATGACATATTTGGATATACTTAGACTAGCTCTTTATCATTCTTCAAATTCATCTACATAACCTCAAGATGAGGTGTCATGGCTTGTAGAGAGATCAGTTTTTCTCTTATTCTGTTGTACTATGCAATCAACCCTATAAGCCTTGACTATTGAAAATTAAGCTTGGATAAGTGGACCACACTCAAATTGGAATCCATAGTTAGTGCATTTACTATAAATCAACTTCTAACTTATCCATCCTCTCTCTTATGTCTTTTATGTATATAGAGCTATAACACAGCTTCCTAAACATGATATGCACTTTATTATAACCTTGTTCCAAATTAGTCACAAGTTTTGATATCTCTATCTATTTGAATTTATGTTGCTACCTTCTCCATTACTCTCTTCTCAAATTTATTTTTTGACCATTGCATTAATCTTTCATTTGTATCTATATCTAGGTCATTTATTCTCTACATTCTCAATTAATTGATCAACAATGGGAGAATTCTCATGTAAATTATCAATAACAAAAGAATCAATAAATATATCTTTTATATCATATAGCACCTATTTATGTGTTTTCTTAAGTTGATGTTCCCTTCTTAGCTTGGAGTTCACTTAGAATTTTTATTTACTCTTTAGTCAAGTTGGATTTATCCCAATCAGGTATGATTATGTCCTCTTCAAGTGTAATAGGCTTAACTTGGAATGCAATTAGGGATTGGAATCTTTTCTTCTTGATCTTCTTTCCTAGAGTGCCAGAGCTCGATCATTATATTTGTAGACTTTGTGTTTGTAGCTCCATACTCGGTCTCTAAGTCTCAACTCTTATTTCCTCAGCCTTCTTAGGCTCTTCAGTTGACTCCTTCTCCTTTGTAGGTTTGAGTTTAATTATAGAACTCTATTTTCCTATCTCCTTTATTCCCTCAATCTAAGGTCCTGAGGCTTGTGGGCTTTCCTTGCCAGTAGTAGATTTCTCTACTTGATCATTCTGACCTTCAACTTTCTATTCTCCTTCTACATTTGCTATAAGATTTCCATATTTGACTTCATCCATCTTTGTAGTATTTTTGGTAGTGACTAACCCACTTTTTTTCTTAGCAACACTTGCTTGTATACCACCCTATTGTCATCTTGACTTGGCATACAAATAGGGGTAGTTGTAAGTTCAACCAATTGTGTTTCCACCTGTGTCTTGAACTTTGGATAATCTTTTATCTATACCAATACAAGATTTCAGTCCAATATATGTGTAGAGACTAGCAACTGCACAGACTCAGTCTGAACTTGGATTTTAGTTTGTTTTTCTAGCTCAGTCATTTCCTTAACATGACTAGTGTTTGATTCATCATTAATTAATATAGTCTTTGTTCTACTCTTACTCAACTATATTAGGTCATTAAAAGTATCACATAGGTTTACCTGTTCATCAACATCTTTTAAAGTGTTAGGTTCTACTTGACCAACCTCTCTCTCTTCCTCATCCTTATCATCCTCATCATTAGGAATTAGGCCATATAACTTCCTCCACATAGCCTTGTTGAATTCTTCAATATTTTAAATCTTTTTTTTCAATATGAAATAAGCTCTCCTCTGTGGTACAAATTTTTTGGTATACTCACTCAATGTTGAAATAATATGTCCTTTATTGAATTTACACATAATTTGAGCCAATTTGGCTTCCCTTTTTTATCTTTTGGTGGTTATAAAATGCTTCCACTTACTATCAATCTTGTTATACAATTCTTCAAGAATTAGCTTTCCTAGCTTATAGGCATTTATTTGAAATTTATCATCATGTCTATTACAACCTCTTCTACTTTCACCTTATCCTCTTTACTCAATGTTTAAAACTTAATGAAGTGAAATCCTGATTAACCTATATTATTTCTAAGGTTATCACATACCTCATCAATGTTATGAGGTTTCATATGTACTACAACTTTAAATGGACTCAAGTCATTAGACTTATTCCTTTCTTCTTCTTCTTCCTCATCATCCTTCTCTACAAGCTTTCTTCTCAACTTCTTGCTTTGTTTGATCAACTCTGATGCTTCAAATGTTTCCTTTCTCTTCATTGCACTTGATACTAGTGCAAGCTTGCTGATTTTCATGATTCCTTTTTTTAATGGCTCTGTAGGTACATGACTAGTTGTCTTGGGTCTTTGTCTAGTGACCCTTAATGGTGTGTTTGTAAACTTGGTAGCCACCTTCTTCATACTTTTCTTCACCTTTGGTTCAACCACATCAATCTTTGTACCTTTAGTTTCCTTGGGCTTGGAAATAACTAATTCCTTACCTTTTCCTTCTTGTTCTTCATCATCATCACCTTCATCTTCATCTTCACCAATAATGTATTCACCTTTTCCTTATGTCATCTATAGTGGTGCTTCACCAAATTTACCTTCCAAAATTTTTGTCATCTTATTTATTTTCCTATCCAACTTAGGAACCTTGGTCTACATCATCATCTTAATTGTGGTTGTCTCATAGGTACCAAAAGGTTAAACATTCTTTTCTATCTCCTTGATCAATAATGTAGCGATGGTTGAAACTTCATCAATGCTTACTCATAATGAAGAGGTCTTAACCATGAAACTTGAGGAATAACAACTTGAGAATATGTGTAGTCAATATCCACTAAGAATCATATTTCATCATAATACTGATCAAAAAATAACTTAGGGATCCTAAACTTGTTCTTTATCTTTTGCTTAGAGTTTTCAAAGTATTCATCCATGACTATCTCAAAATTGTCACCTATTTGATTGATGAACTCATTGATTTTCTTGGTAACTAGTTTCTTCTTATCCCATAATACATCTCCTATTGTGGGGAATTAATTTTGTACATAAAAGAATATACAAATAATTAGATAATCAAACTTACATGAGCTATTCTTTGCTTTCCTTATTGCTCCTAGGTTATCTACTAATTGAATAAGTTGTAGCTCGGTCAGATCATAACTATGATCTTTCTTAACAAGTTTGTAACCCATGTCTTCAGCAACACACGACATATTGTTGAGTTGGATTGGTTGCTAAAACTTTTGTGCAATAAGCCTAATAGAAAACTAAATTCCATTTCACCTGACTATTATTCTCAATCACATCCCTTCCTTGATAGTGAACGATCTTTACCCTATCCTGAATAGGGTAACCTATGACATGATGGATGATGGTCTTTGTGATCTTTAGTGGTTTGTTCTCCAACCAAAGTTTCATGTCATGAATGTGGCTCAACACAATCTTTAGGGCAAGATTTAACCCTATTTTGGCTACAAATCTATGTTCATCTTTCAACCTGCCAGTATCACATTGTTTATCATACACACTCCTTAAATAAAATGCTCCAATCTCTCCAATTTCACACATGTAATATGATCTAACATCATGAACCATAATCACCCTTGGTAGAATCTATTGGCCTAGTTCTCAACATGGTAAAATCATTTAAATTTTTTTATGAAAAATCTAGGTATTCTTTTGTGATTAGTGTTTGTAAGCCTCTTGATTAATCATGCCCTAGAAAATCCCTAATTGATTATGCGCTAATATTAGTTGTGCCCTAGGTTCCTCATTCAAATTGTTCAAATTATTTTCATTTTTTAAATTAAGGTCGGAGATTTTAAATAAATCCCTAATACCTTTTTTTTTAATCTTATTATATAGTTTTTCCAAAAATCATTTGAGATTTTTTGCAAAATCACTGCTTTCACCCTAGCTCATAACTCATCCTTAACCAAAGGTCATGTCATGGTTAGCCTATGCAATGTTTTTCCTTGTGCAAAACCCTTTGGTGAGTTACTTTGGAACCTTTGATCTCTTCTTAGATCAACAATTGTCACATTCTCACAATTTCAAGATGTGAAGTGTTTAACTAAAGCAAGATTGCAATGAGTCGACAGTTGTCCCTACGTGCCCTTTTGTGTTTCAAATAGTATAAAAATGAGCACCTTCCTAGACATAGATGAGGATGAAGATCAATTATTGTCATAATCTTGCATAATAAAAGTACTCAAGCTTTAACCAAAGCGAGGTTACAACATGTTGACACATGGATTTTGTGGGACCAGACTAATTTGTGAGCCGCAAAAGAATGTTGTCAGGATAGTTTTCTAGGTAGCATGTTTTTATTGGCCTTTTTTGTTGATTTTAATATTAAATTTTTTAAAGTTTAACTAAAGTGAGAATGTGAGAAACTACCACATAACCATGTGGGCCACAATGTGCATACTACCATGGGCAAAGATCTTAGTCATTTGTGTGATGAAGATCAAGGGATGTCACTTCCTTGCAATTTGAAGATGCATAGTTTTTAATCAAAGTGAGATTGCAGTGTGTTGATGTGTGTCTTAGTGGGCCCAAGTTTTAAAAGAAATACAATGATGACTAGGATCTTTCATGATAGTAGGATGTGAAAGGATCAATGACCATCATAATCTCGAATAATGAAAGTGCTCAATCTTTAGACAAAGTAAGAATGCAAGGTCTTTACACTTTTCCAACTTACCAAAAAGTAATGAAGTCATTAATTTTAAAACAAGAAAGTTTGATTGTGCCTAGATCGACAGCCAAATTTCAAATTTTTGGCATAACATTCATAATTCTATTGTTGGAACAATAAATGTTGCATCAATGTGAGTTCATGTTTGAAGGAAATTTGCATAAAATCTTTGATTCAATTCATAACCAGTCACAAAGTTAAATATATTTGAAATGCAGAAGAATTAGAGCTCCAATTTTTCCTCACATAGTGAATTGTTGTGAACAAAGTGCATAGCTAAAAAAAGGAATTTGTGGGTAAGTATTTGAAACCTATGATTCTCTTAAAAAAAAAAGAAGTCTCAATTTTATTAAATCAATAAGATTCCTTGACAAAGGGATTTATTTAGGAAGGTTTACTACCAGCATCAGAATGTACATGATGATTTTCTAAAGAAATTTTCCTTTTCCACTAATGAAACAGCTAAGGGAAAAGAGGTCGTTCCCAAAAACCCTATGATAAGGAAAATTGGTTGAGGGATATCGAAACATCTATTGGTGGTTTGAAGTTTTTTGGAAAATAATTTTTAGAAAGGAAACATGACACTCCATTAACCTATGTTTGGCGGTTTGATATTGGAAAAATGATTGTCCCTAGCAATTTCTTTGATGATGATTGATTGACAATGATAGCAAAGAGATATGATTGAATGCTAAGGGTAGTGAAGAATCATGCAGGGGAAAACCTCTTTAGGGTCACACCTAGGGTAATTAGGGAAAACCTCTTTAGGGTCACACCTAACCATGCATTGCATGAGAAGATTGACCTAGATGATCTACAGGCATGGCATGATGCTCAAAGGGTGTATCTTTAGGGAAGGCCACTGCAAGAACATTTTGTGAAGATAGGGCATCTACCACTGGTGATAGATCACAAACCTAAGACATTATTAAGGAAATACTTTAATCTAAGGGCACAGGAACTTTACTTCTCCCTTTGTAGACTATTTAGGATGGATGAGCAAGATCACATCCAAGGATCCCTAGTTTTTATTATTGCCTAGTTACTACAATATGGCATGTGTTCTATATCTGATTTTGCTTCATATATTATAGAAGAAATTCACAATGGGCTAATTGGCATCAGTAGGCCAAGGTTGAAAAACCATTCTACTAGTATTCAATGTTGATGTATATATGCATGTATAAAGGGGTTTTTGCTTTCTATAAGGAGATGAAGCTAGAATTGGAGAAGGATGGTGAGAAGCTACCTATTTAGTTATGAAGTACTAAAATTACCTAGGAGATTATAGATGCCATCTTTTTTTGGTTTGACAGGTATTTTTCTTCAAAGCTTAGGATTTTGTTAACAAGAAACAACCCAAGAATACCCCAGCCCTTATTAGAGTTGATCAGGCCTAAGGATCATGCGAAGGGTCTGAAAGTGAGATATAATTGGGGGCATATTACCCCATACTCTATTTCTACTATTTTCAAAGTGTATGGTTTCTAAGGGAAGCCTCATGTTCTTCCCTATCAAGTTCCTTTGAAGATTGGAATTGCAAAATTTTTATGGCAGATAGAAGGATTGGAAGAAAGAGAACTAATGGGCAGATCTAGAGGCACAATTTTCCAAACTTCACAGTGGCCCATGATTTTATGCTCAATCACATCCTTTTTTCATTGACCCAAGGGGTATTTATGGTATTTTTAAAGATAAGACCAAAGCTAAATCCTTTGCACAATTTGTTTACTTTCCTAAGGACATTATTAGAAATGAATTTTCATTACAAGAACATGAAGTAAAAGAAGAAATTTTGAAAATGTGTACTAGAATTCTAGAGTTTATTAATGCATTAGATAAAAAAATATGATCTCTTTGCTGATATTAAATATTGGGGAGATAATATTAATAAACTTATGAACAATTTCGTTGGGTTCATGCAAACCCTTAATGAGAAAAAGGCAATTTTGATAAAAGCCTATCCAGAACAAGCCATAGAGATTAAGAAGAGGTTGGAAAGAAGAGAAATAATAAGCTCGGGTTAGTACACCAAGTAGAGGAAGGAAGGATATGGTGTCACCAAGAGTGTGAATATACAACCTATCCCTTTATATAGGAGGCAATTCTTAGAAAGACCTCTCTCGGAACCAATTGCCAAAAAGAAGAAGTTAGAACAAGGTTCTTCATCTAGAGTTGAGGAGTACTCCCCTTCATAGACTCACCTCCATTTTCATAATGAAGATTCCTTAAGGGAACTATTAAAAAAAATGGGAGGTCAAGGTGAAATTGTAATAGTTGTAGAAGAGGTGGAGGAAGGAGCACCTAAGGAGCCACCAATTCCACTCCTAGCCCTCATTGTAGAATACTTCAAATGGAAGGGGATTGATCCTATTGTATAGTAGGAAACAAAGAAGTTTTTGGATGATGAAAATTTTGTAAATTCTAGGGCATTTATCTAGTTTTTATGGAGGGGTAACATTGAAAATTTTGAGGCCAAGTGCAAGAAAATAAAGGTAGAGCAACCTACTAGACAGGAAACTGACATTGAGGAGGAGGTTAAGGCTAAACTTGTGGAAGAGTTCAATCAAATATCCCCTACAAGGGGAAGATAGTTGTTGCAAGATTTGGGAGTCCTAATACTGCCAAAATGGGACATTGCTAATGTAATATTTTTTTATGCAATGAGGAAAGAAAAATATACCAAATTCAAAATTGAAGAGGAAGTAATAGAAGCCCATGAAGGGGTAAAATATAGCAATGATCATAAAGCCCAAATCATGTGGTCTATCCAAAAAAGAGACAAGGCTAGGACCCAAGAAATGTCAGATTTTGAGTATACAAGAAGCCTCATGGTCCTCAAAGTTGAAGAAGTGGACAGTGAAAATGTAGCTCTAATGAATAAAGAAGTAGCATAGTTTGGTGTAGTAGTGGTTGCTAAAGATAAAAATAAATTCCTTGAACTAAATGATAAGTTTTAGATGTTGGAGGCCTATGATGAAAGGGGTAGGAAGGATCTATTAATTGGAAAATAAAATTGCAAACATGGAAAAGAAATTTGGAAAAAAGGAAAAGGGGTAGGCAGTCCAGTCAGCTTAGAATTGGAGCTTCCCCTGTGCCACTACCACCTTTTGGTCCTATTGTGGAAATTTTAAGTACACCTTAGCAACCTGAATTATACATAGTTTATGAGCTAAATGAGGAAAAAGAAAAGATATGCTCATTGCATGTGGAATTGGGTATCCATCATGAGGATAGGATCAGAGTGTTGGAAATATAAGGTAGGCAAGGTTACTAAGAGGGGAGGGGTAAATTAGGAACCTATAAAACTTTATCTTACTTCACCAATTAATCCTTCATATAATATTATGATCTAATTGCATACATGAAAGACTAAAAGAAAATAAACATTCATAACACTTTGACACAATATATGGTAACCCATAAACCTTCCAATTAGAAAGTAAAATTGGGGTGGGGATGATACCCACAAGCTTTAGTACTACAGTATAAAGTTAACCTGTTAAGGCTTACAATTGACCACTTCTAGTGATCTACCCTATTAGGAGCAATAAGGACTATGAGGTCCACCTTGTCAAAGGATTTATAAACATACAATGAAGTATGTGCTCAGTTAAGAGATTTAACAAAGATTGTTAAGTCTACCATGTTAAAGGATTTGACTAATGTACCTATTACGATGAACCAATGGCTAATCTTTGATCTGCAACTCTAATTTACTAGTTCAGATTCATTGAATTACAATGATCACCTAATTGTGATAGATAAATCTTTGTTGTCCCTTATACAACTTGTAGCCTTCATCAGTTCTCACTTCTACTCATCATATTTTTTTCACATAAAATTTTGGATATGATACAATATATTACATATATACCAATCCAAATTAGAACTTATTGGATTTAGCTACAATACCAATTTCATCATAATTCACAAATTCAGCCCAACTACTATAACTCAGGTTCTAAAGACAAACTCGGTGATGTTCCGATACACAGAAAACACTATCAACACAAAAATATTTGGCACTTGGTTGAACTTGAAGCTTGGTGCATACTAATCACTTCCAAGTAGCTTGAACTTGGTCAACATTGTGTGACTCGGTCAACTCTAAGAAACTCAGTAGCAATTGGATCACTTGTTTGAAACTACATGACTCGATCAGCAGTAGATCTAATTTGTTAACCCTATGAGCTCGATAGACAATGTTGGACTTGGTTAACACTATAGAGCTCAGCTAGCACTATGATCTTCTCCACTTCCATTGAATGGCTTGGTAGCCTTTGATATGCTTGGTTTGCACTCTGTAAACATTGTGTGTCTTGGTAAACAGTACAAACTAACTCAGTTTCTCAGTAGATGTTGTATTCTGAATACTTAGCTTGAGAACAACTAAATCACTTGGTTAACACTGCAAATTGAATGATAAGCTTGATAGCAACTTTAGAGCTTGGTAGCAATGTAACCAATTGACTAAGTTTTGAGTCATTGATATAAAAATTGACCTTTATGTCAGCAATATCCCCCTTTGGAATTAGTGACAAAAACACTTATCAAAATAAAAAAATCTAATCATTCAAAACTGTAAGTCAAAACTTCCTTTTCTATTATTCTGCATCTTCAACTCAGTTTTGACTTCCATCTATTGTGGCTCGGTAACATACTCTATTCTTCTAATTTTTCAAAAAAAATTTTGTAAATATGTTCCATGATTATTTGTACTACACTATACTGCTCCCCCATACATATATCTCCCTTATATACATACAAAGTATAGTATACTTCTCCTTTACATATTATATACACAACTCCCCCTTTTTAACATAAATTCCAAAGGTGTATAATAAATATATGTTAATAAAAAAATGTGAGAAGAATTTAGAATGTACCTTCAGAATAAGTACCATCATCTTGTCTGAATTTTCATGTAGTACCTTGCTTGCATGCAATGCAATATGAACTTCTAATGATAATTCCATCATGTGATCAGCTATGGAGAAGTTGCTATCGTGGATGAGTGTCTTTGCATGTACAATATGTTTTTGCAATGCATCTATGTTTGGAAGAATCATGTCTTGAATTTCTACAAGTGTGGCCTTGATCCTAGCTTCTTCCTTCAATAGTTTTGCCTATAGATTGCTCAGTTATTTAATCTTTGTATAATGTGCAGACCTATGGCTTGGGTAAAATGACAACTGGTGTGCACTTTCTTTAATGTCTTCATCTATCTTGGATAATTTCTCCTTGATATCCTTGGTGAAGATAGATGTGTCATTTAATTTGACAAATATTGATACAACATTATTGACAAAGGTTTCTAATGAACCAAGAATAGTAGCTAACTCTACTTGATCTATTGCAATTCTTTGTGCAACTTGTTCTAACACTTTGTTCTCAAATTTCCTTTTTTCTCTTTGAAGTAACTTCTATTTTTCATTCAAGTCTTCATTAAATCTATGGATAATATCTACTAATTGATCCAAAATAGGTTGAGTGCCATCAACCTCAATACTTAGAGCATCAACAAATATGATCTTTATGTCTTCAAAAAATTGGTTTTCTTTCGTCTTCTCTTCTCTAAGATTTTGTTGCTTAGCTCTCTTCTTCAGTAATTCACCCATAGTGTTCATTTGATGAGGAGTGAGGGTATGGATATCCCAATTTGGAATAACTATATCCTCATCAAGATCAATAGTTTCTTTTTCTTTGACCTTTTCTTTCAAAATGGTGGAAACAATTTGTTTCCCCTTTTCTAGGACTTCAGTACTCAGTTGATACTCTTTCTCAACTGTCATTGTAATTGTTATAGATATACTTGGAATAGAAGTAATAGTTGAAAATGATGGACTAGCAATAAAATTTGAAATGATAATAACAACATGAAACCTTGTTGTTTCTCAGTCAAGCTTGATGATGGGGGACCTTGGTGAATGGCATATGAAGTGATGGTCACTTCTATCATTGTAACATTCAACTAAAAAAATTCAAAGATTTTTTGGGTGCTTGGTGTAGTAGTGTCATCCACAACCAACTCAGTAGAAGCTATCTTTGAGCCAGATTGCACTAAGGTTTTGCTTGAAGAGTGAGGAAATTAGGTCATGACTATTGCTGCAATTTTCTTTGCACCAGTCTCCATAATACCTTGTATCTCTAGAAGACTCCCTCTGGTAGCTTCATTTTCTTCCTCCTCATCATCCAGATTGACATCATCAAGTTCATCATCTTTTATTTCTATGTCCTCTTCCTCATCATGATCATCCTTTTCATCAACATGTACAATAAAGTCACTAGGTTGATGTAACTAATAGATGTTCTTCCATTTTGGTGTAGCTACTTTCACCACATATCCAATGTCTTTCATCAATATCATACATGTGTTAAATTTAAGAGTGAACATCTCTACATTTTTCTTCAATGGTTCCTTCATCTCCTTATTACCGAGATTTGGCATCAGCTACCTCAAGGTCTGTTCATAGACATCCTTGACCTTCTTTTGTGCATTTTCCCATCTTGGCTTTATTACCTGCATAACTTCATTAAGAATTTGTTGTGCAAGCTGATCCAATGAGTACTTCCATTTGCCCAATTGTGACATAAGCATGTCCTCGATCTACTTTTTCTCATCTGCATTCTTGGTCTCATACTTAAGAGATTTTAAATTTTACATGCTAGCTCCTTCTTCCATTTTCTTTAATCTTTATTGAAGTGTAGGTGGAGATCTCTTGAAGATTATTTTCTCGGCTTCATCTTCACCTAACTTCAATTTCTTCCTTGACTTGGCTGCCCTTCTAGTGAATACAGTAAGGGATGACTTGGTAGGTCTAGTTATGATAACCTTTTCTTTCTTCCTTAGATGCTCTTCTTCCTCATATTTTTCTTCTTCTTCATCATCCTCTACATCATCTTATTCAATATCATCATTTTTCCCTTGGCAAGTATTAGAGGGGAACCTTCTTGCTTAGTGCCTTTCAGCATCTTTTCTACTCTTTTTCTTCCTTTATTGACTACTTGAGGTAATCTCAAGCTCTATTCTTGCCTTAGCTTCATCATATTTGTTGAAGTGTATAGCTTTGGGATCTATAGGCTCATTCAGTAGAGCCTCTATGATATCCTTGGTGTCATGATGTTAACCATCATACTCTAGATGTTTAACCCATGCCACTCTAGGTTTGACTACTTGAATGTATACTTTGTCATTGTCCACCATAAAATAGATATCATCCTTGTAATCTTCAACAATTTTCTTAGGGATCCTGTATCTATTATTCATCTTCTCCTTGAATGTTTCAAAGTAGTTATCCATGATACTTTCAAAATTTTCACCCATTTCTACTATATACTCATTAATTTGATACAACATAGGAACATCTTTCCTCCATACTATTGTACCTTTGGAAGGGAAAAAATTTTGAATAAAGAAGAATAAGCATGTTAGAAGAGATCTGAACTTACATGGATTATTCTTTGATCCTCTGATTCTCTCCATATTCTTGTTGAATTGATTCAACAGTAACTTAACAAGGTCAAAGAATAAGTTATTCTTCACAACCTTGTGTGTGAGATTGACAACTTCACAAGACACATTGTTTAATATACTTGAACTATAAATCTTATGTGCAATGATATGAATGCCAAATTTTAGTTCCACGTCACTTACACCACTAAACCACATTCCTCTTCCATCCCACTCAGCAAGAGTTCACTTTTCTAGTTTTACCTAACCTAGGTTTTTAGTTGTCCTCACTTTATTAAGCATTGGGAGTCCAGTGATTCTATGAATCATTTTCTTGGCTATCTAAATAGGTTTCTTCAACCATAACTACCCATTATGTACATGGCTCAAAATATATCTCATATGTTTGATCTAGAAGTTTCTTGGCATATGATAGATATGAGTCAAGCCCTTAGTTTCCAAATCTTGATTTTTGGGTTTCAATGCACCATCCACACATAATTCCTTGAATGCTTCATTCATTTCTAGGGTTTTGAGTTCTTGGATTGAGTAATGATAAAAAGAATGTATGTCATGTACAAGTAATACCTTAGGTAGAATTTGAGATTGTGCAACAGCTAGGTCAAGTGCCTCTATAATTGTTGGACTTAACTTGAAATTTGGTGCCTTGCAATCAACTCCACAAACTAACATATTAGAACCTTTCTTGTTTTTTCTACTGGAAGTTGCCATTGCTTAGTAGGATTTCTAAAAACTTCAACAAAAAACACTTAAATAATTCAAAGGTTCTAGATTCACTCTTCACAAATGGCTTTTGAAATTTGTGATAAAATAATGCCTTCAATTTCTTCCTTTTAATGAATCTCCATCTTTTAATTGCCATTAATTCTTTTTACTTCATACTTGCTTAGTGATAGGCTATCCTCCACTTAATTTAGTCTTTAATGCTCCAAAGACATCTATAGCTCAATAGAGTCACCATCACTTAGTAGGAACTACCAACTTGATTTTGCAACAATATGTAACACAACCTTGCTTGGTAAGGTCTTCTACTTTCCATTATGCTAGGTGATCACTATGCATCTTGAATGTTGATTAGATCATTCTTTTTGTTGGCTAGATCTGATGTTAGATTGCTTCTTTTGCATCACAATCCCAGTGATCTCCATAGGAACTATTTCAAATGATTGAACCACCCAACTCATTGACTTGGGTGTCATTCACTTCACAATCTTAGTTTGCATTCTCTAGAGATTTTGGTACTCATTGTTGCCTCATTTCTGATGTTTTTAGCTATGGCTTTCTTTTCATCTTCAATTCTACCTATGTTCATACAGTTCTTGGCAAGATGTCCTGCAAGTTTTGTATAAATAAAACATCTTTTGTAGTATCTCTTTTCCTCATATGATGTTTCACACAATTTTCTCTAATGTGTCTAAATTCACCACAATAGTGACATATACACCATGTATTGTAATCCCATCCAAATATTACTTTCACAATTTGTTTTTTTGGGTTTCACTACTTGGTTTTGCATTTTGAAGACTTGTGTCCTTGTTTTTTGCAATTGTGACATTTACCTTCAAACTTAGGTTTCTCCTTACATTCACTTTCTCTATGACCATGCTTATTACAACTGTAACATTTTCCATTGAATTTTTCTTTTCCATTACTCTAGCATTTATTTGATGTATGACCTATCTTACCACAATGATTGAATTTAGGTCTTTGATTTTTTTGAGCTCCTTGTTGAGATGATTCACCTTCTTCTATGTATCTTATTCTAGCTTTTCCTTTGTGTCTGTACTAATTTTGTTCATTCAATTGATTCATGCTTTCCTAATATTTCATCATTCTTTCATAGGATTTCTTTTTAGTGTTGAGATCATTCTACAATCTTTTATTCTCTAATCTAAGATTCATAAGTTTTTTATTTGCATTGGTGAGTTGATCAATGAAGTCTTCTTGCTAAAGGGATAGATGTTAAATTTCATTATTCTTTTCAAAGGATTAAGGAGAAATAAGGACTATGGGGTCCACCTTGTCAAAGGATTTACAAACATACAATGAAGTATGCACTTGGTTAAGAGATTTAATGAAGACTATTAAGTCTACCCTATTAAAGAATTTGACCGATGCACTTGTTAGGATGAACCAGTGGTTGAACTTTAATTTGCAACTCTAATTTACTGGTTGAGATTCCTTAAATTACAATGATCACCTTACTGTGATAGATAAATATTTTATGTCCCTTATACTACTTGCAGCCTTCTTCAATTTGCACTTCTTCTCATCATATTCTTTTCACATACATTCTTGGAGATGATACAATACATTACATATATACCAATCCAAATTACTGTAGAAGTTGAGAAATCCAACTTCACAGATCCTCAAGAACACCTACATGCAAATATCTTGCAATGAAGAGAAGCCAGAAAATGGGAAAAGGAGAGCTTAGAAGTTCTCAAAAATGTGAGAGCAAAAAATGTATTCTAAGTTATGAAAACAAAATAAAAAAGTTCAACCTGAATGAAACCCTAAAGAAAAGAAAGCTAGGTTTGTACATTATAATTAATATAAAATATTAATTATATGCACCTAAGAGAGCTAAAGCAACTAGAGAAATAAATGACTTACTCTAACACCCCCTTTAAGCAAAGCTTAGGAGGAAGCTAACCTAGAAAAGCTATGAAAGTAGGAAAAATGGTCCCAACAATAAGGCATGATCAGTTACCCAATACAAGATAATATCTGTAAACCAGAGACAAAGAAGAAAACCCAATTGGAAAAACCCCTCTCCAAAAAGAGATGAAAAAACAAAAAAAATAAAATGGCTCAAGAGACTCTCTCAAAACCATAAACAACCCCCCCATAAGAGAGAGATGAGACATCAAAGCCCCCCCAGAATGATGAAGCCCCTGTAGAACTGAACAAACCAATGGAACTCCAATGCAGAAGAAACAAGGACATAGAACAAGGAAACCACTGAATGATAGGAAGGCCTAACTGATGGTCAAAAGAGTAGACATGAGGATCCTGAAAAGGAATCCCCAATGTAGGTGTGCTGACACTGTCACAAAAGAGGAGATGACCATCCTCTATAGAATCTACAACAAGTGCTCCTAAAGGCTCGATGAGTGGAGCTAGAGGGTTTGACAGAGATGAAGAAGAAAAGACTTCAATCGAATGAGGTGTGGTGAACTCAAGAATAATACAAAGGTTTACGTTTCCTAATTGTAGCACATGATGCTCTCGCAAAAGAGAAGAATTATGCTCCAATAATGGAGATGGTGGACCAAAGTGTGAGAAGGTGTAGAGATGGGTGGTATGATCAACTATCCCTGTAGCAATATGGCCTCCTATTGCACTATCCCAAATATAGACTGAATCTGTAGTGAACTCAACTGACTTCCCTGATCCACTGTGTGTAATCTGATACATCGAGAGAAGGTTTGCAGAGAGAGATGGAACATACAATAGATCATTGAATGTGCCATCCTGAATGTGAACTGAACCTTTCCCACAAACTATTAGAGCAGTGTTATTCCCCATGAAAATATTAGGAATCAGAGAAGCCTCAATAGAGGAGAAGACCCCTTGAGAATATTCCATATGGGAGAACCACTAAATCCAGTATCCAAGGGACCTAGGAAGGGGATGCAAGTGAAGCCCGTAATGCATGACCCTGTCCAAAATTCGGTGAAGATGTCAAAGAGGTGGATGAAGACTGAAAGGTAGACCCCTGAGAGGTAGAAGAGGATGGGGATGAAATAGAGCTCTTTTGAAGAAGAGCTTGCAAATTTGCAATCTATTTCTCATAGCGATCAAATCTCTTCTAAAAACAATGTGCCTCATCATGAGCTCCTTTCTGACAATAGGAACAAGAAGGAGTCTCAGTCTTCATTTTATCCTTCTTCTTATAAGAAGAGGATGGACCAGTAGAGTGTTGAGAAGAGGAATTAGATATCTACTTCTACTTCTACTCCTATGTATCCTTAGCAAGTAATGCCTGTGATGGTGAACCTATAAGTGAATCCATCTGAGTGAGCTTGGATTGCTCACAAGTTAACCTGTCACAGAAAATCTCAAAAGAGGGAATCTGATGTCTATTACCCAAGGCATCCATAGTTGAGTAGAAAGTGGAAGAAAAGATCTGATACTATCCTCGCAACTTTGAGAGTATCAAAAAAATACACTCATCATCTGTTTTGTTTCTACCACATCCCTACAAAACTGTGCGCAGAGATTTGAACTTCATCAAGAAGTCCTCAATGGTGGGAAAGTTGTTGGGTGTCAAAGAAGTCAGCTCTGCATCAAGTTGAAGTTCCCAGAACTTATTCACTTGGCCAAACAAAGACTAAAATTTGAGCCAATAAGCTTGTGGAGTAGTCAAACCATCCAAGTGAAATAGTAGACTATCAGAGATGTTCAATGCAATCAGTCCCATGGCTTCATCCAATTTGTTTTTGTGTTGAAGAACCTCATAAGGGCATTGTAGAGTAGGTTGGTTCACATCTAGGCATGACCATAAGCCTCTTGACATGAGAAGCCTAGTCATCTATGTCTTCCAGGTGTGATAGTTGTGCGGCGTGAGTGGGATCACAGAAGGATCTGACATTGAGAGAAAGAAAAGACAAAAGTAGAAGGGTCTGATTCTGAAGAAAATTATAGAATAGAAAATGCTCCCCCCCATAATGAATAAAAATATCTCCCAAAACCAAAGCAACAACTATGGAAAAACACAAAAAATGAGAAAAGAACCTGGAATTCGGATGCAGAGAAGAGGAAAATAGAAGCCTCTACTTCAATACAAAATTTGAAAGCTCAAATGAACTCATAATCAAACAAAACTAGGACCATTGTTTTCGTCTTTGAGTTATCTTTTTGGTGCTTCTTTTGGATCGCAAAAATACATCTATATGCTCAATTTATGAGCAAAAAACTAACTACAAGTCCAGAAAAAGAACTCTCTGGAAAAATACAGTGACGGGCTTAAATTTGACGCCCATTTGGCTGTCATAGGATGTTGCCAAAAAAAATTTGGTGGTCAAAAAAATGACATCAATAGTTGATAAGTGATGTCATCATGCCATAAAATGACATCATCATTATCAAAAAAATCTATCATGAAGTGACATCACCTGTCCAGTTTTTGACATTAGCCGACAAAATGCTGACATCAGCCGGCAATTACAATTGCAACGGCACTACTAGCAGAGGTGGCAACTGAGAGGAGAACTTGGCAACACCCTCCGATGGAGGCAGAGACTGGGCGACTGGTTGGTGGTAGCACCATTGGTGCTACGCTAGCTGCGGCGGAGCACAGGCTAGGCGCTCCAATGGCTGCATAGTGGCGCCAAGGTGGCCAGTGGGCAGAGCACCCAAAAATACTATTTTATTTTTTTTCTCAAAAAATGTGTCTGTACGGCTTCTCGAGGGGCTAAAAATTTTCCTAGACGCTCAGAGACCAAAAATAGCAAGTTTTTTATGTATTTTGACTACAAACAACCTTCCATATCCAATGGTGGCATCCATTTGAGCCCAAAGTGCCCTAAAAATTTTCCCTTCACCCTTTTGAATAAAAAAGCTTCGAAAAAGCTAGGGTTTCTAATTACGAATCTTGGCTTCAAGAATATTCAGACGAGGAAGCAACAGGTCCACTCTGATACCATGTAGAAGTTGAGAAATCCAACTTCACAGATCCTCAAGAATACCTACATGCAAATATCCTGCAATGAAGAGAAGTAAGAAAACAAAAAAAGCAGAGCTTAGAAGTTCTCAAAAATGTGAGAGCAAAAGATGTATTCTAAGTTATGAAAACAAAATACAAAATTTCAACCTTTTAAGGTGAACGAAACCCTAAAGGAAAGAAAACTAGGTTTGTGCATTATAATTAATATAAAATATTAATTATATGCACCTAAGAGAGCTAAAGAAACTAGAGTAATAAATGACTTACTCTAACAATTACAACTTATTGAAGTCGGCTACAATACCAATTTCATCATAGTTCATAAAGTTGGCCCAACTATTGTAACTCGAGTTCTGAAGATGAACTCGATGATGTTCTAATACATGGTAAACATTTTCAATGCTTGGAAATCTTTGGATCTTGATTGAACTTTAAGCTTGATCCATACCAAACACTTCCAAGTAGCTTGAACTCAATCAACACTATGTGACTCAGTGAACTCTAAGAAACTCAGTAGAAAATGGATCACTCGATTGACATTACATGACTCAATCAACACCATATCCACTTTGTTAACCATGTGAGCTTCGTCGACACTACTGGACTTGTTTAATACTACAAATCTCGATTAACACTACGATCTTCTTCACTTCCACTGACTAGATCGATAGCCTCTACTATGCTCGGTTTCCACTGAACTTTGTCTCTAAAGCTTGGTAAACACTGTGTAGCTCAGTAAACACTACAAACTAACTTAGGTGCTTAGTAGACATTGTATTTTGACAAATTATCTTGGGAACAACTAAATCACTTGGTTAACATTGCAAACTGAATGATAAGCTTAGTAGAAACTATAGAGCTCAATAGCAATGTAACCACTTGACTAAGTATTGAGTCATTGGTAGACAAATTGACCTTTATGTCCACACAAAGATACAACTTTGTATTTAGTGGACAAATTCAATTGGCCCCTTTTTCACTTAGAGTTGTCAACATTGGTGGATATATGGAAGGAATTGAATAAAAATAAAGCCACCTTAAGACCAATTTTGAATAAATGGATTAACAAAGATGATGTTGTCTCTGATCAGGCTAGTGATCTTTTGAATTTTGATCATGAAAGGGACTTATTGTAGAGAAGACTAAGAATTTGTTTCTCAAAGTATCTCAACAAAGATTTTGACCTCTTTCCTCGTGTATTAAATGGTCTACATTTCATAAAAGACAAATAAGAGTGGGGAAATGAGTTGAATGATTTCCTAAGTATTAGGATAAATGAGGTGGTAAATAAAGAAAAATATACTTGGTTTGCAAGAACCACACAAGAGAAGTTCAAGCCCAATTATTCTTTGATTCTTTCAAGCAAGATTTTGTTGAAATAAAGAAATTTGGGAACCTAAGGAGAGAGAAAGAAATAATTGATTTCAATTGGCCAAATGACACACTTTTCATCAATTAGATGGTAGATTATTCTCTAGTAACACAATTGTTGGGGATGGAAGCTAAAGAGAAAGCTGTGGACAAAGCAACGACCACAGAGGAAATATAATTGGTTGATGAAGCTATTCAAATGGATGACATAGAAAAAGATCAATAGATTGCAACAGTTGATATAGCCACCCAAACTAATGGCATGGTAGTTATTCAATAACCTACAAAAAAAGCCCAAGTGTTAGAGCAAGATACAAAAGAAGAAGGGTAGGTGGAGCCACAGCCTAACAAACAAGGTCAATCATCAAATGTAGTTGAGGAATAAGAAATTGTCATGATAGAATCGACCCCACCACAAAGTGACTAATAAATGGAATCATTATGTTGTCAGATTATAAGATTATAAGTTCTTTAAGTGTTTGAATGTGACATTTTTGTCTTTTTGTAACCCCTTTTCTCTAAGGATAGCTATCTTTTTTCCTCTAGGCTTGAACCTTGTTGAAACTCACATTATATAAGTGAGTTCCCAAGGCTAGACGAGGATCCAAATTTATTTTATTGCATGATTCTATGTAAATTTTGAGTTAGTCCATGCATATTGTAAATCAGTTATAGAAGGGAATACAAAACCTAACAGTTATTGCAAATAAATACAAAATTATATACAATTTCAAAGAAATCAATACAAAATACTGAAAGTTGTTTTTTATCCTAGATCTTATCTTTATTTTATTCTATGAGATTTAATAGAAAATTTTATTAAGTTTTAGTTGTAAATGCTTGATGCTTGATGTTTGATTCAATTCTCTTTTTTTGATAATCTAATGGATTATGTAAATGCTTAATGTAAGTTGAAAGAACACTATGGTTTTAAGCAAAGATATGGTAAGAATGAGATTTAGAAATGGATCTTGATAAATCTTTACACAAAGTGTCAAGATAAGATCCAAAAGTAGGTGTGTGATCTCTAAAATTTATAGCCCAATGGATAAGGCACCAGTCATCTTTGTCAGTTGATCTGATTGGAATGTTTTGCACAATGCAGAAAACTTATATCAATCAATCTTTTCATGTTCTATTGTTTGAGTAATAATTGGCATCCTGTACTTGATTCATGTTGTCTATAATTTGGTAAATAGCTAATTATCATCTCTTTATTAATATTGAATTAGAAGAAGAAAAGGCTAAGTAATATGTTGTCCCTTGAGTTCATGTTGTAAATATTGATGTTGAAGTAAATAAGACTAAATTCCTAAGGTAAACCAGCATGAATCATGTAGAATTCAAAGTCGAGAATACTTTATATTCTTATTAGTTGGTCCTTTTATCTTTCCTCTCAAAGTACCTATAATGGTTTTTAATAATTCCTAGGCTTTTTGATCCTATAAAACATAGTTGAAATCCTATCAAATTAGGAGCCAACAAAATGGTGACTCTACTGGGGAGTTGTTCAAAAAAACCCATGTTCTAAATCACTACAATCTCTTTTGTTTTGCACGTGTTTGTATTGGTTTCTTTATAGTGACAAACCTTGAGAATCTAAAAAAAATTCGATTACAACAGGAGGAACATGATGTGGGTTTTTGCCTAAATGGCGCCTTGTCTACAATATAGAGCTACATTTCCCAAAGTATATAGTATAAATGTTTCTTTTTGATTGGATGTTTTGTTTCATATCTTCTTTTAAGCATTTTCTTTGCCCATGATATTTTCCTATCTCCAAGCCATTCTAAAAGTTGTTTCCCTTCATTGGGTGGTGATTCAATCAAAGGTTCTATAGCTAGTGTTATATATTCTAAGTTTTCTTAATTTAAAAAATGGTATATAAGAGGAAAATTACAAGAGCATTCACAAAAGAAAATTTGGAGTTGTTGTTGTACACTATCTTACCTCATGTGGGTATGAAGAACCTGTTGGAGCTCTTTCTGGTAAGGAACATATCAAGTGCATTTAAACTTGATAACAAGAAAAAAAGATAGGGACAAGCCTAAGGATGAGCTAAATCCTATTTAGCAAGGCTAAATCTTAGTTCTAGGACAACATTAACAGAGTCATTACGACTCACTTCACTTTAGGCTTTGCAAGGCCAAGATGGACAAACCTTAGGGATTAATCTTATTAACTTGATACTCTTCTTTGCAAGAGTATCCCCTATAGCAGAAATGTTCAATATTCTTCTATGATTTGTTGATAAACTTCTTGATTACAATAGCTAATTATAACCAAAGGGAAAGTAGATGCATATAAGTAATGACCAACACTTCTAGTTCTTCAATACATAAAAAGGTAAATTGATATTCAATTAAAGATTTGGATCTCAACATAACCCAGGTATGCAATAGTAGAGAACATGCAATCTATTAGCTGACTAGTCCCTTATCCATTGGACATCAACTAAACCTTGACATACACATGGATACCTAAATTATACTCATATATCCAAACTTCTAATCTATCTATCTATCTTGCAAATAGAAATCAATCTTCAAACTGGATGCTTTACAATCAGAGAACACCTTTGAGAAGAAAAATTCTCCTGCTTCAACTTTATCTTTGTAGAGATTTAAAAGGTTACAAATTAAATGGCTTGGATAAGAAACAATTTCTTGATACAACATGGAACAAATGGACATTTATGCATAGGGAACCATCAATTATGTGAGTGATTCAAATGTAGCCAAATTTTTTGGGGTCAAAGCCACCAATTAATATAAGGTTTCTAATCTCCATGAGGTCGACATTGTGGTTGTAAGGGATGTGGAGAGGGAACTTCTTCATTGTCTACTTTATCACTGATTAACTTGCACCATAGACCAACGATCTTCATCTTTGTTGTGGGCTCATATCCCCTATTTGAGTGTTGATGTAGAAGCCAAAGCGGAAAAAATAAGTGAAAGCATGTTGAATAAAGTTTCTAATCTTGACTTGGTCAAAGGGCTATGGACTGGACAATTCTTCAATGTCCAATTAGGGGTAGCATTGCATCCTCTTTAAAAATTACATGTAGAGCCCCATGAGGGAATATTTTTTTGGCTACTTATATAATATCAATTTCTTGAATGGTATCATGCTATCACTTTGGTACTATGCAAGCATATGTACATAAAATTTATCATATTATGACTTTTAATTGATTTTAAATCTATACACACACACACATATATATACATGCATACATGGATATGTACATACCGATACTTGCATGCTCACATAAATTCATACATACATGGATAGTGTCATGCCACATTTCTACGAGGAAAAACACAAACAATTTATTTTTTTTAATTATAGAAAACCTGAAGGTAAGATAAAGACTTAGTCTATTGATAACCTAGAATTGAAGAAGTAAAATAAAGGAACGAAGCCATCATACTCAAAATCTGGATTTAAGATTCTCATGAGGAAATACACAGTTGCTAACTTCAAGGAAACAAAACTAAGTTGAGATGTTATGGATGCAAGCCCCTAAGGTGAAGCACTGTGATGTGTGAGTGCAACCCATATTGCCAGGGTAAAGGTGAAGACCTAAGGATTGAATTGAGAGATGCGAAAGGGTTTATCACTTATCCATTTTAACTCCATGCCTTAATTCAACAATATCATTCTTATTAATGTAGTGCCTGCCCCTAGGTCACATTTTTGTTATCATTGTTGAAATCTTTTAGGGCTAGTTTTATGTTGATGGTTAGCAGCATTGTTTTGAGACTATTAGATATTATGCTATGGATTCGGTTGATATGTGATGAGATTACTTAGACACTACATTTTATGTATGCATGATGATTATTGCATTATTTTCAGTTATTGATTAGTTATATGGTTTATTATCACATGTGTTTTCTTATGGATACTTACGCCATACTTGCATGTGTATGGTGTGCGTGATTGTTTTCTTTTTGTATGGCATTTCTGATGTGGTTAAGGAAGGGAGTCATAGTCACCTGCTAGTTGGGATCTACACAATGCACCACTTCCTACCATTGCCTATTTAGCTTAGAATATATATATATAGTATGTACATGCATGGTTTTTATGCAGGTTGCAGGTACCGAGTATTGACTTCCCTAAATTACCAGGATGAGCGTACCATATCGCATTATCTCAATGGTAAGAGAGGGGAGATAAATTCTCAAGTCCAAATCCTAACCCTTTAAGCCATTTGTCCTAATTGAAAATTAGGACAAGTATCTGAGTTGAGTACCCTTTGAATGCATCAAATGACGTAATTCATGATATTAACCCTTTTGGTTTGATTTTGTATGTGTTTTGCTATAGTGGGTTTTTTCATATTTTATTTTATGAGTCTTTGGTGTATTTTCTATTAATTAAGCCTAATTAAAAGATTTAATTAATGGTTTAATTTAATGGAAAATTAATATGGTATTTTAATATTTATTTTATTTAATTAATTAGGAAATTAATTAAATAAAATAATTAAATTTGAAGATAAAAGTTATAATTTTAAAGTTGGAATGTGACAATATTTATTTAAGTTAATAAATATTTTATCAATTAAGTTTCGAAAATGAATTTAAAAAAGGAAAAGATATTAAAATTATTAAAAGATTATAGGTTGCATGATGTGTGCATGTGATTAAAATATAAATATATTAAGATAAAACAAGTGGAGTTATTAAAGTGAGTGCATAAGATTTAAAAATTAATAAATTAAATTAAAAAGAGTAAAGTGAATATTAAATTAATTAATGTGCATTATTTTAATATTCATTCACATAGGACTATGTGAATTCTATGAGATGTTTATATTTACTGATTGTTATTGCTCATCAGTCTTCTTGAGTGAAGCTGAGTTATATGTGTATGAGACACTTGACCTAATCATTTTTGAGTCATCAATCAGTTATCCTTGGATTACTTTCTAATCGCCATGATGGGACT
The DNA here is from genome assembly GCA_028749045.1 of Cupressus sempervirens. Taxonomy (NCBI): domain Eukaryota; kingdom Viridiplantae; phylum Streptophyta; class Pinopsida; order Cupressales; family Cupressaceae; genus Cupressus; species Cupressus sempervirens. The sequence continues at coordinate 831,594,171 of CM053789.1, forward strand.
GAAATGTTGATTTATTTTTTGATGATGTCATATTGTGACATATTTTGACTCAACCATTTTGGAGTCTTCGATCGGTATGATTTTGAGATATATTTTGGTTATTGAGAACCAATGGATACTTTTGATTATCAATGATACCTTCAGTTTCCAATAGAGAACTATTGTGGTCATGATTATCTATGGATGCTTTTCATGTGCTCATGGAGATTTAATGCTCTTATTATGGATTATTCTTTTGGTATTTTTCTAGTCACTTGTATAGGACTATGGTGATTTTGTGATTTATGATTCCATGAGCTTAGGGTAGGTTATCTACTTGTAGTGTCAGGAAGTGACTTGCAATGGGGGCCGGGGCCCTAAGTGGCTGCCAGGGTAACTCATTGTAAGTTGTTTTAATAAGTGAAAACATTTCCACTAAATGGGGATTAAATGAACCTAATAAGATAATTCTATGTTCTCGCCCATGCCTCAAGTGCTAGTATAGACTAGGATGGGAGTAGAGAGAATGCTTGGTTGGGACCTTGCATTCCATAGTATGCCTCATCTATATGAGAGGATACTAGTGGCTGCATAGGGATCACTAGGGGGTCAAGGTCTATTGAGAGACTGTCAGGGTAACTCTAGCGTGATCCGTGAGATGACACTTTCCCGCTTGCATAGTAGGTTTCCTACATGTCTTTGTGTGCCTTTGGGATTAGATGTCAGTTTTGTGTTTGGAACCTTTGAGTTAGTATACTTTTAGGATTCCTGGACTTAGAGAGTATTTATGCTATGTGATTTTGATAACATGTTTGGGACTTGAGATCATCTCCTCAGCACGGTGGGAGTGGACCATTTAGGTTCCACACGGTTGGGTGGTAGTGCTTTTTCACTCTTACCATTTGAGATCCGTTCGTAGACACTATGGTTGGAGCATCCTTGGTTGGTATTTATCTTCATTATGTTCTTGGATCATTATGATAGATGATATACCCTATGATGGATGTATTTACTAGTATGTTTCTTATATTGATGATTTGCATATGTTAGATGATGTTATCTTATGCTTTACTTTGCATGTTAGATTACTTTCTACATATGATGTAGTATGATTTAGGAGTGACATTCCTACTATGTTAATACTGATGATCTCTTTGGTAATTTCGAATGTTACGCATGGAGGGATGGCTAGGATCCATGATGGTCTAATGATGTTATTTACGGTTGGGAGGAACCGTGCACTTAGTTAATTATGTTTGTGATAAATGGTTATCTTTTATGATGATGTATCATGTATGACATGTGATTACCTTTACTTTGTTGCATCATGGATTAGATTTAGAATGATGATATACTTTATTTCACATATGTATATTCTTTTAAGCCTTTCATACCCTATGTCATGTGCAGTGGATGATTGAGCATTCGGAAATGTAATTTATGAATGTTGGACTTTTTAGTATTATATCATGTGGATGTAGTATTAGATGGAATCATTAATACTAGTTGATTTAGATGTTATTTAACGTTAAGGGATCCATGAAGAATGTAACATGTTATGTCTGTTTATGATTACTTTTAGTTGAATAATTTTATTGCTTCCATTACTTTATGTATGTGGTAGTAACTTTCATTTTAAAATATATAAAAATGCTACCAAACTTAGTGAAAATTTTAGGTTAATTCTTTGGATCCTTTGGCGGGGCATTACAATTAATGTTCAATTAATGTTATTATTATTATTTTAGAGACCACCCATACCTACTACTTTAATATACACTCTTAATTTCATAGTCAACTTTACTATTTTGTAATATGAGCTAGCATTACTCCAATGCATATAACCCTTGATTAACCTTCCATTAAAACTATCATCAAATTCTTTGCTAAATATGCTACTCTTAGCAAACACTTTAAAAACATTACATACATAATTAATACTTTTCTAGAGTATCTAAATATCCTAAAATTAATGAGTATATATATTATTTCCTTTAAATTGTCAACCAATCCTATACTCTATCTCAACTTAAACTTATCAATGATATAGTTATTATTATTTAATTACTTTTTTGTTTTTTTTTTGTTTTTTTGTTTTTTTTTTTTAATTTTATTTATTTATTATTATAATTATTATGTTCAAAGAACCTATAATTATTACACATATTATATCTTAATTGCTAACAATATCTTATTTTAATATTAAAGTTAATACTGCTACACTTGAATTTATTGTGTGAATAATGATCAAATCATTTTATACAAATACCAAATATCTTCAAAGAATGATAAAAATATAATCTACCCTAGACTTCCCAATAGCTATATTCAACCAAAAATAAATTAAAAACAACACTAATCATGACTTTCTGGTTTTAAATCAGATTATAATCAACAGAATAAAATAAACTAAACCATTGTATAACTATTACGCATATTACTATTATTAAACTGTATTGAAAATATACCCAAATCTCTAGAACCTAATTTACATTTACCTATTATCCATGCATAATACTCTTAACATTAAACAACACCCACTACCTACTACTACTAGCCATAAACATCAAATAATGCTTCACATTTATCCTAACCTATAGCTTCACATGTGGACCACCTTACTCATAATTATTAATTTCTAGAATCCTACCCACCCTTTTTCCTAACAAATCTGCACATGCCCAATTTAAATAATTTTATTCCCTACACTTCAAACATATGGAAGACTCCTTTTAGATGTTGTGGTTGGAGAGTTTAAGGCATAATCAATACTTCCTATGCCTAAAAGGCATGTGATCAGCAAAGTCAAGTAGATTTTATTTGAATACTTCACACTCTCCTAGCATAGCTGCCTATTCTTCCTTGCAGCCCACGTATTGACTAAGCATGGTGGTTAAGGAGATGGGAGGGTAGTTTGACAAGATTTCCACCCTTTCACATTTAATGTGCCTTGCTTATGTGGATGGCTAGGAGTCCATTTAAGTCTTAGGAAATGATTTAATTATGTTTTTTTGACTTTCTCCCCTAAAAGTGGGCACTATGATGGTACTTGCTGACTTGGGTCAGAATCATAGCATTATTTTTTTAAATGTTCCTTAACACATAAGAGCAATCACGTGGGTGGAAGAGGCGATAGGCTGATATCCTTCCTACAAGGCATCAAGTTGATGTACTAATATCACTAATGTGTAGACTAGTTAACTAGTACCTTTAAGACAAGTTAAATATCGTGACATTCCTAGGAATACCCCTTTATCACATTATGAGGGGTTTTTGTGATTTCCTAGGGTTAACTCCTCATACTATTAGAATGTTTCAATAGTTATGTCATAATAATTTCAAACCAATTTCAAAACATATCCATATGTCTTATTGTCATCATAACCTATGCTCATAGTTGTTCTTAGTAGAATGAATGTTATTTGATCTTTCCTAATTACTTGGTAGATCATCCCTAGTATCTCATGGCTAGGTTCTTAGCTTGAACATCTTGAATCTCATTTTCATGTGGTATTAGCTTATTGACCTAATGTTATTAGATAGGTTATTAGTCATATAATAATCAAAATCTACATTAGCCTCTAATAGGGTCTCATAAATCATTATCAGTAACAAAAATTTCCATCATAACCTAATTAACTCCTATTCATATTTATTTGATCAAGATCTATGATAGGGTATTAGCGTGGGCCTTACAGATAGACATATAGGCACATGTGCATATATATTTTCTTTTCAATGAAGAATATGCATGTAGTATACATATCTATAGAAGAATTTAGCCATGCATATAAGTTATGCAACTTTTGTGACTTCCAATAAAGACAACAGTTTTGTATTAAAAAAATGATACCAAGATACTCTGAGATGAGAATAAAAAGAGAAACAAAAGATATTGTGTTTATGTTGGTAGAGACAAGACCTTTTCTCGTAGGCACTGAATGAAGTGTCCATTGTGGAAACTACACCCAGCCACATCTAATGGTGTCCTTCTAATGGATAAGATACTTTGGTGTGCCTGCCTTCCTTAAATAATCCATATCCAAGTACATGTTGGGCATCAATTCCATCAACACAATCTACACAAACAGTTAGATAATAAATGAATTCTAACAAACAATTCATCCCAAGCCTCTACAACAAAAGAAATATCAGCACTGATGCTTGCCATATACAAAACCACATTGCATATAGCGATATATGGTAGAACAGATGAAAATTTTATTTGATCATGTGTTCTCATCAAGTGGGTGCCAGTACATTAGAAATGAAGTCAAATGACCAAATAGCTACAAAAGGAATCACTTTTCATACACAACTGATTGCCAACCTAAAACATAAAGAGGAACAAAAAGCTACATAAAATAATTGATCAGGAAGACTTACCTTAAAGATCGAGCTCAAAAAGTTTACAGTAACCACCTAGCTATAAAAGCTCCCCCACAATTCTATCAGGTTCATTCAAATCTCTCTCAAGAAGACAAACATGTCTTCCATCCTACATTGCTTTGGACAACAAAAAGTAAGAAAATGACACGCAAACAACCATTCCATCAAAAAAAATCATCTCAATGCTCTCAACTTATGCAATGCTCCAAAATATCTAACTAATCTAACTATTGTGCATTACTCTCTCATAAATATGCACAAATTCCACCTTTCATGAACCTTGCTTCAATGTAATCTTGAAGCTATAGATGTCAAAGATAGAATCAATGTGCAAAAATCTCATTTACATGGATATAGTATTCGTTGTTCAAATTAAAATGTGTATATTCTTCAATTGGTTTGTATCATGTAATAGATATAACATGAATATATAAAAAATCTTTGACATCGCACATTACATGGATATAAAAGTCAATTTAAAAGCTCTTTATACAGAGCAATTTCTGGCTTAGGCAAAACATGAGCTGCATGCCAAATAGTGTTGATAAACTTTATAAATTGAAATAACTTTCAATTCCAAAACACTTGTTCTAGATAATCCTTTTAAACTCTAAACAAATTTAGCAAAATTGTGTTGCTTACTTTTGGAAAAAATAAAGAGACTTCTAGTTGACAAATCTTACAACTTTGTATGCATATATGATCTCAATAGTAATATGCTTTTCTAAATGGATAGATATGATTCACTTTTCATAATCAATTTTCTTTTTCTACATATGTGTGAGCAAAAGAGATACTAAATAATGCCACAAGATAAAATAACCCATTACTCATTAGACTAAACTTTGTTTCCCTAGAGATGAGTGACAAGAGTATATCTAAAATAGGTTATTTTTCATTGATTGGCTAATCTTTCACAAATATTTCAAAAATTACATTTGTCACTCAAATCATTTTTTAAAAAGAAAACCCAAATTCCATGTAAAATATTCAATAATTCGTTGGTTTTGAATTTTTAACTAACTTTGACTAATATAAATAAATTAATTAACAAAATTACCAAAATAAATTTAATATAAACAAGTTTTTAATAAAAAAGGAGAATTAGGATAATACCAAGACCAAGTACTCAAACACTAGCACCAAAACCTTCTTCAATTGACTTTATTTTTGATCCTCGCTTTCCTATTAAACTTCCAAACTATGTCCCAGGTAGCAACATCTGAGTTGAAATTGACCCCCCAACAACTTGTTGCCCTCGACTAGAATCTATCATTGCATATATGCCCTCTATTATGCACCTATGAACCTTAAGCATGCCATCCATAGCTGGGGAGAAAGCTACATTAGGTTCATCCTTTGCTAAGATCATAACCTTAAATATAGAAAAAATCAACAGCATTTAATACAAGTTAAGATCTCGTATTAAACATCATTTATTAGTTTTTAAAATACAAGTCTGTAATAGTTTAAATATTAGATTGAAATACATGTTGGAATCATCCCAATAATATTTAACTTTGTAATGGCACCTACAAAAGTAGAGGAATCATACCATACAAGAGAAAAAGTACATCCTACCTATGGATACACTATATGATTCCTAAAGATATTACAAAATTTCAAGAATTTTAGTAGTCTTGTTGCAATGTACTTGCAAAAAAGAAAAAATAGTCAATGTACTTACTTCTCCATCTAATATCAATAGCTATTATAGTGAGAACCATAACCCCCAATAGAATGTCCCAAACTTGGACCATATTCTCTAGTTGGGGCTGAGTAACCAGCACTTGGACCATAACTTCTAACAGTGCCAAAATGAATAGTACTTAGACCATAACCTCCAGTTGGGCCAGAATGCATAGCACTTGGACCATAACCTCTAGCAGTGCCTACACTTGGACCATAACCTCTAGTGGAATGGCCACCATGCCCAGTATTTTTCCATGGGGAAGTGTACATAGAGCTCTAACCGGGATAAGAATTATATCTTGTATCAACTATGTTATATGCATCTGTAGGTGGCCCTAAAGCCTCTGCCATGAAGTTCTACGACAAGTATTACATAAACATTTTTAGAACTACTTTGTAACCCATATGTAAAAACAAATTGTAAGAGTCATTAACAAATTTGCTAACATTTGTAGTACAAGTTAAAAGTCTGATAATTAAGTTGTATGCATGACTTATTACATCTTTAAAAATTCACAATTCCAATCCATACATGGATCAATGAGTTTGACTCAAGAACTACATAGTTGAATCCTGATAGCAATATCACAATTTAAAACTTGTTGAGAAAATATCTCATAATTATCAACTAACGAGCATAAGGGGCTTTCTAATGATTGGTTCGTAAGGCACAACACTTTAGTAGGTTTTGCAAATGGGTTTGCAAGCATAGTGGGTTTAACCATAGAGGAAACTTTGTAGTATGCATGCTCAAGCTAGAGTAGTACTGGGATGGATGACCTCCCAGGAAATCTCGATGCTCCACCTCTATGAGCATCACCTAGACCCAATGGGTGCTAAGAGTTCCATTCATTCTCATGAGAGATGGATTAGGTGTGAATTGTGAACCACTGCTCATGAAACATGGGTCAATGAGTTTGAATCAAGCTACACAGTTGAATCCTGATAGCAATATAACAATAGTAAATTTTCTAATGGGAGGATATCCAAAGGGATGACCCTATGAGATAAATAAACAAAATCCCTAGAAATATTGCATATGAGGTATTCATGTTGTTCATGTAGGATTATTTAGTGGCTTCTCTTTTCAATGTGGTTATTGTGCTTATCTTGGACATGCAATTCACTTACCCAATAAGGCACATATGCATGTTGGAATTTTTGGTGATTTTTTTATGTGGCTCTAATAAAGCTTTGCTAATATAAAAAGTAATACTAGTTTAATGTCCATAATCATAGGATTGCATTTTGTATATATGAAAAAATGTGACCAAAATAAGGCATGCCTATGTCCATGCATGCTCTTTATTCAAATGTTGCTTACATGTAATAAGATTGGGATTATTATCTTGTGTTGTCCATTTTACCTATCATGGCATTAGGAATTCTACAATTGTACTTTATTAGATTGTCTATAGGAACTGAGATTTTCATTGAATGTATCCATTCAAGATGGTTCGTTTCTCAATCAAGGGAAGAAAAACATATGAATAATGAATGATTTTTTGTTGCTAAAGACATTTATTGTGTATTTATAGATCATACAATCAAAAAATGAACTTTATTGATTCATGATGTAATCTACAGTCTAAATTCCTAGAAGAAAGTTGTAAAATGTGGAAAAGAATAGACTTGTTTTTTAGTTGAACATTTTGTACTTCAAAGGCAATCCAAAAGATAGAGTCCTAACTAGACTTGGACCTGAACCAGTCATGTAAGTACAATTAAGGTGTTTTTACATAATTATTTTACATTAAAAGTTATTTCATCAATAGTAGATCCATGCGTTAGGAGTGTGTCTACACCTTTAATGAAGTTCATTTTCTTGGTTGCTTTGACTATGCACTCTAGTAGAAATGCCTACTATAAAAGAGTTGTGACCATTATGGAGTCGATAATCTTGGGAATCTCTACTTAAATCATGAAGATATTAAAGACATGTGGTCAACATTTTTGGCAACTGCTAACCTTGTGACAACATTGAAATATAAGAGGGAAGAAAAATTAAGATGTTCTTTCGAGCTAAAAATGACTAAGTTGATGGATATAGAAATGATATTTATGCATGACTCCTTTTCAATTCACCCACATTACTCATGGTTGCACAATGAAATTGTTGAGAGTTCCTTACAACATGGAGCTATCAGTGTGGGAAAATTTTATGAGCTACCTATTAAAGTCATAGGCCATCCAAATGAACTTGACTATTATGAAGTAGGAAAAATATTCAATATGGAAAATTTTTAAGTAGATGATACCAAAGGATTTGTAGCAGTTCTAGTTTGGGAGAATTTGACAAATATATATACTCTTTTATAGAGAAATATGGAGAGAAAGCACCAAAATTCAAGCAAATATTCAAGTAGTTAGAAGAACACTTGGAAGAGATGAAGACAAAAATAAGGAAGTTGCTTAAATTGAGGCACCTTGCTTTTGACAATATTTTATCTAGGGATAAATGTTTATTTGCAAGCATCGGGTTGTCAAGAAGTACATAGGAACTCACTCAATACACTGAAGGGCTTTCAATATGTTTATCAAATGAGAATCAACTGCCAGATCCTAGTTCCAAGAGGTTTAACAAATTAAAATATTTTTGTAAGATTGGGACAATTGAATCAGGCATAGCATTTGGAAATTAGGACATTTCTATAGCTTTTTATTTTTATCTTTTTTCCCATGGAAGAAGCTCCGGCTATAGCTTGTTCTGCATTGTATGAAATGTTGTAGTTTTGGTCTTTTGTGTGAATATAAAACACATGACATTTGGTAGACAACTCTGTAACACTAACGTATGATTGCTGAAAAAAATATTTATAAGGATCTCAATAAGGGATACTAAATAGGTATTTTCATATTGTACAATAGAGAATTTCTCTCTTCAACATGTCTAGCATGTTGATTGGACCTATTGGAGGGAGTGATAGAGTTCCCAGATGAGGATGATGAGAACTCTTTCCACTTATCATACCACCTATCTTTTAAACGATTGGTGATTTTATTTCTAATTCTTAAAGCTAATAAAAGTTATGATAAATTCCATAGTGTACTTGACACGAGAATGATGCTAAGGGCCACATGTGAAAGCATATTTTGCTTCTTCACATTCATGATTTCTCTTATGACATCTTTCTCAGTAACTTCATCATCTCATATGGGCTCTTTCATTTTAATGATCTCATTATCTAAGACTACTGAACCAGAATTCCCTAAGTTTTCTGTTATGGCTAGTAAATCTTTTTGCTCTCTCTATGCCCTTAATAGATTCAACTAAAAGAGAAGGATTAAAAGAAATATAGATTATACAAAAAAACTCAATTATAAAAAGTACACTACAAATCTAAGGTCATGTAGCATTGCAAAACCATCATATCCATGCAAATACAGATGACTACTAGTACACATACCCAAAGTAACAAAAGTAAAATCATCGGGGATAACAAGGAAACTTCAAGAAAACATAGCTGATATTAGTTAGTATCATTTAGTACAAGCCACAAAATTTCGTGATATAGATATGTTACTTCTAGCATTCTTTGCAAGTCCTAAGCATGCAGATAATAGAATCCATTCCAAAAGAAGTAAGCTTTATATCTAGAATTAAAAAATTCATTGTGGACATTGTTTTTCGAGTTGATAAAAATATGCTAGTAAAATTTAAATCCGAGAATGTGCAATACTCTAAAATATCACAAAATGAACATTGACAAATGTTTTTTTTTGAAAGTGAACATGGATTATAATCTTGGTAGAGCCATAAATGTACTAAAGATGCTAAAGCAAAGATTACACATGGTTCATATCAGCAAACATTAAAACATAGAGGTGAAACTAAGAAAAGAATTCTTGCTATCATAAGAAATTGTACATTATTTTTATAGGCCTATCCACCATTAGCATAAAAACTTAGTTAGTACTACCCTGATTGCCATCAATACTATTTTATATATATATATACATATATATATATATATATATATATATATATATATATATATATATATATGTATATATATATATATATATATATATATGTATATATATATATATATATATATATATGTATATATGTATATGTATATATATATATATATGTATATATGTATATGTATATATATATATATATGTATATATGTATATGTATATATATATATATGTATATATGTATATGTATATATATATATATATATATATATATATATATATATATATGTATGTATATATATGTATGTATATATATGTATATATATATATATATATGTATATATATGTATATATATATATGTATATGTATGTATATATAGATATATATGTATACATATGTATACATACATATGTATACATATGTATACATACATATGTATACATACATATGTATACATATGTATACATACATATGTATACATACATATGTATACATATGTATACATCTATACATATATATGTATATACATGTATACATATATATATATATATATATACATATATATGTATATATGTATATACATGTATACATATATATATATATATGTATATATATATATATATACATGTATATACATATATATATATACATATATATATATATATACATATATATATACATACATATATATATACACATATATATATATACATATATATACATATACATATATATACATATATATATATATACATATATATACATATGTACATATATATACATATATACATATATATACATATATACATATATATATATATGTACATATATATATATATATGTATATATATATATATATATATGTATATATATATATATATGTATATATGTATATATATGTACATATGTATATATATGTATATATATATATATATGTATATATATGTATATGTATATATATATATATGTATATATATGTATATATATATATATATATGTATATATATATATATATGTTCTTGTGCAGTGGAAACCAAATAATGCACTTGAGAAACAACACACATAACCCTGCCTATAGACGGTGTCATGGAAAGACAAAATGCATATTCGTGAGAAAAGGGGTTACATCTCCACCCACTATCCTTTGATCCTAATGATGTAAAAAATCCTATGGCAAGTGGCTACCACCTCCAATATGTTGTCCAATTCACCCAAGAACTACTCCAACTACTCCCTAACATCCAACAATATGGTCAAGAACATGGATGCAATGCTTATGCTAACCCTATATTTGTGGTCTATTTTCAAGAAAGGTTTTCCCAAAACCCTATATATGTAAAGTATGGTCCTATATTTGTTCAATGGGGATGTGTTCCTAGTCCTCAAACTAGTGTCCCTGCCTCCGTGGCATTTTTGGGATGGTCCTCAAACTAGTGTCCCCCCTTTTCCCCAAAACTTCATATCTCAAAATGACCCCAAAATGGTAAAAAATGTTGGGAAATGTGTGTAATATGTATGGCCATTTCCAAGGAGGACAAGGAGATCTAAGGCGTGCCTTGACCAAACTTAGCTATCAAAGGATTGTTGTCCGTTATAAAGTATTGGAGGCTCTATAAGCTTACCAAAGAAGGTGGAAACCTACTAGTAAAATTGTTGTTGCTAATGGAACTAAACTCCATGTTTTTTAGGTTCCCTAGAGCTATAGGAATGTGTCTTGTGAGAAAATTGAATCTCAAATCTAGCTTCTGCAACATTTTTAGACTCCCAATCAATGGAGAAATTGGACCTTATAGATTGTTCTTGCTTAGACCAAGGCACTTCAAGACTCTTAAGCTCCATATCTTTCTTGGAATGGGTCTCCTTAATGAATTATAGTTCATGTCCAAATGTAAAAAAGCACTAAGTTTCCCCAAATCCTATGGAATGATAAACTGAAGATTGTTCTGAGATAGAAGGAGAAGTTGTAGTTCTTTCAAATTACCTAATTCACAGGGGATTTAGCCTCTAATATTTAGTAACTTAGTATGTAATGTTTAGTCTCTCCCCTTCACTTCTTTTAGAAGTGCAGATACACATTTACAACTACCTTTTATATTTGGTGGTCTATTCCTAAGCATGATCACCACAAGGACTCATTTCCAACTTGATGGATTCAACATGCTATGGAAGGACTTTTTCTTAGTAGATAGACTTCTCCAGTGACACTTGCTAGTAATAACCATCCTCACCTGAGAGCATAAGGTTTGAAAACAAAACAAACCATTGTCCTACATAAACAGATTGTAATTGCCACTAATAAATCTCTTCCTAAAACAACTGGATACATAGAAGAGATCTACAACTACTTAGAAAATCACAACACGTTGCATCTACAATAACTTATTGCTATTATAAGGCTAGTTGGTACGGTTATCATGTACTAGTTATTTTTATTTCCATTATGATAAGTTTTATAAAAGAAGACTATACTTATAGATAACTATGTGAATAATGGCTTAAAACTAATCCACAATACTTTAGTTCAAGAACATGGAAATTTGTTTAGAAACAAATACTAACAAAAGAAATAACTGTTGATTTTCTTCTATAGTCTATAGACACTACATGCCACTGACATTTTTGTATATACTTAGTGACAAAACCTACTCCAGATAATTATCAAAACAATACATGTAGTATATATTTAATATATTATATTCTTTTCAGTAACATTATTCTTCTACTATAGAATTTGACAATCATGGAGCTTTCAACATTCTAAAGTAAATATGTCCTTAAGATTCATAACTGAGTCCTCCAGTAATGAGAAGTGTAGATAGAAAGGTTACTATTTAACATTATTATCAAACACAAAAGTTTTAACAGTAAATATTGTGCAATTTCTTTCAATATTAAATGAAGATTAGCACTCAATACATGATCATAAGGCCCATATGATTTTCAATCATTGTTCATATTTGATTATGCTCCTTTCCAACATTATTGGAGTTTCCTACACAAACTTAGTGACTCAATCTATTTTTTATCTACAAGCCCAAGTCTTCTATAGCAAATGACAACCCCACACATTATTGTCCCTCTAACTGGTGCCTTGATGACTTCCTTAAAACTCCCACCGCTGTCTCATTCATATTTTTACTATATGCTTCAATTAGGATGTAGTTTCCATGGACATTATTTCTTGGTATAGATAGTCAAACATTTAACATTAATTTGTTATATCAAAATGATAATCAATAGCTTATCATCTTGCAAGACATTCAACTAGATGATATCCCAACCAAGCTGATATCTAGCATAAAATATGATCTGCCTAGTTTCTCAAGTTTCCTAAAACCAGAGATGATGATGTGTCTGATTACACTTGGTCATTGTTTTTATTTATCAATAATGCTCCTATACTCCTGATGCTATCCTTAGTTGCATGTATATTGGCACTGTGGTAGAAATGTTGGAACTATTCATGATTAGCTAAAGACATCAGTAGGCCTATGTTAATATATTCTCTTGTCAAACTGCAAGGTAGTGTTGATGGTGTCATAAGAAGAAAACCAACACACAGATTCAAATGATAAGATCCTTAATAAAATTTCCTATAGATCCCACCAATGAGGAGCACGCCACTCTAAATCCTTACAAGTTCAAGCATATAATTGCAAAAAGAATACTCAATTTTCTCATGGCGAGGGCAACCCCTTGAAGCACAAACTTATCTATATTGACAAATGCTCTCTAGTAATCAAATAATAATTTCAAAATTATTATTCTCCTTAGGTCTTTATATATTTTATTTTTGTTAATACACATGATGTTATTCCACTATATATACTTCCTTGGCAAGTTCTTCAAGTGACTCAGTGGCATCCTGATGATGGATCATACAGTATGATCCGAAACGTTGATGAAAAAACTCTCACACAATCTTCCCCAGAAATTAATACAAAGTTCTTCAAGTATCAAATTTCTGTAATTACATTATCCATTTATATCTCATGTGTTGATCACTACTAATATTTATCATTCTGAATATATTTCGCTATTATAAGAACATTATTTTTTGCATCTTGGAACTTTTTCATGATATGTTTGATAATAGGCAACTCTGTATAGGGTTGTAGTGCATATATGTACATATGTATTTAAAGCAACTTTCTGATACAATAATGCTATAGAAGGGTTGTCATAGTGACTAAAAACTCTTTTTCCCAAGACCACTTTCAATATCATTAGGACAATGACACAATTAATCTCAACAAATCTTAGTTTGAGAATGCACATGCTCAGGCAAATTTGGCTTTGAAACATCAATCAAAATATTATCACCTTACACATCATCTTATACTAAAGGAACTGATATATAATGATACTCTTCAACACACTCACAAAGGCTTCGGATTTGGAAAATAAAAGGTTCCACACTTATATTTCTCTTTATGTTTATAGAGGTCTTTTATATATCTAATTTTTTTGTCAAGATATAAAATTTGATATACTGTTAGTATTGTAGATATCATTATGCACTACATTGTTCAAACTATTAAATTCATCTTCAAACAATATTCACATTATACTATATACAATATAAACATCACCTTTTCCCTGTTGATGGGGTAATGGATAAAATTAATATTCAAAAGAATAGTCCATGGTCTTACCCCTACTTCTAGATACTTAAACTTGAATTTCAATAGTCCTTGGAGAGGTGTCCAAGCCTTGCAAGAACAAAACTGGCATAAAAGTTTATAAGTTTTAATTTTTATCATAGTTCTATACTAATCATAATGAATTGCAAAGTTTGTTATCAATTTTTTTTGGAACACATATGCTATTGTGTCTTTATCTAACATGGTTTGTTGATATTTATAAGTCTCTAAAAAAATTAAAACTATTGATGATGGATAGAAGAATGTGATTCAAATGTGGATGAAAAAAATAGCAAGTTTAGAAAATCTGTTAATATAAATTGAAATAAAAACATTCAAATTTATAATCTTCATAGTATTTATATATAGAATATGTTACAAAATATGTTCAGGCAATTCAATGATTGTAAATGAAGAGATACATTTCTACCAATTTGGACAGAAGTGTAATAGTATATAGATAGATGCAAAGGCGAGGAAGATCCAGTATCATCTATAATCAGTATCAACAATGTAACCAGTAAGGAGAGGCATAGTCAACATAGTACTAGTCAAAATGGTGACATAAGTTGAGGTAGAAATAGTGTCTTCATGCAGTTTGGTTGTGAAATAAATTACCATATTAGCCCATATCCCACCATAAGCCAGCGTCTCTCAAAACTCATACCTTGTATAGTTCAAACATTGACCAAATTTATGTCATGAAGAAATACTATTCTTGAGGTAAATAAATACTTAGATTGTTAAGAAATAGCAGAGACAAATTGCAATAGCAAAAAATTTAAACAAACATTTGATTCAATCAAATTGAATTATAAAAATTTCTTGATCTCATGATCAGATCAGTTGATCAAAGAGATCAAAGATGAATAATGGATTACAATTACCTTAATAAATAGATGTCTTGAATAAATGTAAGTGCAAGAAAACCAACAATAAATCTCATGTATGTTCATGCAAAACTGAAGATTGACTAATCTCTTTGTAACTTCATGGAATTCATCTAAGACTACAAAACTAATTGTCATGTGAAGCTTCATACAAAGTGCACAGATTAATAAATGAATAGATTGAATCCATGCATACCCACTATAAAAGGACATGCTTTCAACCCTCTGCTCTTTCTTCTCAACATTGGTCTCCTTGCAAATCAACAGATCCATCTAATGCTAAGGCAAAAAGTCCACTTATGCCTCTTAGTTGGGATTGCACGTTGTATAGAAGATACCTTGCAAATAAAAAGATAAGGGAACAAATAAACTAAGAAACCCTAAACATGTCTAAACTCTACAAAACTTGTAGGAAAATGAATATGCAATGAGGTATAACTTACTAACGTACCAGGATTAATAGTGGCAACTACATGCCATGAGGAATAAGAAAAAAATTTGGACACAATTATTGAACAAGATTGCTTCCAAGGCACAGGTGTTGGCGCTCAAAATTGCATTCCCATTTTGAGCCTCTTTTTCAAATTTTGAGTCAAATCAAGCCCTATGAATGCCTATAAATGCACATGTACCTAGTTGTACCTTTGAGGCCCCTAAGGTGTTTAATGTTTCTAGCACCTTCCATTTAGCCTATCTAAGCATTCCATGAAGCTAAATTGACATTTTGAGCCATTCCATGAAGTCTTGTTTTGAGCTAGTGTCATTTTTGCATTTTCACCCAAGTATCAAAAAGTGACAAAAGGCCATGTTTGCCAATGAATATCTTGCATCCAAAAATGTGTCATGACCCACCACTTTGGGAATGTCTAGTTTCCATACCTGAGAGCCTATGTTTCAAATTTTGAGTCATTTCGAGTCCGTTTTCTTAGGTTTTGAATCCCTCAAAGTTGGTCAATTACTATTTTCGTGCTTTTGCAATTGCACTTAATTCTGGGAAGCCTTGTTTGACATGTTGTAATTTTGACCCAGTTGACCAAAATGCTAAAATTCCTTTTGTGATGCATTATAGATGTCAGAGACTTGTTATGTTTCAAGTTTTAGCTTATGAAAAATCCGTTTGATTAGTTTTCAAACGCGATTCCAAATGGAATTTCTATCTTTTTACTGGTATCAGCATTTGCAGATTTGTCAGGAGCCCTGTTTGTGATGTTATATCTCCTGATCTGAGATAGGTCAAGTCAAATGGATTGTACCCCTGTATTTTTCTCTAAAAATACTCCAAGTGTGCCAAGTTTCAAGTCTTGACGAATCCATGTGCACACTTTTCCAGCTCCATTCCATTTGCAAAAATCACTTTCTGTCATTGTTCCCAGTTTGCAAAATCCAAGTAGCCCACTTTGACTGATTTCTATTTGTGTCTTGTTCTTCGTCATAAGCCCAAATCGCATATTCATACTCACCTCATGACAAAGATTTAGTGCTCCAGTTTTTGTTTCCCCATGTGCCCGTTTACCCAATTTTCCAGGCCAAATCCAAACCCAGTTTATGGTTTTCTGACATGTTTTTGTGCAGGTAATTCTGAAGGGGCGACTTTGATGGTCAATATCTTTTGACCCCAAATTTTTCATGAGCCAAGATCTAACAAGGTGAATGTATGTGGAGCAAAAAATTAGTGGGTCAAGTTTTAGAGCCTGGTCAGTTGTCTGGGTCAGTTTTTAAAGGCAATCAATAGACCTCCTAGCATGAAATTCATAGTTTAATAGGAAGTGGTAAAATGAGTTTCAAATTGATTGTTTAGTAGTCGAATTTGATGTGAATCAGTATCAGGTCACCAATGGATTAGCTTGATGGTTCAATTGTTCAAAAACAAAAAATTTTAGCTGGAGCCACTCTGGGGTCCGACTGATTGCATCAGCAAATAAATTCAAATGTTGATTAATGGTAACAAATTGAGTTACCAAGATAGCATATCCTATTCATAGATCATCTCTAGTGATTTGAAGTTTATATGGGGCATCTATCAATCGGCAATGTAGAAACAAAACATCCATGCATTTAAAAAAATGCAATCCATGTCAATGAAGAGAGATCACACGCATGCATAAGTACATCTAGAAATCATGGAAGTAAAAGCATGGACAAGGATATAGGATTAATTGAGTGGCAAAAGCTATGGACTATCTCTCTGTGTTCTTGACCTCTTCTCCATTAAACTTTAGTCACAAGCTTCATTCTCAGTAGCCTCTTAAAATTGGGATTTTGCCAAGTCTTTGTAGAGCAAGCTGCTTGAAAAATCTTGAGATCTACTCTTGTGATGAGTTGAAGAACATTAGCCTGTCTATAACACTCAGAAGTTTATCTATAGGGAGCTGCAGAGATTTGAAAAGAGATGCATGCATCACACTATATGCAACTTTTCTATTGTAGCAATGCATTAACAAAGAAGTTGATCCATAAGTTGAAGGGGAAGCACACAGCCGGTTAGTAACAGAGCATATGAAGAATTCTATGCCAAACCAAAGAATAGTCTGTAGCAAGAAGAAATCACACATTGTTCAAAGAAGTCGCAGACATGTGAAAAGGCATCCCACGTGTTGGGAACAGGAAAGGAGTTTCTCACGACTGGAAAGGATGCCAATGCAAGTAAAACCCTACGCCAGGCATGAAAAGGAGTAGATCCAGCTCCCACGCATTCAAAAGAGCATGAAAACGTGAATGACTAAGTAGCAAATAGTGAGCATGCTAAAGGAGAGCTCCTACATTTGTAAATCAGAGCTCATACACAAAAATAAAAGAACCATCCATAGCAAATAAAGGAGGGCCAAGGCATTATAAAGGATGCCACTTAAGAAAAATGTGCCCATGGTAGGAGCATCTAGAGGGGTCTTCATGCAAAATGGGAGCCACGCCAACAGCAAGAACAACAATAAAGAAAAACACAAGATCCATAACAGTCCATGCTAGCAGGGAATTCATGCCGCAAGCTCAAGGAAAGAGCAGCCACGGTTTCAAAGAGGAAGCTGCATTTAAGGAGGAGAAATCCCACATTGTTCATGGATAAGATTTTTAAATATTTAAATATATTTCATTACAAATGCATCATACTTTAAAGAAAAGAGGCTTTTGAGAAGCCATGGTCTTGAGTGCCCTGCGGGTTACAGGTCAATTATATTTTTACTTGTGAAATGCTCAGCCTAAGCGTATGAGCGTAAGATGATTTGAAAGCTTCCCCAGTCTTATCTTCACCTCGTATGAGCAGAGTTTGAAATGAAAAGGCTTTCGATGATACGAGAAGGCAAGTGTCCCGTATGGTTGGGAAAAAATTTTGAAGACCCCGCGGCTCATATGAGCATAAGGATAGAATGGACAACTTTATGATGCCACGGTGAGCGTATGGTCGTAAAGGAAAATTTGACTGGGTTCGGTCTTACGCTGAGGTCGTAAAAGCGTAAAGGAGATTCATCTCGTGTGAGTGTAAATGGAGATTAGAAAGGGTCCTGGGGCTATGGGATAAGGGAAATTGATTTAAAGAATTAAATTAATTGATTAATATTAAAATATTAATTAATTAAATTTTCAAAGGTCACAGCCAATCAACGTTTGACACACGGCGATAATGGATGGAGGGAGACAACAAAGTGATTTTCAAATGAAAATTTAGAGGAGCTTCAAATGCATAAAATGAAAGATTTGAATTATTTTGAATCTTTATATAGTTCATACTATATACTTTTTTTAATTTTTCATTTTTAATGCAAAGACACAATTCAAACCTGAGAATTTCAAATGGCTATAACAGGGGCATTTTTTGTTTAGAATAGGCACTATCATATATCGTTGGAACTGGAAAAAGCTGAATTTTCTATATTTGTGATCAATTTTTGCATAGCATCACCAGTTTAGTCTATAAGCAGTTTTGTAACTTTTAGGGCATTGTCAGTGGAATGAGCAGAATTCAGCATGAAGCATCAAGATTAGATAAAAGGCAGATATGAAGGATTGGTGAAGTTTAGACGTGAAGAGAATCAATTCTAGAGGGTTTCCTTGGCTTTTAGAAGTTATTTTTAAATTGATTTTCATTTTTACAATGAGTAAAAATCAGGAATCAAATCAGTTATTTGTTCAATCATATGTTCCAGAGATTCGGTGCTTTTGGAGCAAAAACTAATTGAAGATTTGATTCACTAGTTGAGGGGAAAGATTAAGAGAGATGTTTAACCTATTGAGAAGGTTTTCAAAGTGGACAAATGTCATATTTTGATCAGATCCAAGAATTAGCTCTTCTCCTATATCTTCTTTTATTTTCCTCATTGTAGGGGTTCCAGTCTTTGTCACTGAGAAACTAGTAGGTTGGCAGTTTTCTCTGGGTAATACCAGCAGGGTTCTAGTGTTCTACTATTGAAACTAGGATTGTAGA
The DNA here is from genome assembly GCA_028749045.1 of Cupressus sempervirens. Taxonomy (NCBI): domain Eukaryota; kingdom Viridiplantae; phylum Streptophyta; class Pinopsida; order Cupressales; family Cupressaceae; genus Cupressus; species Cupressus sempervirens. The sequence continues at coordinate 831,614,106 of CM053789.1, forward strand.
TGGTTTTCCTTCCTGAATATTAATCTGAGCTCTAGCAGAAAAGGCCACACATCCACCTTGTGCAGATTTTCATTTCATGTCATGTATTGACATTTGAGATACTAGAATTTGATGCTAGATTATGTGAGGTATCTTGAGTTACATTTTGTGTTACCAGTTTGTGTATTCAGTCTTTCCATGGATGAATACAAAAGGGGATTTACATGAGTTATCTGAGTTCTCTTATTTTGTCTCCTAATTCTTCATGTGTTGTTAACTTTTGGATTAAGTGGATAATGTTTATTTGATTTAAGGCAGCTTGGATGAGTTGTATGTCAGATCTTTGTTGCTTTTGACTCAAGCAGTCAAGTAAATGCTTCATCATTCTGGTAGGGTTTTTTGGTGCATGAAGGGGATATTGCATAAGTATGGGATTTGGGGATTTCAGTTGATAAACTTGATTGTAATGCAATCTAGTTAGGTCATCCTGCTAATAATGACTCTATGTTTCAATGGATAAGGCACTGATCATTAAATCAGATGCAAGCTAATATGAATGTCATTTGCACAAATCTTTTATTCAAATAAATTTAGTTTTTCATGTCTTGTAGTGGGTTGAAAGGAATTAACCCTCACTCAACTTCTAAGATTCATATATCTACATTTAACTACTGTAGATTGATGTTATTTCATGAGTTATTAGGAGATATAAGGGTTCTCATCTACTTAATAGATTCAGGGATATGTTTTTGCACTGGTACAATATCATTTGAATTTGAGGTCCACCTGCCTAGGTTTAGCAGAGCCTGAAGTAGAAGAAGGGTCAAGCCTTATAGTTGGCCCTGTGTCTGAAATGATATGTTGAGAATGGTAGTTAGTTGCCCCTAGATATGTCATATTCTCATGGGGATAATTGAAAACCCTCTAGCATTTTAAAACACCAACAATAGGAATGTGACTCCACATAGAACTGCTCAACATGATTCCTAATGTAATAGTTTACCCCCACCATGAAAAGCATCCTTGCCGCTAATAACTCCATCAATAACTCCATTTTAATAATTTTGTAGCTACGAGTACCATTAGTTTCAATCCTACACATCTCAACGTAGAGTTCCATCGTGAGTTTAGTGTCATGAGATGGGGAAATGAAGTAAAATTAAGTGTCGTGATGTGGTTTTAAACCTAATAACAATTCAGAAACAATGGAATGTGGTGTTGAACCTAATAACTGATGGTTGTTAACAAAATAATAATAATCAACTAAACATATGAAAGCATAAAAAAAGTATAAGGTAAATACTAGTTTAAGTACAAAAAGTGCTAGATTCATAGCCGGATGCAAGAGATGGAGAGTCCAGTGTTCCATATGAGGAGTCGACAGTGAGAAAGAAAGTGGCACTAGCATGAGTGAACCCAAGGTTTTGTAGCTCCAACTCCTTTGCATGCTCAATATTGAAGTCAAAAATGATTTTTCATTGTAAAGTTAAACCTGTATTGGTCAAAATTTTGACCAACATGGGCTTGGATTTTTAAAAAAAGAAATTTTTCTTTCTACAATCCAACCAACCTAAACCTATTTAATTGATGGTCAAAAATTTTGGTAGAAAAATGAGGTCAAATGTAGTAGTGTTTCTTTCCATAGCCTCTTTACTATCCTTAGTTTGAGGACTCAAGAATTGATTTGTCTTCAATGGGTTTTGGTCTTTACCAAAATTATCGATGCGAGATGAGGTCGAGGGAACTGCTTGAGAAAAGCCATCAAAGATATCATCAATTCCAATAGTTCCATTGGTGGAACTTTTTATGTCATTCATACTAGCAGACTCTGTTCGCATGCCAAATTGTTCAAGACAGTCGTGAAATGTAGCTGATGATGCATTTGAGGAAAAAGAATATGCTTCTAAAACTACAACAAAAGGATCATTTGCAGGCTTCTAGGAAGAATCATTGGGCTGTTGAAGCTTAGTATTGGATGTGGCCCTGCAACGAAATGCAAGATTATTTGCCTAAAATGACTTCTTCCATCAAAACATACTATGTGTCTCCTATAAAGACATAAAACCAGCAGGTGTTAAATCCATGATTAGACATTTAAATAATATATATAAATGAATAAAAGGAAATCTGTGTGAAACAAATTGAGGTGTTCGATTAGAGAGCCATATTGGAAAATTTTGAAATTGAATATGTATTTGTAAAATTCATGTAAGATTTGCGGATGATCAAAAACACAAATCCACTAAAGCTTTTAGTTCAAAGATTTCTAGGAGTTTGAGATCGATGCTTGCAGTCACCATGAAGAAGAAAGATCACTATTCTGCTCAAGAGAATAGCGATCACTATAGTATGATTGTATTGGAGTAGGATATTGTCAAAAGCTTAGCATTTGGGACATGATTATTCATAATAAAGGTAATACCATGGAAGTAGTGTAGCTAGAAGATTCTTGGGTTTGATTCAAAAGAATGTTGAGTTTGGAGTCTGTTGGCTCCTAATTTAACAGTGTTTTAATAACCAAGTATATAGGGTAAGATTGCATCTATGGGTAGTTATCTCCAATAATGGACACAATTCACCAAGAACTCAAACCAACTATAAGGCTACACTCCTTCACTTTAGGCTCTGCAAAACCTAGGCAGGAGAACCTCTTAGGATCTAATTATGTGACCAGTGCAATGAGCATAATCAAAATCCAGAATAACAAATGAAACCCCTAAATCTTCTCTACTTAACCAAGAAATCACAAGCATGAAATAGCTAAGAACATGACTCATGAAACTGGTAAGCTAAGTGCAGGTTAAACTTTGAATAGCTTTCAACATAAAAGGGAAAATTGATTTAATATGTTGATATCAGGAAGATCTTGGTATGAGCAGCAAAACCTAATGATCCTATCTCTGATCAATGCCTTATCTATTGAGAAATTAAATGAATTACAACTATACATCTCATTGAAATCTTTGACATAATTCCTACATCAAGATCCTTGATCTATCTTTCACCTTGTGAATAGACATCTGCTTCATATTTGAATCTCATACTCAAATATCCCATCACAAAATCTACAAACCCTGTGATAAACACCAAGAAATTACATGGCTCTTTGTTCCACCAACAATACATTTTAACCACATATATTCCAAAATAAAATGCAACCTAATTTATGCTCTTGGTTCACAAATTAGAAAAGATTACATATCCATGAGCAGGAGACAAGATTCAGACAGAATTTGAAACCCTTTGTTGCACTTTATTTGTTTTCCTTGAAACCAAATAAATGAAAGATGTACAAATAATAATTCAATAATCACCTAACAAATCAGAACTATCTACATAAAATTCAAATTTTTGTTCAATACAAGAGAGAAATGTTAGGTGTCTGGCTTTCACAACCTGAGCGGAGCTCCTAGAACTAGAAAATGAAAACCAACCAACAACCTTTTTCAGAGAAGAAGAAAGAATACGTATCAAGAGGGAAATTCCCGGATTGAATTTTTGATCAACATGTTTCCCTTCAAAATTCTCCGTCAAGAAGCTAAAAAGAATCTCTCTACCTTCTCTCTGTAATTGAATATGAAAATCCGATCATTTGGTCTCTACAAGGCAGAAATATCTGAGATATTTGATTCACCATCATAACTAATTTTTGATGTCAAATTGAATTCATGGTAGAAAGTGAAAATTAGTTCAATATTACCTCCAAAATTCAAGAAAATTATTTAAGGATGATTTTCTCAACATTCAGATCTTAGCAAGCCTTTAAAACTGCCCTCTAACCAATTCTGATGCTCAATGATCAAATCTACCTATTCTGCTGAGAACACCCCAAAATTTACAAATTGGCCTATAGCACAAACTGGTGAATACATGTGCACAATTTAACCTCATATTTGGAAATTTTGTCTCATTCTAGTTCTAGTGGTATATTGGAGTGCCCATTTTTTATAAAAATAGCTCCAGTTATCGCCCTCTGAAGTTCTGAGTCTTGTTCATGGCTTTGCATTTAAAAATCAAAAATTTTAGAATTTTAAAAAGTTCTATAGTCAAAACTATAGGATATTCACTTTTTAACATTAATATTTTTCAAATCTTGCATGAACGCTCAAGTAAAGAAGATATTATTTAATCCTTTGAAAACAAGTCCTTTTCCTCTCAACCAATCATATTACACCACTTGTCACCTTCCAATTAGTTCTGGTTTGCACAACACCATATGTCACACTAAGATTGGCCAGCGACCTCACCCTTTGCTACCACATGTCATCTTCCTATTGTGATTTGCTATGTCACCATGTTATCTTCCCTACAACTTTCCTTTGGCGATTTAGCAAATAGCCTCAGATCTACCATGCAGCACGATCTAGCATCTCATGAGATCTGCTTGCCACATCATCCTACCTCAAAATTTGTGCCACATGGCACCTTGTGACTAGTCCAAAAATCCACCTCGTCATCTCGTCACTACCTTCGCTATCTGGTTGCCACTTATCACTCCCTAGTTCACTGCTCCATATGCAAGTGGGACCCACATTGCTTATTTCACCTTGGTTGGATTTCGAAGGTTTTTCGATGATTTTCTATGTTGCTAGCCGAAAAACCTTTGATTTTCCAGCTAGCAAGGTAGCAAGTTTCTAGATTTTTTGAGTTTTCTAGTGACCTCAATCTACTAACATCATTAATTTGTCATCCGTGTTAGTTCAAAATTTTATTGGCACCTCCAACTGACTGGGACCCACCTACACAAGCTTGGCTTCCAAAAGTCGTTGTCTCAAAGATAACTTACACCTTGAGTGCTATTACATTTAAAGTTTTAAAAATTTCCCCATATCCCCAATGTGGGATAAAACATTTTAACTATTTCATATGCGTGAGCCAAGCCGTGGGTTACCCTATCATGTTCTACGGCTTTGTTTTTTCTTTTGCACAGGATATCCTTCTTAAAAAGTGCAGGTTCTTCTTATTTAGTGTAGGGTGTTTGCTGGGTGTACATGAGTTTCCTTATATTCATGCATGGGTGGCTTACTTTCATCTTGTTGCAAACTCATCCTTTATAATGCCTACGACTATCTTTGGAAGTATTCCCTATTCATTTGTGGATGACTCCTTAAACTTAGCGGCTTCTCATACTCTTTAATCTCCCTACCACTTCTTCATAACAGGCATCTAATATTTTCTATTAGTGTTGCTTTGGAGGATTCTCCTTGATATTGTGTGGGTCTCCATTACATATGTTGTGTAATTGTTTGATGGATTGTGGTTTTCTTTTTTTTAAACGTGAGTGGCTTGCTCAGCTGCTTGGTTGGCTTTGACTACGGGTGGGTCCTCTTTTTGTTGCCTCTATTGTTCAACGTGGGCATGAGGTCTATTGTTCAATGTGGGCAATGTTTTTGACTGTAGCTTTATATTATGCCATTCTTTGAAGTAGCTTTTATGCATAGACTTCCACTTGGCATGTGTTTCCCTTGCTTTACCTTTGTTCTTCAAGTATGGAGAGATAACACTTAATACACTTATGCAAATGGTGCCATGTTTGGCATGGGAACTCTTAAGATTTTTCTTCCTTATGTTCCCTCTGAATGCATGAGGTTCCTTCCTCTTCATGTTGCAGGATGCTCTTATCCTTTTCTTAGAATGCGTTGGGTTTCAAGTTCCCCTGCCACTAAACTTTTTACCCTGTTGCTCCTCACATTTGCTTGCCTATGTGGAGTGCTTCAACTTGCTTGGTGTGAGATACTCGCATTGTGCTCCTCTGGCTCACATGGGTCTCCCTTTTTTTTACATTGACTGAGGCTCCTTTGAGTAGCACAAATAAAAGGGTCAAACATATGTTATGTGGTCAATCATACTTGTAAACTCATTTGCACTCGAATTCCAATTGGAAATATTAAAACAGGGACATTGTGTAAAAGTCACATTCTAGATTTGAATTATTTGGAAACATGACATTCTTCAAAGTTACCTTATGCACAATATCCATATATTGAAAGTTTATAAAAATTAGATTCATTATGATCACTGCTTTCAAAACCTCTTGGATCCTTACCGGCTGTCACCATTCTGATGAATTTAGCCAGGCCCCAAAGCGGGTACGGCTAAAAAAATTTCATTTTAAAACACCTGATCATCTCAAACTGGTCCACTGGCCACCTCATACTGATTCAAAACACATTTGACCTTCTGAAGAATCTTTCAAAACTGATTTTACCATTATTTTGCAAACTGTGAATTTCATGTCAGGAGGTTCGTTGACTGGCCTTAAAAACTAACCAAGCTTTGAAAACTAGCACATTGATTCTTTATCATGAGGAGTATGAATATGTGATTTGGGCTCATGATGAATCACAAGGTGCATTTGGAAAGTGGTAAAAAGTGAGCTACTCATAATTGTTGACTAGAAACAATGACAGAAAATCATTTTTTACAAATGGAATTGACCTGGAAAAGTGTCCAGATAGATTCATTAAGACTTGAAACTTGGCACACTTCAAGTATTTTTTGAGGACAACATAGTAGTACAATCCATTTGATCTTACCAATCATAGATCTCAAGTTATGACATCACGAACAGGGTTACCAAACAATCTGCAAATGCTAATACCAATAAAAAGCTAGAAATTAGATTTGGAATCGCATTTGAAAATTGATCAAACAGATTCGTCATAGCTGAAACTTGAAACATAACAAGTCTCTAACCACTATAATACAACACAAAATGAATTTCAACATTTTGGTCAACTGGGTCAAAATTATTACAGGTCAAACAGGGCTTCCCAGAATTATGAACAATGTGCATCAGCATGAAAACAGTAAATGACCAACTTTGAGGGATTCAAAACCTAGTCAAACGGATTTGAAATGACTCAAAATCTGAAACATAGGCTCTTTGGTATAGTACTAAAAATTCCCAAAGCAAAAAGTCATGAAACATTTCTGGGTGCAAGATATTCAATGACAAACATAGCCTCATGTCATTGTTTGACACAGATGAAAATGCAGATTTGACACTAGCTCAAACGAGACTTCACGAAATGGCTCAAAATCTCAATTTAACTTCATGGAATGCTTAGATAGGATGAATGGAAGGTGCTAGAAGCATTGGACACCTCTTAGGCCTCAAAGGTATAGCCGAGTACAATCTCATCAAAAAGCGCTTATAGGGCTTGAATTTCTCAATGGTACTCAAAATTGACCATGCAATTTTTAGTCCCAATAGAGTCATAGTTGATGGGTTTAGGAAAGGTTCATCCATACCAAAATGAAACCAAAATTGGATATCATTATTAAAGATTTTGATAAAATATGTGGAGAAGTAAGGGGAAAAGAGTTCTCATGCTCGAAAAACTTGAAGCATTTGACGAAGATGAATTTGAAGTTGTCGAAGAATACCATTGCAAATATTAAAAGAACGACTTTGCTATAAAATTAGGTTATTTAGTTAGACATTGCAACAGAGATCAAAGGTGTTGTCTTTTAAACACCCACAAGTGTATAAACATAAATCACAAGTTCTAGAAATTTGTTGTATTTGTTTGAAGAGTCTATTCTCATGAAGCTATATATAAATTGAATTATAATGTCTAATTTTTTATTGAAAAATTCTTAATAGTATGAAGGCTATAGAAAATAGTTGGAGTCTTCATGAGTATGTATCTAGGTTAAGGATCATAAAAGTTCTATGTAGGAGAGTACATTTCAAGTCTGTAGATCAAAAGATGAGGAGAATAGTTGTTTGGAATTGTAAAAAATAAGCAAAATCATCAATTGATAAGGAAGGAATATGGTTGAATACCAAAATATTATTTATGTAAGCATGTTTGAAGCTAGTAGAACCCATTGGAATACCAAAATATCTGTAGTGTGATTCTATGGAAGCTCTTGATAAAATAAGAGAATCACACATGAACCAACAATGTACTAGTAACCAAAAGGTGAGAGCTCATGGGTGCAACATCTTAATGGCAATATGGGTGTAAATTTTCCCAATTAAATTTATTCAAATATAAGTTATGGCATTTAATTAGAAGAAGCCACCATTGATAGGAAAAAGGGTATGATAGAGAAACTTGAACACTCAAAAAATAAAATCAACAAATATTGATAGAATCAAATCTTAAATCCCTCTTAAGCTCAAACAAAAAATTAGAGCTAGCAATAAGAGGAATATAAAGTATTAGTGGATTTGGCTTGTCTAAACTTTGTATACACGCTTCCACCCACCTGACTGAAATAGATGCCCTAAAATTTATGTTTTCAAATACTGATAATACTGTAACTCCAACACTAGAAAAATGACAATTTCACTAGGAATTATAAAAGAAAAATCGAGGAAGAAAAATAGAGGAAACATACTGAGTAAATCTGTGAAATGTGCAATGCTCACCATAGGATCAAAATTGGACTTGTTTGAGTATTAAATTTAACAAAATCTAAATTGTGTTGCTCCCTATATCACCCGTGAAGCCCCAATATCACCTACAAATTTCCATGCCTACACGAGAATGAAATAACATAAAAGTATCATGATATGACTATAAGCCCATATGAATATATCAATTTTAATATACTTTTCGACCAATATACTTTTAACATATTAAGTTCATGACCTAAGTTGGTCAAAATTTTCACCAACTTGGGGAAAACTTAGGACATTTTCGACCAATACGGGGATGGAAACCAAAAAATAAAAGAAATCATACCTTTGGTCAAAAATTGTGGTAGAAAAACAAGTGCACATGTACTAGTGGCATATATCACAGAAAACAACAAAACTCATAGAAAAGGAGATAAACTTTAGAATGAAATTTCCAATAAAACTTTGTATTCATTCCTTGAAACCAATACATCATCTATATGTCAAAACTTAGAAAATATATAAAGGATGATTGTATAGTATTAAAATGCTTCAAAAGAAATACACTGTTGTTGTTCATAATAAAGGAATACTGAGGATTGTAGAATCATAACTCTAGACGTAGAGCCAACCTTGTGGTCTCACTAGTCATAAAAATTGGAACCTGTACAATGAGCCAAGAAGAAGAGATATAGACAAGAAGAATTTTTTGGATCTACCATCTAATTCTGACATGTGTCCTCCTGAAATTGTCTTCAACTTGATGTTGTTGAAACTGATCTTCTTCATCTATTGGCAATCAAAAATCATTAATTGTTGTAACAAAATATCTGATTATATCTTCTTAAAGTAATCAGCAAAGTATCCTCTGGAGAATTATCAAATACACATCATAATATGTGTTGGAGCTTCAAATCTGATCCTGATTTGTCATGTTCTACTTTTTCCATGAAATTCAACTGTACTGTCAGCAAAAACTTCAGTGATTCCAACTACCTTTAAAAATTCAATTTTACCTTTATAGCTGCTCATGGCACTTGATCACATCAAAATCTGATCTAATCTTGATATTACTTCATCTAAAAACATCAAAACTACCTTTGCACTGAGGATGCCCCGAAATCACAAATCTGCATGTAGCTACTTCTGGTGAATACCTGTATAAAAGCCAACTGTAGAAATGGAAAATTCATCTCTTTTCAATTCCAATAGTATATTAAAGTGTGAATTTTGGATAAAAATTGTGCCTCTACAATCCATTTGAAATTCCATCCCCCGGGCTATGAACAAAGTTTAAAAGAAAATTTTAAATGATCATATAGTATAAACTATATAAAATCATTTAATTTATTTAAAACTTTAACATCTCAACTTCTCATGCATTGAAAATCTTTGATATTTTAATTTTTTATTTATTTTCTATTCCCCCAATCCACATGTGCCAAATGTTAATTTTTCATTTATGGAAATGTACTTAGGTGGGCCCCACACACTCATCAACATTTGGAATATATGAGATATTTGAAATTTATGCAACTATGATATTACACCATAACATCTTAACATTTTAATTTTTCTTTTACAATTTCATGATTGTCATGATTTTGTAAGCTCTTAAATTATCCTTCTCGACTATACGATCTTGGGAAATTTCATAATATCTTAATCCTTAAAACTTCACTTCTTGATCCTATGTCTTACCATCCTATGCCTTACCGATCTTATGCCACAACATTGGAGTGCCATTTTCGTTGTCTTGCGATCTCCTGACAGATCATAGGATCGAGACCCTCCTCATTTGGTTTCATGATCTCACGACGGTTCTTTCTCAATACTTGGAAAGTCAAAATTTTGTTTGACCTTCGCATGCCAAACTAGCCACGGCAGCCCCCTCCATATATGGTCGTTATGGCTAGCTCAAAAGAGCTCATGTCTTTTAGACACATAGCTTGTTGAGTGCCCACATTTTTAAACATCAAAATAATTCATCACAGATGCATGTGGGATAAAATTTCTAAGTGGTGACTCCTCTCACTAAGTTGTTGGATATCAACTATATGCCTCATTATTCATTCTTGGTTCATGCCTGTGCTGGAGACATTGAAGACCATCATCCTTTAGATTTTAGGGACTAGAGTGGGAGTCGTGCCTACTCCATGATGTGCTTGTAGTTTTAATCTTCTTTGGAGCCCTCCTTTCGACATTGTGGGTTCTTCTTTCTTCAACGTGGGGCTCTGCATTCATTCACATGTTGCAGACATGGATGGCTTCATCTTGTAGGTGTCATGTAATTTAAACTACTCCCTTTCTTTTGTGTGAGGTGCTCTGGCCTACAATTTTCTCCTTGTTGTGAGGATTCCTTACATGTTGTGGCTTCCTCTTGTGGATTGCCCTGATAGCGTGGACCTTCCATCCTTCAACGTCATGGTCTCCTCTCTCTTGTGCATGGGTTTATTCTGCCCAATATGGATTGCTCTATTTCAATTTTTACATGGTCACTGGTTGGCTTCCTTTGATTCATGTGGAAAGCCTCTTCATCATATGTCATGAAGCATCTCTATAAGATCAAATTTTCAAATGTCTCCAAATTCAAGAATGGAGTCATTTTTATCATAAATAAAATTTAGATTGTTCTCATCTAGTAGATATATGGTGGCATGTATTAGACCAAGCACAATTCGAGCAATAGGGCATGCTAACTGGAGAAACATTTTTGCTGTTGTAGGGGGAAAACACCTACCAAATCGGCATTGGAATGTTCTGTATGGAGATGCCAAAACAAAAAAGGTGATGCCCCAAACCACATTCTTAGACCTTTTATTCCTTTTGAAAACAAAGGTCATGATCACTTGTACTGTATTAATTATTATCATTGCTTGGGAAGTTTTTGCCCTCCCAAACACTCAATCAAATTTGATGGAAATAGTCAGGCCCCAAAGTGGGTCTAGCTAAAAAAAATCATTTTCAACCAACTAACAATTCAAACAAACTTTATGAGCATCAGGGACTGACCAAATTCAAATTCAACCCTTGAATTACCATTTCAAATTGAATTGCCTTATTTTCATAAACTAATATTCGCTAACAGGAAGGCCTATAGGCTAGCTTTAAAAGCTGACCCAAATAGATAACTAGGCTCTAAAAATTGAAATGATGGTACTATATTCTACATTCTTGCATCCTTCCAAATCTCTTTGCATGATGACCATTCAGTCAAAAGATATTGACGTTCAAAATTGCCCAGTTAAAACTGCCTGCAACAAAATGTGTTAGAAAATAGGAAGGTACATTTGGATTTGGCTTCAAAAATAAGGAAAACAGATGCCTAAGGGTACAAAAATTGGGAAAATAGTTCATTTCCATAAGGGGAATATAATTCTATAATTTAGGCTCATGATGAATAATGAGGCAATTTTGGCAAGCACATGAAGTGGGGTACTCAAAATTGCAGAACAGAGAACATCAGCATAAAAGTGTTTTTTGCAAATGGAATAGACCTGGAAAAGTATGTAGATGGATTGAACAAGACTTTCAAACTAGCACACTTGAAATATTTTTGGAGTATAACACAAGGGTACAAACCATTTTATCAAAGCAATCATGAATTTAGAGCTATAACATCCCGAACAGGGGTACTGACCAAATAGCATTTTATGACACTCATAAAAAGTTATAAATTCCATTCAGAATCACATTTGCAAATTGATCAAACGGATTCATCATAGGCTCAAATCCAGAGTGTAGCAAGTATGTAACCTCTAGAATGTAATGCAAAAGGAAATTTATCAATAGATTCAATTCAGTCAAAGTTATAATCGGTCAAACTGGGTTTCCAAGATTTTAGGGCATCTTGCATCAGCATGACAAAGATAAGTAACCAAATTTGAGGGATTCAAAACCTAGTCAAAACATATTGAAATGACTTAAAATTTGAAATTTAGGTTCACTAACATGCATACTAAACAATACCAAAGTAGAGAATCATGAAACATTATTGGGTACAAGATATTTGAATTCAAATTAGGCCTCCTATCATTGTTTGACACTTTGGCAAAAATGCAGAACTAAACATTACTCAAAATGGAACTTCACAGAATGATTTAGAATGTTAGTTTATCATTATAAAATACATGGACATGTTGAATGCAAGGTTTTAGAAACATTAAACACCTTTTAGACCTTAATATGATAGTCGGGTACATAAGCATGAAAATCCATTCAGAGGGCTCAAAATAACTCTGGAATGGTACTCAAAATGGGGAATGCAATTTCAAGTCCCATCAGAACCAAGTAAAAAAAAGAAACTAGATCTTAACCCTAATTTCAAACCTAGGGGTAGTGTTTCCATCCATTCAAATACCAGCCTATGGTAGAAAGAGAATCATCTTCCATAAATTTTGAATCAAAGACTAGTAGACTTTTGGGAGAGATATTCACCACCCAATTACCAAAAGAAAGGATCTACCAAGATAAAATCGTCTCTTCTGTAGGATACATCCCTCTTAGGCCTAAAATGGCAAGAGAAGTTAACCATAGGTGGGGATGTAAAGACACTCTAGATATTGAATTTAATCCTGGACAAATTCCATATGTTGAGAGAAATCTCATAGATTTAGATGACCCAATTGATTCAGAAACTACTTTTGCAGACCTAGCTAAGTTATTGACAGATATTGAAATCCTCAGGAAGAAGGTTGCAGAAGAGGATGCTAAATGAATTCATTTAGAAAAGGAGAAGGTAGCCATCAAAATTAATGGTATAATAGAAAGGGAAGCTCTGCTTAGAAGGATGGAGGACTTGAAAGAAAAAAATAGAAACGTAGAAGAAAGATCCTCTACTTTATACTCTGATGTCTTTGGAGATGTTGAAGATTTGAGATTACAAATTCAAAAACAAGAGCACCTTCTAAAAGAGAAGGGTTTGTCATCTCTCAAATCTAGCCCTACAAACCTATTGAGAAGGATATTATAGACTTGATTGTGAAGAATCCGGATAAAGAAAAATAAAAGGTAGTAGGGATCTAGATTAATGAGCCCCAAATGTCTTCTAACAAGCCTATTATGTCTAAACTTGATTTAGAGTTATAAAAAGAAAGAAGGAAAAAAATATTTGTCTAAGGAGCTTAAAAAACTTGAAAATGAGGCTCAAGCTACAAAAACAAGAAGAAAAATACACTTTATTGAATCCACTTCTTCCCTAGCATCCTGGACAAACCAGCCTTCACAATTCATTTCTTTTGTTCCTCTTTGTGGACCTATAATAACAAGTCAAAACTTTTCTCAATCAACACCTACTTCTTCTTCCACAACAATAGGCCAAATACCTACTACTTAGCAAGCTCAAATTCTTGTACAAACTTAAGGGGCAACATCAAACACTTTGCATACCATAGGATTTTAGAGAAGACCTATTTATATGGAGAAATATAAACATATGCCTTTTGTAGCCATGCCTAGTTTTCCTCACCCCATCTTAAATGATTTAAGAGACAATCATTAGTTTTTTAGGTAACAATGCTATAACTGGTGAAGGGCATCTTAGGAAATTTATTGATATGTTGAATGATTATGAGGTAGAATATGAGGATGTGGTTATGAAATTATTTGTACATATGAAATTATTTGTGCATTCCCTTACTAAAGATGCAAGAGAATGGTTCAGAAGGTTACCAAATGACAATATTGTCTTATGGAATGATTTGGAAAAGCTTTTTAAGGAATAGTATAGTGACAAAAATGATGCAAGTTTTAAGTTAAATGAGTTCAATAACATAAAAAAGAATCCAAATGAATCAGCATTTGACTTCAATGTAAGATTTCAGAAGGGAATGTACAAGCTATTCCAAGTGACGGGGTTAGGAGAATATGTGTGTCTTACAACTTATTTCAATGCTTTTGATAGTAAGATGGCTTACACCCTAAGAGATAAGGATGCTTAAATAATGGTTGTTAATATTAAAAATAATAGAAAAGCATATGGTAAGCTAGGGAGAAGAGATGATCCAAAGTTGTTCAATCCAAGGGGTAACAGACAAGAAGGTGATAAGCCTATTATGACCAAGAAACTCAAGGATGATAAAATGGATCAAGTTTTCATTCTAATTAAAAATATGAATCCACTAGAACATCATGCTAACAAGCCAAATATTGGTGAGAAGCCTCAATTCAATAATAACTACAACAAGCAGACTAGGATGCAAAATTGTCCCTACACCACGTAATGGAAAGATGGTAAGCCCATTCTTAATGCTACCACCAAGGCACAAGAGATAAATGTACACCAAATCCATTACAAAAGAACTCTATAAATATGATGGAAGATTTGCCTTGGTGTATTATATGCCAATCCCTTCATTCTCCTAATTATTGTGTTGTTGTTGAGTCATTTTTTGCAACTCAACAAGCATGGAATGAAAGAGGAGAGGAAAAAAAGAACCATGAGGATGTGCCATGCAATATGATTAATCTATGTGAAAATGGTGAAGATTTTAACTTGGAAGATTCTCAAATTGATGTTTATAGTCAAAGGAATATATATTAGTTGCATCATCAATATGTATTTCTAGATGATCAAGATCAAGATGAAGATAAGACATATAATATGATATTAGATGTTAAGCATATGAATTTGAGGAAACCATCTAATGAAGAAATAGATATAATAATTTCTTACTTGATAGCCCAAATTCATAGCACTTACAATCTTAGAAATAGAACAATAAATAATAATGTTTCAAAATCATATGGTATTTTCATCATAGATATCACTCATAAAATGGATGATGGAAATAAAGAGGACAATCCAGTGATAGTCAAGATCAAAGATAGTAAGAGTAAAAAGAGTGAACCAAAAAGAAAGTGCAACTCCAAGGTGTAGAGACACTCAAGGTCCCAAATACCTCAAATGTGTTTAGCTAATTCATCTATAGCCTATTTAGAAAACATTAACACTTTCTTTCTTAGTTTGGTCATAAATGGTAAAAAAAAATTAAAATTGCATGATTGATTTAGGAGCATCAAGTACGGTCATGCCTTTCAAAATCATGGAAGCCCTTGGTCTGAAAGTAGATAGCAAACAGGGTAGGTGTAGAGCTATGGATACAAGAGAGGTCCCTGTTATAGCCACAATTAATGCATTGCCTTTTAAATTAGTTACATAACCTGATGTTGACTTAACTATGATTGTCTTAGTAGTTGATATTTCTCCACAGTATGGAATGTTTCTCTCAAGAAAATGTAGTGCTTCAATGGGAGATAGCCTACAATGTAATTTTTCTTATGCCACATTTTACATAGGAGATAGGGCCATTAAGGTTGATAGAGAACCAAGGGCTACCCACATGCTTGAAGACAGTATTGACATAGATGCCACATGTTTTCTAGATACAAAGGTTAATGCTTTCAGAGCTTAAATCACCATTCAAGAAATTGAGAAGCCAGACCCATTAATTTCATGAGAAGCAACAAAACATCTAGACTCTCATAATCTTTGGACTATGTATTTTGATAGGGCTAACTCTAAAGATGGGTCAGGGGTTGGGGTAGTTTTCATATCTCCAAAGAAGAATACATTTAAGTATTCATTCTCCCTAAATTTTACATGTACCAATAACATTACAGAATATGAGGCACTTTTGGTTGGGTTAAAAGTTGCAAAAAATTATGGTATTAAAAAATTGCATGTTATTGGTGATTCAAAGTTGGTTGTGTCTCAGATTAAGGAGACATATGCTTCCAATAATAAGAGGCTAAAATATTATAGGAATGTTATATGGGATCATATTGAAGCATTTGATTCCTTTGGTATTTCTTGGATGGACATAAGCAACAATAAAATGGCTGACTTGTTGGCCAATTTGACATTTAAACCTGATGATATATCATTTACTAGTGTCTCTAAGATTGAGATGAAGAATAGACCATCCATCCCTAATAACATAGAGAATTGGAAATTATTTGAGAATGATAAGGATATCTTGAATTTCCTTCTTAATGAGGACAAATAGCATGGCCAAGAATTGGATTGCAATACTTTGGTTGAAATAGTGGATGGAAAGGAAACCATTTTTGGTCAAGAGATCCTACAACTAAAAAAAAACAAGGTACCTAAAGGATTAGTAGTATTGGAAAGTGTCTTTGGTAATCAAGATAGAGTGCATTCAGATGTTAAGGATCAGAAGCCATAGGAGCTAGAAGAAATCAACCTTAGCACAGTTGAATCACCCAAGAAAGTATATATAGGTAAGACTTTATCCCTTGCAATTAGAAAATCTTTAACTAATTTTCTAAGGAAATTTAGGCATGTTTTTGCATGGTCATATGATGACCTTAAGCTTATAGGGGAGATCTTTTTCAACATGTAATACCCCTTAAAGAGAATGTTAAGCCTTTTAGACAAAAACAAAGGCATGTTAATATCACATTAGCCCCCAAAATTCAAGAACTTATGAAGCTAAGGGATGGGGGAATAATTAACCCTATCTCACATTCTTCATGAGTGTCCAACCTAGTACCAGTCAGTAATAATAATGGTGACATTAGGTTATGTGTGCATTTTAGGAACCTGAATATTGCCTCCTTCAAAGATAACTATGGTTTACCTAATATGAAAGCTATATTGCAGCAAGTAACTAGGTCAAAATTAATGTCCATGATGGATGGTTTCTCTAGATATAACCAAGTGTTGGTTGATGAGAAGGAATATTTTAAGAAAACTTTCACAACACCTTAGGGAACCTATGTGTATGTTAGAATTCCATTTGGTTTGATAAATGCAAGAGCTACATTTCAGAGAGCTATGGATGTTGCATTCAAGGGATATATTGATAAGTTTATGGTTGTTTATTAGGATGATCTAACAATGTACTCAAAGAAGTTTGAGGACCACTATAATTATTTTTAAAATATTTTTGTAAAGGCCTTGGAGTATGGGGTTTCATTAAACCCAAATAAATTCACCTTTGGAGTGACTAGAGGAAAATTGTTGGGCCATATAGTATCGAAAGATGGAGTAAAGATTTACCCTAAAAGAGTTATAGCAATTGACAAAGTCCCTAAACCCAAAAATTTCAAAGGAATTCAATCCTTCTTTGGGAAAGTCAACTTCTTGAGAAGACTTGTGACAAATTTTGTTGAGATCACTAGGCTTATCTCCAAGATGCTCAAGAAAGGAGCAACTATCAGCTGGGAAGGTGAGTCATCTATTGCTTTTCAAGAAATTAAAGATACCATAAAGAATGCACCAGTATTGAGGACACCAAACTATGCAAAACCAATGCACATTTTTTCTTTTGCCTCATTTCATACCATAGATATAGTTTTACTTCAAAAGAATGAAGAAGGATATGAGAAACCTATTACATTTTTTAGCAAATCACTCTAGCCTATAGAGTTGAAATATGGGATTAATGAAAATTAGGCCTATACTCTTGCCAAAGTGGTTAAAGCCTTTAGATGTTATTTAGTTGGTTCTATTGTTATTACATTTGTGCCTAGTGTAGCAGTCAAAGATATATACTCTCAGCAAGAAGTATTTGGAAGAAGGTACAGATGGATAAATAGAATTCAAGATTTTAATATTGAAATTAAATCACAAAATTAGTAAGAGCCCAAGGGTTAATAAAACTAATGGCTCGATCAAATTTGGATGCTAACCAAATTAATGTTGTATGTGAAGAGCTTAGATCAGAAACATGTGACATGGATACTTGTAATTGGTATAAAGATGTTATACACTACATACAACACATGGAGGCCCCATCTCATCTATTAGACAATGACAAGAGATCTATTAAGTTGCATGCAATTAGATACATCATTGTTAATGGAAGTCTATGGTGGAGGAATTTTGAAGGAATACTTTTGAAATATATTGACCATAAAGAATAATAAAAGGTACTCATTGATATGCATTTAGGAGTATGTGGAGGTCATTACATGGCAAAGATGATTGCTCACAAAGTAATGAGGGTTGGCTTTTGTGGCCAATATTGTTTAAAGATACACAAGTTCTGGTTAGGAAATGTAATTTTTGTCATAGATTTGTTGGAAGACTAAAATTCTCTAGAAATAATCCTTTGAAATAAGTGGAAATAAAAAATCAGTTCCAAATGTGGGGGATGGATTTCATAGGAGAGATCTCAACTAAGTCTAGTACTAGCTACTCTTGAATATTAACCAGCAACAGATTACTTTACAAAATACATAGAAGTCATTTCTACCAAGAATGCTACTACTAAAGTGGTAAATAATTTTTTTTTGAATAACATTATAATCAGATTTGGTTGTCCTGAAAGGATTGTTACTGATAATGCCATGTGTTTCAGATCAAAAGAATTCATAAAATTTTGTGACAAATATGGTATTACAAGATTGACATCATCCCCTTATCATCCATAAAGAAATGGACAGACAGAATCAACAAACAAAAGCTTTTCAACTATTATTAAGAGGACATTACATGAAAATAAAAAAGCATGGGATTCCAAGTTACAACTGGCAGTATGTTGATAAGGTAACACTTAAGAAGACAATAAGTGTTTCCCCTTTTGACTTAGTGTATGGGATTTAGGCAAGGATACCCAAAAATAGCTTGATGGGTCTATACAATTATTTCTAGTAATGTATAATAATGATATTGTAGATGACATGCAAGAGAGAATGGATGAATTGGTAGGATTGATTGAGACCAGAAAGGAAGCCTCTATTAGAAATGCAAAATTATAGTTGCAGGCAAAGCACTTATATGTTAAAAATGTTGGAAGCATGAATATTGATGATACTTCTATGGGGAGTATTGTAGAAATATGATTAGATCATTATCATGATGATATGTTACATTCATGACTATGTTTTTCATTGATGTCAACATAGCAGTTTTCTATGGTATTTGATAGAAGAATAGCAAAAATATCAAGTTGATACGGACACATTGTTGAGTAAATTCACTAGCAAGGTTAAAGGTAGATAATACTTAGTGTCTGGTATATGAAGCTAACCTCAAAAGCATAGGATATTAAGTCTGGAAGAAGTTATGCAAGTTTCGGTGAAGATTGTTCTAAGATAGAGTTTACAGAAGCTTGTTCTGGTAAACTTGTTATATCTCTTAGCAGTGTTGTTGTTCTAAGAAGCCAAAGTTAAAGATGTGTAGAAGACATTCTAGAGATGATGTATCTAAGCTCACTCATCATAATGTTACATGTACAAAAAGTTATTCAAGTTACAAGGTGAAAGATTAATGTTATCATTAAGTGTATTGTGTTCTTAATGTGGTCCTATAATAATTAATTGAGAAGGTGTAATAGTCGACTCAGGGAATTGTTTTATGGATTTGATATAAAGAAAGAAAATTTTCCTTTATCATGAAAGGGATGCAAGTGAATCTTTTTAAGTAGCATGAATATCAGAATGTAAAGATTAGTAAAGAAGAGTGAAGGTGAAGGAAACTGTGTTGTCAAGGTTTTATTGTGTGATATGAAGTTTGATGTTTGGATCGGTTTGACAATAATTGGTCCAATTGACAGGATAGAGGAAAGAAGTTAAAGTACAATATAGATAATTATTCTACAAGGAATATTTGAGAGATCAATTAGATAGTGAGTTCGGTGATCTTGCCCTTAAAGTTGTTTGGACAATGGGTCCTTTTGCCTTCTACAACTCCTAACAGGGTTGGAATCATCTAACAAGGATTCAAAGTCTCCTAATAGGGACTCATATGTACTAAATGTTATAATAGAATCCTAATAAGATCCATCCTCTAACAAGGAATATTTATATTAGTACATTATCTTGTGGGCATCATTCCCACCAGGGTTTTCACTCTAATCAAGGGTTTCCCTAGTTAACATATCTGGTGTAATTGTGTACATGTATCTTAGTATGGTTGTTGTTTACTTTGATTGAATGGTTAATATTATTTAAGGTTGATAAATTTTTTAATTATTGGATGACTTATTCACCCCCCCCCCCCCCCCCCCCAACGCAGATATCTTGGTGGACTATTATTTCTAACAAAAAGTAATGGCAAGAAAGTTTGAGCCTGAAGACTAAATTCTGATGTGGAATGCAAGAATTGAAGATAAGGGTAAGCATGGTAAATTTGATCCCATCTGGCTTGGTCCACATTTGATTGATTCTATATGGGGATTCTTGAATTTCCAATTCATGGATAATTCTTGAAGAAATACTTATGTTAAAAGTATTGTTCTTTCCATGAATAGTAGTCTAGGTTTGTACACTCTGTAAATCTTGTATATGTGTGTTCTCTCCTTATATATTTGTTGTGTTCCCTTGTTTGTGTGTTGCTCTCTTAAAAAGTTTTCATTTTTATCATGTATGTGGTATGCTTCTGCTAGAGATTCTAAGCCCTAATATGAATTTGTTTCATTCATCCTCCCCAGATAGAGCTATTGTTGGCCTGGTTTTCAACATGATAAAATCCTTTAAATTTTGTTATGAAAAATCTAGGTATCCTTTTGTGATTAGGGTTTATATGCTTCTTTATTAATCGTTCCCTAGAAAATCCCTAATTGATTATGCCCTAATATTAGTTGTGCCATAGGTTCCTTGTTGAAATTATTCACATTTTTTAATTAAGGTGAAAGTTTTTAAATAAAGCCCTAATACATTTCAAAAAAATTATTATTATAAAGTTTTTCTATAAATCATTTTAATTTTTTTGCAAAATCGCTACTTTCATCCTAGCTCGTAACTCATCCTTAGCCAAAGGTCATTTTTGTGGTTAGCCTGCACAATATTTTTCCTTGTGAAAAACCCTTTGGTAAGTTACTTTTGGAACTATTTATCTCTTCTTAGATCAATGATCATCATATTCTCATAGTTTCAAGATGTGAAGTGTTTAACTAAAGCAAGATTGTGATCAGTTGATAGGTGTCCCCATGGGCCCTTTTGTGTTTTAAATAGTATAAAAATGAGCACCTTCCCAGTCATAGATGCAGATGAAGATTAACAATCGTTGTAATCTTGCATAATGAAAGTACTCAAGATTTAATCAAAGTGAGGTTTCGACATGTTGACACATGGATTTTGTGAGACCAGACTAAGTTGTGAGCTGCAAAAGAATTTTGTCAAGATAGTTTTCCAGGTTGCATGTTTTTATTGTTTTTTCATGCTGACTATAATGAAAGACATTAATCTCTCAAAGTGCCAGATCTTTAGTTGATCGATGGCTCTCACATTCTTGCATTTTAAAGTTGTTCAAAGTTTAACTAAAATGAGAATGTGAGAAGCTGCCACATAGCCTTGTGGGCCACACTATGCATACTATCATGGGCAAAGATCTTAACCATACGTGTGATGAAGATTGATAAATTTCACCTCCTACAAATTTGAAGATGCATGGTTTTTAACCAAAGTGAGGTTGTGATGCGTTGACGTGTATCTCAATGGGTCCAAGTTTTAAAAGAAATACAGTGATGACTAGGGTCTTTCATGATCATAGGATGTGAAAGGATCAATGATCATCATAATCTCAGATAATAAAAGTACTCCATCTTTAGCCAAAGTGAGAATGTGAGGTCTTGACATGTCTCCAACTTGATAAGTAGGAGATATTTCCACAGCAAGTCGAATTGTGATATTGCTATCAAGATTTAACTGTGTGATTTTGAGTCAAACTCATTGACCCATGTTTTATGAGTAGTGATTCAACATGAATCCATCTCTCATGAGAATAAATGGAACACTTATCACTCATTGGATCTAGGTGATGCTCATAGGGATGAAGCACTAGGACTTCCCAGGAGGTCACCCATCCTAGTACTACTCTAGCAATATCACAACATGTCCAAATTGCCAAAAAGTAATGCATTCATTAAGTTTAAAACAAGACCATTCAATTGTACCCAAATTGATGCCAAATTTTAAATTTTCAGTGTAACATTCATAATTCGAATGTTGGAACAATCAATGTTGCATCAGTGTGAGTTTGTGTGAAGGAAATTTGCATAAAATCTTTGAATCAATTCATAACTAGTCACAAAGTTAAAGAGATTTGAAATATAGAAGAACTAGAGCTCTAATTTTTCCTCACACGATGAATTTTTGTGAATAAAGTGCTTAGCTGAAAAAATGAATCTATGGGTAAGTACTTGAAACCTCTAATTATATGAAAAAATTCTAGTCTCAATTGTATTAAATCAATAAGATGCCTCCACAAAGGGATTTCTCTAGGAAGGTGGACTACCAACATCAAAATGTGCATGATGATTTTCTAGAGCAATTGCCCTTTTTGACTAATGAAGCAACTAAGGGAAAAGCATTGGTTCCAAAAAACCCTAGCTTGTTAGTTGATGAGGGTTTTTATGATAAGGAAAATTCGTTGAGGGATGCCAAAACATCTACTAGTGGTTTTGAGTTGTTTGAAAAATGATTTTAGGAAAGGAAACATGGTACTCCGTTAAGCAATGTTTGGCAGTTTGATATTAGAAAGTTGATTGTCCCTGATGTTTTCTTTGACAATGATTTATTGATAATGATAGCAAAGAGATATGATCCAATGCTAACGGTAGTGAAGAATCATGCAGGGGAAAACCTCTTTAGGGTCACACTTGAGGTAATTAGGGAGGTCTTCAGGTTAAACCCTAACTATGCATTACATTAGAAGATATAACTAGATGATCTACAAGCATGGTATGATGCTCAGAGGGTGTACCTTCAAGGAGGGCCATTGTAAGAACATTTTTTGAAGATGGGGGATCTACCATGATAGCCCATATCCCTTATCCATTATTAAGGAAATACTTTAATCCAAGGGCACGGGCACTTTACTTCTCCCTTTACAGACTCTTTGGGATGAATGAGAAAGATCACGTCCAAGGATCCCTAGTTTTTATTATTGCCCAGACACTGCAATATGGTATGAGTTCTATATTTGATTTTGCTTCATATGTTGTAGAATAAATTCATAATGGGCTAATTGGCATCGATAAGGCCAAGATTGAAAAACCTCTTAGAATATATAATCCATTGATATAACTAAGAGGGCAGAGTGAATCAGTTATCCAACTAATATCACAATTAAAAACCTTAAACAATCTTAACCATATGAGTAATATGAACTAAAAACACAAAAAGATACTCATACATAATAACACTAGATATGTTAACTAGGAAAACCCTTGATCAAAGGGAAAACCTTGGTGGGGATGATACCAACAAGATGATGTACTAATATAAATGTTCCTTGTTAGAAGATAGACCCTCTTAGGAGTCTGTTACAACATTCAATACATTTGAGTCCCTGTTAGGAGGCTTTGAATCCATGTTAGGAGATTCCAACCCTATTAAGAGTTGTGGAAGATAGCTAGACCCACTACCCAAATAGCTTCAAGGGAAAGATCAATGAACCCACTATCCAAATGATTTGTGTATTATTCCCTGTAGAATAATAGAACTAAAATGTACTTTGTTCCTCTATCTTTTTCCTATTAACCGGACCTCTGCTCCTTTAGATCTTGTAACCAGATCTCAAATCTCACATCCAATAATCCCTTGGATCACTTACATGCATTTAGTAAGCACTCTACTTCTTTTCACACTTCACACTTCTTCCAACAATAGATACATTACATCATGTTGTACAATCAAGGAAAACATATTTCCTTTATACCATATCTTCATAATAATTCCTTTAGTTGGCCTGGAGGCTTTCCCAATTAATTAAAATAAGATAATTAATTAATTACAATTACAATAGCATTATCATCTCATAGTCTATACAAAACTTCACACGTGTGACACTAAGGCTTGCACACTCACTGACATCATCAGATGACTATCCTTTACAATTGCCTAATTGTGCATCTCTTCATTACATCATGGATGTAAGATAGCCAACAATCATCAAGAACAACTTTCCCAATAAACTGTCTTTGAACTTTTTTGTATAAATTAGGTACAACTTTTGTACATCTTTGACTTAGACTCTACACACTTAACCACATCATCAAGACACTGATCAGATAATCAAACCATTGTTTATACCATCAAGATCTCTATCTATTACTCAGCCAGTCTTTACAAAAAGAATGCTATGTTGACATTAATGACAAACACACTCATGAATGCAATATATCAATACTCTTTAGTGTTTAGGATACTCCCACGATGTAGTATCGATAGAAGTTGAGAAATCCAACTTCACAGACCCTCAAGAACACCTGCATGTAAATATCTTGCAATGAAGAGAAGCCAAAAAATGGAAAAAGCAAAGCTTAGAAGTTCTTAGAAAATGTGAGAGCAAAAAATGTATTCTAAGTTATGAAAATAAAATACAAAAGTTTAACCTTTTAAGGTGAACGAAACCCTAAAGGAAAGAAAGCTAGGTTTGCACAATATAATTAATATAAAATATTGATTATATGCACCTAAGAGAGCTAAAGCACCTAGAGTAATAAATAATTTACTCTAACACCCCCCCTTAAGTGAAGCTTAGGAGGAAGAAACCTAGCAAAGCTATGAAAGCAGGAAAAATGGGTCCCAGGAACAAGGCCTGATCAGGTACCCAATACAAGGAAATCTCTGTGAACCGGAGACAAAGGAGAAAACCCAGTGGGAAAAACCCCTCTCCAAAAAGAGATAGAACAAACATGCTAAAAAAAATAACAAAAATTTTATGGCTCAAGAGACTCTCTCAAAACCATAAACAACCCCCCCATGAGAGAGAGATGAGACAGCAAAGCCCCCCCAAAATGATGAAGTCCTTGTAGAAATGAACGAACCAAGTGAACTCCAATGCGGAAGAAACAAGGGCATAGAACAAGGAAACCATTGAATGACAAGAAGGCCTAACTGATGCTCAAAAGAGTAGACATGAGGATCCTGAAAAGGAATCTCCAATGCAGGTGTGATGAGACTATCATGATAGAGGAGATGACCATCCTCTATAGAATCCACAACAAGTGCTCCTGAAGGCTTGATGAGTGGAGCTAGAGGGTCTGGCAGAGCTAAAGAAGAAAAGACTTCAACAAAATGAGGTGTGGTGAACTTAGGAACAATACAAAGGTTCATGTGTCCTGACTGCACCACATGATGCTCTTGCGAAAGAGAAGAAGAATGCTCCAATAATGGAGATGGTGGACCAAAGTGCAAGAAGGTGTAGAGATGGGTGGTATGATCAATTGTCCCTGTAGCAATAAGGCCTCCTATTGCACTATCCCAAATGTAGACTGAATCTATAGTGAACTCAACTGACTTCCCTGATCCACTGTGTGTAATCTAATACATCAAGAGAGATGGAACATACAATACATCATTGAATGTGCCATCCTGAATGTAAACGGAACCTTTCTCATAGATAGTTAGAGTAGTGTTATTCCCCATGAGAATATGAGGAATCAGAGAAGCCTCAATAGAGGAGAAGACCCCTTGAGAAGAAGCCATATGTTGAGATGCACCTGAATCTAGTATCCAAGGGACCTGGGAAGGGAAGGCAATGGAAGCCCGTAATGCATGACCCTGTCCAAAATCTAGTGAAGATGTCGAAGAGGTGGAAGAAGACTGAAAAGTAGACCCCTGTGAGGTAGAAGAGGATGGGGATGAAATAGATCTCTTTTGAAGAAAGGCTTGCAAATCTGCAATCTGTTTCTCATAGCCATCAAATCTCTTCTAAAAACAATGTGCCTCATCATGAGCTCCTTTCTAACAATAGGAATAAGGAGTCTCAGTCTTCTTTTTCTCCTTCTTCTTAGAAGAAGAGAATGGACCAGTAGAGTGCTGACAAGAGGAATCAGATATCTGCTTCAGCTTCTGCTCCTGTGTATCCTTGGCAAGTAATGCCTATGATGGTGAACCTATAAGTGAATCCATCTGAGTGAGCTTGGATTGCTCACGAGTTAACCTGTCACAAAAAATCTCAAAAGAGGGCATCTGATGTCTGTTACCCAAGGCATCCATAGTGGAGTAGAAAGTAGAAGAAAAGATTTGATACTATCCTCACAAATTTGAGAGTATCAAAAAATACATTCATCATCTATTTTATTTCTACCACATTCCTACAAAACTATGCGCAGATATTTGAACTTCATAAAAAAGTCCTCAATGGTGGGAAAGCTATCAGGTGTTAAAGATGTCAGCTCTACATCAAGTTGAAGTTCCTGGAACTCATTCACTTGACCAAACAAAGTCTGAAATTTGAGCCAATAAGCCCGTGGAGTGGTCAAACCATCCAAGTGAAATAAAAAACTGTCTAAAATGTTGAGTGCAATCAGTCCCATGGCTTCATCCATTTTGTTTCTATGCTGAAGAACCTCATAAAGGTGTGTAAGAGCTGGTTGGTTTGCATCAAGGCAAGACCATAAGCCTCTTGACATGAGAAGCCTAGTCATCTGTGTCTTCCAAGTGTGATAGTTGTGCGGTGTGAGCTGGATCACAGAAGGATCTGACATTGAGAGAAAGAAAAGACGAAAGTAGAAGGGTCTAATTTTGAAGCAAATTACAGAATAGAGAATACTCCCCCCAACAACGAATAAAAAATATCCCACAAAACCAAAGCAACAACTATGGAAAAACACAAAAATTGAGAAAAGAACCTAGAATTCAGATGCAGAGAAGAGGAAAATAGAATCCTCTACTTCAACACCAAATTTGGAAGCTTAAATGAGCTCAGAATCACACAAAACTAGCACCATTGTCTCTGTCTCTAAGTCAACTTTTTGGCGCTTCTTTTGGATCATAAAAATATGTTTGTATGCTCAAATTATCAGAAAAAAATTGATTGTTGCTCCAAAAAAAGGCTCTCTAGAAAATTACAAACACGGGCTTAAAATTCACGCCCATATGGACGTCAACAGGTTGTTGTTGAGAAAAAATTTGGTGACAAAAAAATGACGTCAGGCATCAGATAGTGACATCATCAATCAAAAAGGTGATGTCAGCATCTACTGGAAAAAGTCACCAGCAAGTGACATTAGCAATCAATTTTCTAACATCAGTAGTCAGGATGCTATCGTCAGTCGACGGAGGCAATTGCGATGGCACCACTGGTGGCGATGAGGTGGAGGCAGAGTTGGGCTGGTGGCCCGGCCGGCAATGGTGGCAACCCGACAGTCCACTGGTGGTGGAGGGACGGAGGCTGGGCCGCGAGTGGCACACCGGTTGCAGCAGGACTATGGCCGAGCATGGGTGGCACTCTGGTAGCCGCAGGGTGGTGCCGGGGTAGCCGGTGGGCAGAGTAGACCAAAATCTTGCCTTTTTAATTTTTTTATTTTTCTCGATAAACATGTCCGTACGGCCTCCAGAGGGGTTAAAAAAATTTCCCAAATGCCCTGAGGCCAAAAATAGCAAGTTTTTTATGTATTTTGACTGCAAACGGCCTTCTAGATCCAATGGTGGCATCTGTTTGAGCCCAAAGTACCCCAAAAAATTTCCCTTTACCCTTTTGAAGAAAAAACTCTGAAAAAACTAGGGTTTCTAACTGTGAATCGTGGCTTCGAGAATCTTCAGACGAGGAAGCAGCAGGGAGGCTCTAATACCATGTAGAAGTTGAGAAATGCAACTTCACAGACCCTCAAGAACACTTGCATGCAAATATCTTGCAACGAAGAGAAGCTAGAAAATGGAAAAAGAAGAGCTTAGAAGTTCTCAGAAAATGTGAGAGCAAAAAATGTATTCTAAGTTATGAAAACAAAATACAAAAGTTTAAACTTTTAAGGTGAACGAAACCCTAAAGGAAAGAAAGCTAGGTTTGCAAAATATAATTAATATAAAATATTAATTATATGCACCTAAGAGAGCTAAAGCACCTAGAGTAATAAATAATTTACTCTAACAGTATCATCTGCATTAATGCTAACAAAACCCTTTTGTTGGTATTCAATGTTGATGTATATATGTCTGTATAAAGGGGATTATGCTTTCTCTAAGGAGATGAAGTTAGAAGTGGAGAAGGATGGGGAGAAGCTACCTATTTAGTTATGGAGTGTTGACATGATCTAGGAGGTTACAAATGTCATCTTTATTTAGTTTGACAGGTATTTTGCTTCAAAGTTGAGGATTTTGTTAACAAGAAACAACCCCAGAATACCCCATCCCTTACTAGAGCTGTCAGGCGTAAGGATCATGCCAATGGTCTAAAAGTCAGCCATAATTGGGGGGATATTATCCCATACTCTATGTCTACTATTTTTAGACTGTATGGTTTCCAAGGGAAGCCTCATGTTCTTCCCTAACAAGTGCCTTTAAAGATTGGAATTGCAAAATTTCTATGGCAGATAGGAGGACTAGAAGAAAGAGAACTGGTGGGCATATCTAGAGGCACAATTTCCCCAAATTTCATAGTGGTCCACAATTTTGTGCTTACAAAGGGAGGATGGAGTAATCTAGGTAATTTCCTTGATTCGTACCAAATGGCTCAATCTAATCCTCATTTCATTGACCTACATGGTTTTTATGATATTTTTAAATATAGGACCAAAGATCAATCCTATGCACATTTTGTTTACTTTCCTAAGGACATTATTAGAAATGAATTTTTATTACAAGAACATGAAGTAAAAAAGAGAAAATGGAAAATGTATATGTATAGTAGAATTCTAGAGTTTATTAATGCATTAGATTAAAAAAAATATGATCCCCTTGCTGATATTAAATATTGGGGAGATAAGATTAATAAACTTGTGAATAATTTTGTTGGGTTCATGCAAACCCTTAATGTGAAAAAGTAAATTTTGATACAAGCCTACCCAAACCAAGCCATAGAGAATGAGAAGAGGTTGGTAAGTAGAGCAATCATAAGCTCAAGTCAATACACCTTGTAGAGGAAGGCATGATATGTTGTGGCCAAGAGTGTGAATATACAGCCTATCCCTTTATATAAGAGGAAACTCTTGAAAAGCCCTTCCTTAGCACCAATTATCAAAATGAAGAAGTTAAAACAAGGTTGGAGTACTCCCCTTCATAGACTCACGTCCATTTTTCTAATGAAGAATCCTTAAGGAAACAGTTAAAATAGATGGGAGATCAGGGTGACATTGTGATAACTACAGTAAAGGTGGACGAAGGAGCACCTGAAGAGCCTCCAATGCCACTCCTATCCCTCACTATAGAAGAATTTAGAGAGAAGGAGAGTGATCCTATTATAGAGCAAGAAATAAAGAAGTTTTTTTACGATGAAATTTTTTTAAAATCTAGGGCATTTATCCAATTTTTATGGAGGAATAACATTGAAAATTCTGAGGCCAAGTGCAAGAAAATAAAAGAAGAGTAACCTACTAGATAGGAATCTAACATTGAGGGGGGAGGTTAAGGCTAACCTTATGCAAGAGTTCAATAAAATAACCCTCGTAGGGGGAAGATAGTTGCTAAAAGATTTGGGAGTCCTAATACTACCAAAATGAGACATTGCCAATGTAATGATTTTTGATGTAGTGATGAAAGAAAAGGATACCAAATTTAGAACTAAAGAGGAAGTAATAGAATCCCATAAAGGGGTAAAATATAGTGATGATCATAAAGCCCTGGTCATGTGGTGTATCCAAAAAAGAGACAAGGCTAGGAACCAAGAAATGTCAAATTTTGAGCATATAGGAAGCCTCACAGTCCTCAGAGTTAAAGAAGTGGACAGTGAAAAGGTAGCTTTAATGAATAAAGAAGTAGCATATTTTGGTGTAGTAGTGGCTACTAAGGATAAACATAAATTCCTTTAACTAAATGAAAAGTTTGAGAAGGTGTGAGAGGCCTACGATGAAAGAGGCAGGAAAATCTATCAATTGGAAAATACAAGTGTAAACATGGAAAGCATTTTGGAAAAGGGAAAAGGGGTAGGCAGTCCAATCAGCTTAGAATTGTAGCTTCCCCTATGTCACTACCACCTTTTGCTCCTATTGTGGAAATCCTGAGTACACCTTAGCAACCTAAATTCTACACAATTGATGAGCTAAATGAGGAAAAAGCAAAGATATGGTCATTTCGTGTGGAACTGGGTATCCAACATGAGGATAGGATCAAAGATACAATTCTATATTTAGTGGACAAAGTCAATTGGCCCCTTTTTCACTTAGATTTGTCAAAATTGGTGGATATATGGAAGGAATTAAATAAAAATAAAGCCACCTAAGACTAATTTTGAATAAATGGATCAACAAATATGATGTTGTCACTGCCCTGCATTTCTTTGTTATTGACAATTCTGACAACTAGATAGAGAAGACTTTTGATCAGGCTAGTGATCTTTTGAATTTTGGTCATAAGAGGGACTTATTGCATAGAAGACTAAGAATTTGTTTCTCAAGGTATCTCAGCAATGATTTAGATCTCTTTCCCCATGTTTTAAAGGGTCTAGGTTGCATAAAAGACAAAGAAGAGTGAGGAAATGAGTTGAAGGAGCTCCTAAGTATTAGGATGAATGAGATGGTAAATAAAGAAAAATATATCTAGTTTACAAGAATCACAGAAGAGATATTTCAAGCCCAATTATTCTTTGATTCTTTCAAGCAAGATTTTGTTGAAATAAACAAATTGGGGAAAGATATCCTAAGGAGAGAGAAATAAATGATGGATTTGAACTAGCTAGATGACATACTTTTCAACAAGTGGATGGCAGATTATTCTCTAGTGACACAATTATTGTAGATGACAACTGAAGAGAAAGGTGTGGACAAAGAAACTACCATAGAGGAAATACAGTTGGTTGATGAATTTATTCAAACAGATGACATAGAAAAAGATCAACAGATTGCAACAATTGATATAGCCACCCAAAATGATGACATGACAGCTATTCAACAACCTGCAATGGACACCTAAGTGTGAGAGATGGATACAAAGAAGATGGGCAAGTGGAGCCACAGCCTGACAAACAAGGTCAATCATCAAATGCAGTTGAGGAACAAGAAACTGCCACAACAAAATCGAACCCACCACAAAGTGACCAATAAAGGGAATCACTTTGTCATCAAATTAAGAGATCATAAGTTCTTTAAGTGTTTGAATGTGACAGTTTTGTCTTTTGTGTAACCTTTTTTCTCTAAGGACAACTGTACTTTTCCCTCTAGGCTTGAAGCTTATTACAACTCACACTATATAAGTGAGTTCTTAAGGCTAGAGGAGGGTCCAAATTTCTTTTATTGCATGATTCTATGTAATTTTGAGTCAGTACATGCATATTGTAAATCAGCTCCAGAAGGGAATACAAAACCTAACAGTTTTTGGCCTATGTATGTCAATTTCTGATAGAGATAAATAGTAAATTGTATACAGTTTCAAAGAAATCAATACAAAATACTGAAAGCTGGTTTTCATCCCAGATCTTGTCTCTTTTCTCAGATTCAATAGCAAAGTTTATTAAGTTTTAGTTGTAGTTCATCTCGAATTATATTTCAATTTTCTTTCATTGATAATCTAATGGATTATGTAAATTCTTAATGTAAGTTGAAAGATCACTGTGGTTTCAAGTAAATATATGATAAGAATGAGATTTGGAAATGAATCTTGATAAATCTTTACACAAAGTGTCAAGATAAGATCCAAAAGTATGCGTGTGATCTCTAAAATTTATAGCCCAATGGATAAAGCATTGGCCATCCTTGCAAGTTGATCTAATTAAAATGTTTTGCACAATGAAGAAAACTTATATCAATTAGTATTTTAATGTTTTGTTGTTTGAGTAATAATTTTCAGCCTATACCTTATTCATGGTGTCTAGGGTTTGGTAAAATAGCTAATTATCATCTCTTTATTACTATTGAATTAGAAGAAAAAAGGCTAAGTAATCTATTGTCCTTGGAATTAATATTGTGAATATTGATTTTGAATTAAATAAGACTAAATTCCTAAGGTAAACCCACTTGAATCTTGCAGAATCCTTTATTCTTGCCTCTCAGAGTACCCATAATTGTTTTTAGCTAATTCCTAGGTTTTATGATCTTATAAAAGGTAGTTGAAATCTTGTCAAATTAGGAGCCAATAGAATCACTGCCAACATTCCTAAAGAATCTCTAGTTAATGCAATATCTAGATATGCCTTAAAATTTGGTGGAGAACATGCTTTTTTTTTAATAATCTAAGCATTATTATCTTTCAATGCATCATTCTTTTCGCTTACAAACATGATTGATGACATCTTTTTAGACTAGGGTTTAAAATAAAAACAATTTCACAACTTGGTCTAAATGTGACTATATATAACTTACTTGTGAAATCGATGAAACTTCACTCTATAAATTCTTGAAAACCTTGTGAGTCAAAATGAGCTTCAAAATCACTTTTTAAGTTCAAAAAATAAAATTGGGTCTACATAAATTCTTTGTACATGTATTAGGTGCATAAAAGTTGTCTCAACTAACTTAATGAGACTCGGAAAATAAAAAAATTTCAAATTTGCTTGGTCGATATCACAACTTGGTTAATAATGACATGCAATACTTGTGCTTGATCCTTACCAGATTTTCAACTCGGCACCAAAAGTCATTCTTCTTTTCAAACCTTACCTTGCACATCCATTATTATGCTAATTTGGACTTTCATGCATAAGGTATTAGGAACTAATGTGTGATTTATCGATTTGAAACATAGTTCCATACATACCTTATCATTTAGTTTGAGGTGAGGGAATCACCTAATCCATTGGATTTGATGATCACAACTTCACCATTTGGACTAATGCCTCCATCAATTTTCTTCTTCCAAGTTTGATTCATCTGGGTTCTTACTTCCTAAGTATTGACCTGTGTCTTTCTATTGTTTTCCTCAATATTCAGTGATGTTGCTTGGTTGATACAATCCTTGCTTAGATGACTGGCCTTCTAACAATTGAAACATATTGGTCCAAAATTTCTCCAGCTTCCAAATCTTCCTTTGAGATGTATCCTAGCACAATTTTCTACAATATGTCCATACTTTCCACAAAATTGACAATTTACCCAAGTATTCTAATCCCAATTTATGGTATTACCTTACTTAGGTACTTTGCCTTGACCTTTAGGTGTCTAATTGTTATTTTCTTTAGATTTTCAATATTGTGCCTTAAGACCATACTTCTAACATGTTTTACAATAACCTTCAAATCTAGAAGTAGTTGGTATCTTATTGACCTTTGATCTACACTCGTGTTCTTGATCACCTTATTTATTGCAAGTGAAACAATAACCATTGAAATTGGGTTTAAGATTTGACTTACCAATTTTTCTCCCTCAAATATTTGTTGTATGGTCTAGTTTTTTATAGTGATAGCATGTAGGCTTCTTGTTCTTTGGTTTTGCAATCGCATTCCTTTGTTCTTCTTTCTTAGATTATTCTCCTTGCTCGACACCTAATAGGAACTTGACATAGCCTAGTCTAGAGATGTCATGAGGTCTCCTTGGTGCATTCATATGCTCATTAAAAAATCCCATAGCCTCTTTAGGATTTTTCAACCTCTCAAAAAATTCCTTTTTAGCTTTCAACTTATTCACCAATTTGTCATTCTCAAATTCCAAATTTTCAATCTCCAGCTCCTTTCTTTCTATCTCATGATTTGGACTTAGTAATTGATTGATCATGTCAAATGGATTGTGGGTTAGCTTCTATACTTCATTTATCCTTTCATCAATTCTTTTATTCATCTACCTTTTATCTTCTTCTATCATTGCTTTGTCTTCTTCAACCTTTCTTTTTCTTCCTTAGTCATTTTCTTTTGTTCAGTCACTTTAAATAACCTTATTGGTTTTATCTCATGTTCTCTTTGAAATGCTCTCACTTATTCCTTTAGAATGTTGTTCCTCTCCTATAGATCTACTAGTGATGCATTAGATTCACTAGAACTTCCTTCATCAAATAGCTCTTCAACAATCTCTTCTTTACATTAGGTGTCATTTTATTGAATTTCCATCTCTTTCCTTCTTTTCAAGGATTGCCTCAATGTTTCCTTTGCAGTATTGACTTATTCAAATGCAAGTTGAGCATCAATCTTTTAGTTCTCAATGATCTTTCCCAGTTTCTAGGCTTCCATCTTCAATATCTTTAATTCCCAAGTGGTTAGACATCTGCCAAGAGTGCATATTCTATATACCAATTTTTGGAAATCTAATAAGGAAAGTGTGATAATAAAAGAGGGGGGTGAATTGGGATCTATGAAGATATCACACTTCAAATATGAAACATATTTGATAACTTCACATAAATCCTCATTTGAACATTGATCTCATATCAATTTATGTTGGAAATGTAGAACAGGCTAGGTGACTGAGGGGGGAGGGGTGAATCAGGAACCAATAAAACTTTTACTTCATTTCACCGATTAATCCTCTTTAAGCTAATATGATCTAATTTCATGCATGAAAGATTCAAAGTAATAAAACATTCATAATACTTGACACAATAATTGGTAACCCAGAAATGTTCCAAATAGAAAGTAAAACTAGGGTAGGGTGGGGATAATACCCAAAAGCATTAGTATTGTGGTATAAAGTTGGTCTATTAAGGCTTACAATTGATCACTTCTGGTGATCTTCCTATTAGGAGAAATAGGATTGTTAGGTCAACCTTGTAAAAGGATTTATACAATACAATGAAGTATGTACTCAATTAAGTGATTCTGCATAAGACTATTAAGTCCAACTTGTTAGAGGATTTGACTGATGCACTTATTAGGATGAACTAGTGGCTAGTGTATGCTCTACAACTCAATTTGATGATTGAGACTCTTTCATGTAAAATTATCACCTTGATGTGATAGATGAGACTCTACTTATCCTTATACTACTTGTAGCCTTTACTCTTCAATTTGCATTCATACTTGTTATTCATACTCATTTGGATATGACAAGATATCTTACATATATGCCAATCCAAATAATTACCTTTTGAGGTGGGATACAATACCATATTCAACAAACTTCACCAAGTCAGCTCAATGTTGATACTCAGGTTCTAAAGACCTCTTAAGTGATATTCTAACACTTAACAACATAGTGAACTCGACAAACTCTGGCACTTGGTTGACACTAGTGCTTGGTCCAAATTGATCACTCAGGAGTAGGCATGAACTCAATTAACACTTATGACTCAAAAAACACTATAGAACTCGGTTAACACTCTAGAGTTTGATTGATACTAAAGCTCGATCAACACTACATTTTCTCTACTTGGTTAACACGACTAGCTCAATTTACACTATCTTTTTATTCTGCTTAGTTAACACTTACTTTCTACTTTGTTGATACTACGACAACTTGGTTTACACTGTGAGGCTTAGTTAACACAACAATAGCTTGGTTAACACTGTGAAGCTCAATAGCAATGTGACCAACCAAATGATCAAGTTTTTTGGCAGTAATTGAAAAATGATTTGAACATAAGGTCAATAATCTCCCCCTTTGGCATTAGTGACAAAAACACTTATTGTACTAAAAAATTTGAATGCTCAAAAAGATAAGTCAAAACTCCCCCTATCAATGTACTTGGTTTGTAACTTAGTTTTCACTGTTGTGTTGATACTCGACTGACACTGACTCTATTTTTTATTTTTCAAAATTATTTTTGTATCTTTATTGAACATAAATTCCTTCTATACAACTATATTTCCCCCTTTTTACATATTTCTCCCCCTTTAACAATTTGTATTATATTTCCCCCTTGTTTTGACACAAATGCCAAAAATGCATAATTACAAGGTAAGACCAAAATGTGAGAGGAAATCACTATGTACCTTCAAAACTATAGACATGGTTTTTTCCCAATTTTCTTGCAAAACTTTTGAAGTATGCAAAGTTATCTATACTTCGTCTGACAACTCCATCATATGATCAGTAATAGAAAAGTTGTCATGGATTAATGTCTTTGCATGAATAATGTGTTTCTACATTATATCCATGTTTAGAATTATCATACTTTGAATTTCTTCCATTGTGGCCCTAATTCTTGCTTATTCCCTTAGTAACTCTACCTGCAAGTCTATCAGATACCTGATTTTTGCAAAATGTGCTAAGCTAGTGCTAGGGTTAAGTGACAACTGGTTTGTACTTGCCTTCATATTAGTATCAATCTTTGAAAACTTTTCATTGATTTCCTTGGTTAAATTTATAGTATCACTTAATTTTATAAACAAGGAAACAACATTATTTATAGTGTTTTCAAAAGAAATAAGAATAGTGGATAGTTCTACTTGATCTTTGGCAATCTTATGTGCCACTTTATCCAAAACTTTATTCTCAAAATTTCTCTCTGCTCACTATAGTAAATTTTCTTGACCATTCAAATATTCATTAAACTTATGAATTATGTCAACAAGTTGGTCTAATATAGCTTTCTTCTCCTTAACCTCAATGCTTATTGTATCAATAAGCATACCTTGGTAGAATTCGCTAATGTGCACTAGTTGGGTCCAATTCTTCTACGATCATTGGACAAAGTTTGAATATCAGGACTTCATGCTCAACATTATGTACTAGCATCTTGAAACCCTTCTTAACCTTTTTGTTGGATGAGGATTCTATATCGCTCAGTGATGGAAGAATAAACTCTGACAAATTTTCTCTGAATCACTTGGGGCCTCAAGAATGCTCTACTCTATTTTCTTTGAAATTCATGGTGAAAAATGAAAGCCTTTGATTCCACCTTTTAATCAAAAAAATATTTCTTTAAGTTTCCATTAATGCATCGTACATAGGATAGGTTGGTGACAGCTTGTTAAACTCGGCAGGCATCAGATGCTCAGCTTAGTCTTCAAATTAACAAATACCTTCGATCTTCAACTCAGTAAGCATAAGCTCGATTATGTCTCAAACTTGGTATATACCATCTACCTCCAAGCTTGGTTAGGTCAACAACCTAACTTCTCTTGGTAAGGTCATCAACTCAGTGATCCTAAGGCATCTAAAATGTTGATTTGGATCTTCTTGCTTGCAGACTAGAACTGATATAAGATGTTTCTTTAGAATCACAGTTTTAGTGATCCTTATAGATCATTAGTTTGAAATAGTTGAGTCACTCAATTCATTGACTTGAGTGTCAACATTTTAAAGACTTTGACTTGCATTCTCTAGAGATTTTTTTATCCATTGTTACCTCATTTGACTTTTGATATTGTCAACCATTATTTTCTTTTCATCTTCAACTATAGCTTAGTTCGTATAGTACTTTGCTAGATGACCAAGTTCTTTGCATACAAAGCATCTCTTTGTAGGGTTTCTCTTCCTCATGTGAGTTTTTATGCAATTTGCTCCAATATTTCCATGCTTACCACATAAGTAACATGTGCATCATGTGTTATAAGCCCAACCAAAGATAGCTTTTACAATATATTCTGTTGGGTTCCACTTCTTGGTCTTGCATTCTAAATATTTGTGCCCTTGGTTTTTTCAATTCAAACATTTTCCTTAAAACTTATTTTCCTCTATGCATTCACTTGCTCTATGACCTTGTTTGTTACAACTATACCATTTTTCACCAAATTTTGATTTACCATTGCTCCAATACTTGTTTGATGTATGCTATATCTTTCCATAATGATTATATGTAGGTCTTTTGTTCTTCTCAGCTCCTCCTTGTTGTGATGATTCACCTTCAACTATATAGCCTAATCCAGCTTTTCCTTTGTGTCTAAATTGAGTTTTCTCATTTAATTGATTCATGTTTTCTTGAGATTTCATCATCCTTTAGTTGGTTTTCCTTTCTATGCTAAGATCAGTTTACAATCTTTCATTGTTTGTCCTCAAGTTGATAAGCTCTTGACTTGCACAATTGAGTTGATTTATCAAATCTTCCTGCTAAAGAGATAGGTGTTGAATTTAATTATCATTTTCTTCTATCCTTTCAGTTACAATTTTTTCTCTTCTTTTTTTATGTCCTTTTGTTCCATGTCTTCACACATTTTGACTAATTGAATTTCTTGTTCTCTTTTCATCTTTCTAACTCTTCATGAAGAGTAAGATTCTTCTTAAGTAGGTCTTTGATTGTTGCATCAGCTTCATCTAAACTTTTGTCTTGGAAAATTTCTTCAATTCTTTCTTTTGTGTAGAGATTTTCATTCATGTGTACTACTAGTTCTTTCCTTCTTTGCAAAGATTTAGAGAGTTACTCCTTTATTTTCTTGAATTGTTCCATGGCCAATTGCAGATCTAACTTTTCATTTTCAATAGTTTTCTTTAGTCTATACACTTCCATTGCCTCTGATCTTTTCTCAAGCTACTAAACTTCTGATGTGAGAACCAAATGCTCAATACCAATTGTTGGAAATGTAGAATAGGTTAGGTGACTGAGAGGGGGGGGTGAATTAGGAACCAATAAATTTTTTACTTCATTTCACCAATTAATCCTCTTTAAGCTAATCTAATCTAATTTCATGCATGAAAGATTCAAAGCAATAAAATATTCATAACACTTGACACAATAATTGGTAACACATAAACCTTTCAAATAGAAAGTAAAACTACAATGGGGATGATATCCATAAGCTTTAGTATTGAAGTATAAAGTTGGCCTGTTAAATCTTACAATTGATCACTTCTAGTGATCTACCCTATTAGGAGCAGTAAGGACTATTAGGTCCACCTTGTAAAAAGATTTATACAATACAATGAAGTATGTACTTGATTAGGAGATTCTACATAAGACTTCTAAGTCCACCTTGTTAGAGGATTTGACTGATGCACCTATTAGGATGAACCATTGGCTAATCTCTACTCTACAACTCGATTTGAAAATTGAGATTCCTTTGATTTAAAATGATCATCTTGTTATGATAGATGAGACTTTCCTTGTCCTTATACTACTTATATCCTTTACTCTTCAATTCACATTCATAGTTGTTATTCATATTCATTTGGATATGACTGTTGAAAATAGATTGATACAAGTATGATAATGTGTTTTAATCATTTTTTTTATCACTAATGTCAAACTTGCTACTGGTTGGTAAGACAATTGATTAAATGATTTGAGTACTATCATTTGTTTGATTGATGAGAATGTTTTGATCAAATGAGATAACAATAGCACTTAGAGGAAAGGTTGAGTTATGGTATGAAAAAGGGGTACAAAGATCGATTAAGATAGTGATGTTATAGTGCATTTATTATCTACTTAAGGTTACAAAGGATGGATACATTGATTAATTTCAGAAGAACAAGTAAAACGGATTAAGTCTACTAAGCTTAACAATCTACATAGTAGGTATCGAGCAATGTTAGTGCAAGCCAAGTAAAAAATCAATTGGAGCCAAGAAAAGTCAAAATTTAGTGTATGTCGAGTGATACAGTATAAGCCAAGTGAATTTTAGATGATGTCAAGTACCACTAAACTTTAGTTCATTCCAAGTGATTTGATAGTGGATGTCGAGCAATGCAGTATGTGTCAAGCATCATAAGCAAGTTAATGTCATGCGATAGCATTATAAGAAAGATTGTGAATTTGATGAATTTGAGCTAAAAAGTTTGATTTCTTAGATTATGTGAACCATGTGGAAGATAAGCTTGATGAGTCAATGGCACAGAAGTCATGATGAACCATTTTGAGGCAAATTCAAATAGGATTGAAGGAGAAGTTTCTAAAAGGGAATAAAATGAAAAGATGGGTAGATTCATTGAATTCTACCTAACCCTAAAATGGATGATAGATGTTGAATGAAAAAATATCTTAATTTTCTATTTATAGAGATGGTTGATCAGAAGCAAAGGTTGTCATGTGCGAGAACTTAAGGAAGATAAGGAGTCTATGGTATTACTTCATTCAGTAACCAAATAGAAGAGACTATTATTAGCAAGCAAAGCAAGAAGGCTTAAAGGTGTGGATTCTTGAAGGGTGAACAAGCTATTAGAGTTGAAGTGTGTGAAAGCCAAGAAGAATGGAGGACTGAAAAAAAGATATGTAATCTACAAAGTGAGTTGTAAGTTATTATCAGATCAAGCCTTACTATTACTTTTTAATCATTGTACTAGTCTAGGGTAAATCCTTTGGATTAAGGTTGACCTAACAGTCATTTGTAAATCCTTTAACCGGGTGACATTCCAAGTGAATGACCTAAAGTCCTCTAATGAGGCTCACTCCTAATAGGGTAATTGAAATCCTCTAATCAGGTCACATTTAACAGTGGACATTGTAATCCTTAATAGGGTCGGTCTTTCACAATCACATCAAAAGAGTGAAAATAAGTAGCATGTTATTGGTGATTTTTCCCGAATTGGGTTTTTACATAAAATAATTGTGTCAAATGTGTTATTGAATTTTTTATGTTTCATGCTCACATTTCTACAAAGTTGATTTGATAGTAACTTACATGTTAAAGTGATTGTATGATCTACTGGATGCATGCATGATGAATATGTTTTATGGATATGGTTTTACTAAGCTATAAAAAAATTTCTTTGTACATCTTGACATTGGATAACTGATTCACCCCCCCCCCCCCCCCCCCCCAACTTATTCTAAAGAATTCTAACAATTGGTATCAAAGCCATTTGATTAAGAGGACTAGTTTGAAGGTACTAGAATAAAAAGATCAAGATGTCAAAAAGAGAGGTACCCAAGCTTAATATGTTGATCTTAGATTGGTTTTGACAAATGAGTGTCTATACACTCAAGTCATTTACTTAGTTCATACTGAACAAGTAACATATGTCGAGCATAACATATAAGATAGAGCATGTCAAGTAAATAGTGAGTGTCGAGCCACTCAAGTATCGAGTCACATAGATGCCAAGAAAATAGTATGTGTCGAATGATTTAGGTGTCAAGCAAGCAATGCATGCAAATTCATTCAGATGCAAAGTGATAGCATTGAAGTTACAGTTAGTATCGAGCACCAGGGACTTCAAATGTTGAGTAATATAGTTTTGACATAGTTGTTTGTATTGGCACAAACTACTATATAAACCATTTTTTAACTGACTTAAGTATTATTTTATGATCTTTTTTTATAAGGATGAATCTTAATTTTGAATCCCTATGTATTACATGCATCCAATCACAAAAAGGGAAGGTTTAAGCAGCAATATGGGTGAATCACTACCATTGATTCATACCTAACCCTAAGTCACCTAGGTCTTCTTAAGAAAGACAAACCCTAAACTCTCTAATGAATACTAAGGAGAATTGAAGAGAGTTTGCATGCAAAAATAGAGCATTTGTGGTGACTAAGGTGTTATGAATTGAGCTACATTATAGAATTAGTTAAAGGAGAATAGAGGAAACGAATCAGAGGGCAATAAAGGTACATCTGATCAAAAAGGATCAAGTACACATTAGTATAGAGGTGATCTGACATCAAGTAATAGAGTGCTAATCGAAGGATCATTGTTGAAACATTTTAATAGGTGAATCAGTTAAATCTCTTAATCGAGTAGTCTTAACATGTTATTATAGATCCTTTAATAGGGTGCTTACTTCATTGTAAGTTAAAGTCCTTTTACCAGCCACACTTTTAGCAAGGTGTTTAAATCCTTTAATAGGGTAAGATCTAACAATCTTGTAAGCCTTTAACAAGCCAAGCCTTTCACAAGGTAGATCATGTTTCATGGTCAAACATTGTAACCTTCGTTGGATACACTTTATTACTACAATAGTGAAGATTTGTGGGTGTCATCCCCACCCCAATTTTACCTTCTTCTTGGAGGGTTGCTGGGTAACCAAATATCTTGTGTCACACAGTTGTTGAATACTTTATTTTCATGCTATGGATGTATATACTTAATCTAGTATTTTAGTTTATATGCATGGATTGTGAGATGGATGTGTGGTGAATAGTTTTAGAGGTTCAAATTTTTAATTCACACCCCCCCCCCCCCCCACACACACACCAAAGTTTGCTTCCCTATTTTATTTCCAACAATTGGTATTAGAGCATAGTTCTCTGAAAGAAAATCTTTGTAGCTTTGAGAAAAAATCTTGAAGATGGAAGTCTACAAGTTGGGAAAGACTATTGAGAACCAGAAAATTGAAATACAACATTCCCTACATCAGCTGAATGAATCAAGAGATGAGTTAAAGATATCATTGAAGAGAAGGAAGGAATGAAGAGAATGACACACAAAATTAAGAGATTGACACTGCTAAATTATTTGCAAATAGAAACTCTAATGAATTTGATGAAATAGTTGCAGATCTAATGGAAAAGAATAGAACCCTAACTAAAGAGGTCAGAAATCTAAAGAGAGAAGAAGAAGTCCAATCAGTATTGCTATGTGAGGTGACCGAGCAAAAAGAAAAAGTTAAAGAGGAAAAATTCATGATTGAAGATTATAAAAGGATTTTGACTAATAGACTAGAAGAGAAAACATCAAAATTATCTTTTGGCGCTCAAAATTGTAGCCCGATTTTGAGCACTATTGAGAAATCAAGCCCCTTAAATGCTTTTTGATGAGTTTGTACCCATATGTCAGTCTAAGGCCTAAGAGGTGTTTAATGCTTCTAGCACCTTTCACTCAGTGTGTTTTTATGTTCCATGAAGTTAATTTATCATTCTGAGCCTTCCTGTGAAGTCTTGTTTTAAGCAATTGTCAAATTTGTATTTTTACTGTGTCAAACAGCGACAAGAGGTTGTGTTTGTCATTGAATATCTCGCACCCAAAAATGTTTTTTCATACACTGCTTTGGGAGTGTCTAGTTTCCATATCCAAGAACCTATGTTTTAGATTTTGAGTCATTTTGAATCCATTTGACTAGGTTTTGAATCCCTCAAAGTTGGTCAGTTATTGTTTTCGTGCATTTGCACTTTGCACATAATTTTGGGATGCCCTGTTTGACGAGTTATAACTTTTGACCAAGTGATCAAAATGCTAAAATTCTTTTTGTGTTGCATTATACATGTCACAGACTTATTATGTTTCAATTTTTAGCTCTTGATGAATCCGTTTGATTAGTTTTCAAATGTGATTCCAAACGAAATTTCTAAAGTTTTACTGGTGTCAATATTTGCAAATTGATTAGTAGCCCTGTTCGTGAAATTATAACTCCTAATCTGTGATTGGTCAAGTCAAATGGATTGTACCCCTATGTTGTACTCTAAAAATACCTCAAGTGTGTCAGTTTTCTAGTCATGATGAATCTGTATGCACACTTTTCCAGGTCATTTCCATTTGCAAAAATCATTATCATGCCATTGTTTAAATTTGTAAAATCCAAGTAGCCTACTTTGACCATTCGCCATTTGCACCCAGTTATGTGTCATGAGCCCAAATTGCATATCCATAATGTCCTCATGACAAAGAACCAGTGTCCTAGTTTTTGTTTCCCCGTGTGCTCATTTGCCCAATTTTTCGAGCCAAATTTGAATCCAAGTTGTTTTTTTAACGTGTTTGCTTGCAGGTAATTTTGGGAAGGCAACTTTGACAGTCAATATTTTTTGACTGGAAATTCGTCATGAGACAAGATTTGACAGGGTGCAAGAATGCGGAGCACAGATTCAGTGTGTTCAATTTCAGGGCATGATCAGGTGATTTGGTCAATTTTTAAGGCCAGTCAAGGGACCCTTTGGCATTAATTTCACAGTTTTCAAAAAGTGGGTAAATGAGTTTCAAATTTGTTTTTAGTGCTCGATTTTGTTTCAATTCAGTGTTGGATGGTGACCGGATCAGTTTTACAGTTCAGTCAATAGAAAATGAAAATTTTTTTAGCCAAACCCACTTTGGGGTCCGACTAATTTTATCAGATTGATAGGAACACTGAAGTTTTTACAATGGATCAGGGAGAAGGCTTTTGGATTGGTCTTGTTTCGATTTGTCTTCCAAGCTCTAGAAGTATCAGGAGATGTGATAAGTTCTTATCATTGTCTATTTGAAGAGTCTTTCACTACAAAAAGTGTGCCAGATGATTAGCTATTAGAAATCAATCCATGTACTGAAAGAGGAAGATGCACATAAAAGATACCAGTCTTTCAATAATGTTATGAGCAGTTTCAAACAGAATACTAAAAAAGTGATCACAACTCTGAAGATTTGAGATGATGACTTTTCTAAAGAACCTTCTAACAGTCAAGAGCCATGCATTTTCGTAATAGAAAATCTATTAGTAAATAAAATGTACCATGCATTCAAACCAACAATTAATGATATGTTTAAAGGAACAAAAGGAAGTTGGCTCGAAAGGAAGATGACAAAATGAGAGCAAATGCAGCAAATGT
Organism: Cupressus sempervirens; assembly: GCA_028749045.1. Classification (NCBI taxonomy): domain Eukaryota; kingdom Viridiplantae; phylum Streptophyta; class Pinopsida; order Cupressales; family Cupressaceae; genus Cupressus; species Cupressus sempervirens. The sequence goes on from CM053789.1 coordinate 831,658,484, forward strand.
TGCTCCACGACTTGCTATTGGAGGATATTAGTGCATCTATAAGGAAAGCTTCCATGCTATTTGCATGAAGCAATAAGTCAAACACCAGTTAAAAAAGGGGACCCGAGCACAAAAGAAGAGCTCTCACACAATCCATGCAAAAATGAAGACAACCAGCATTAAACAAAAGGGGCCAATCAGAGCAATCTGCAGTCAATTTGAAAGAGAGAATGTGCAGCTAATGCAATATGAACCTTATGTGGCATTAAAAAAACCCTATGTTGAGATCAAAGGCAGGGCAACCCACGCATTGAGTAGAACACACCAAGAATAGGCAGCGAAGAAACCATGGTAATAAAAAGAACATGCCATGTTTGAAGAGCAGATAGCCTTGAGTTTGAAGGATCTCATGCAAATCACAAAGAAGACTCAACGCTAAACAAATGGTTGCCATGTTAGAAGAAAGGTGCCAAATTTGAAGCCGTAGTCCATGCTATACACAGATAAATCCACATTGAATAAGGTAGAGCTGCCATGACAAGAGAAGAGCCCATGTTACTGAAGCCACATGGAACTAATAGGCTGGGCTTTTATCCCACATGGGCTATGGGTGGAAATAATAACTGTTTAAATACTATTCATTGCAAGAGAATAGCATTCCAAAAAGAATGCCTTTTAAAAGCAGTGCCTTGAGCAGGTGGGCTCGTGGTCGGTCGTCAAGGCATAAATTTTGAACCAAAGCATGTAGGAGCTGATGTGGTGGGAAGTAAACAAGATTGCACCACATGTCCAAATTGGACGATTCGCGCAAACCCGCAAAATTAAGATGCTCGCTGGTTAGACAATGTGGGATTGCGGAAATTAGACACGTGGCAAATGGGTCCCAATTATCGATGAGGTGGTGAAGGTGACCAGATCAAAAATGACACACAGGATCATGACACATGTCACGATCCAATGGTTAGCGCATGCCCGCTTCCCGGAGTTGCTCGACCATTAAGAAATGTGGGCATGCAGGTGATTGACACGTGGCAGTGCAAGCCCGTTTGACGGTGACATGCAGGTGTTGACTAAGAAATGAGGTGGTGATTGTGTAGCCATTTAGCAAGTGCCATGTGGTGATGAGGTGGTAGATACAATGAGTGGACCAATCGGGTGCTGCCACATAGTGCCTAGTCAAAGCTTGTTGACCTGGATTGAGGAGGAGGGAAAAGTTTGAAAATAATAAAAAATAATATTTTATTATTTCTTCAAATATGTGCACATCAGATCATTTTAAATTCAAATGGGCCCTCTTTCTAAAGTTAAAACTTTAGGTTATTTTAAATTTTTCAAAATTTAAAATATTTTAATTGTAGACCTGAGCTTTGTAACAGGGGAGTATTTTTCAAACTAGCTTTCAGAGGGTTTTTGGTAGGCAAATATGGCGATGTTATATATCATCGAAACTGGGAAGATCTGAATTTTTTGAATCTGAGGTTGGTTTTAGCGCAGGTGTTCACCAGTTCATGCTATAGGTCATTTTATGATTTTCAGGGCATTGGCAGTAGAATAGGCAGATTTGATGATTGAGCATCAGAGTTTGTTAGAAGGCAGATTAGAAAACCTTTTAAAGCCTGAATATGGAGAAAAACAATCTGAAAAGGTTGTGTTGGCTTCTTGAAGTCACTTTGTAACTGGTTTTCACCTTTTACCTTGAACTCATCTTTAACATCAGAAATCAATTACGATGATGAATCAAATATCTCAGATATTTTTGCCTTGCAGAGCCATAATGATGAAGACTTGATTCACCAGTTGAGGGAGAAGATCAAAAGGATGTTTTAACCTGTTGAGAAGGTTTTCCAAGTGGACAAATATCAATTGCAGATTCAATCTGGTAATTCCTTCCTCTATATCATTCATTTTCTTTCTCATTGTATAGGTTCCAATTTTTTCACTGAAAAACCAGTTGGTTCCGATCTTTGGAGAAAAAACCATTCACTACTGAGATACCAGGTCTTGGTTCCAGTTTTTGATGTGTTCCCATGACTGTGACACCATATTTTTTAGCATAATTCTCTCGTATGAACATCAATAGGAAGGAATATATAGATAGTTTAGATCTGTTTAGTGTTTTCATGTTTTCATTTCATGCATTTGGTTGTATTGTTTCAAGGAAATTAATACAAAGAACAGAAGAATTTCATTAGTTTCATTCTGATTCTCGTCTCCAGTCTCACTAAATTGTCAATGTTTTATATCTTTGAACAAAGAGCTTAGGTCATAGTTGCAGTCCCTTAAGGCTATATGTTGTTTTTTTGTTTCTTATGACTCAAGGAGTTATGTAAATGCTTCAAGGAATCAACAGGGTTGTAGGTTCATTGAGAAGGATATCATGTAAGAATGAGGTTTGGATTGAGCAAAGATGTTTATTTACAAGGTAAATAGATAGATCGTATATCTGAATATATACATGAGTATCAAATATCCATATATATGCATTTGATTCATGGATTTGCCCAATGGATTAGGCACTAGTCAGTTACAGGATCATTATAGTCTTACTACTGCATATATGAGGGTTTGTTGAATTCAACATTATTAAGCAAACATTATTTCCCTTTCATGTTGAAGGACCTAAATATTTAACCCTCACTCAACTTATGAGATTCATAGCTTTGCATTTAGCTACTGTAGATCTGTGTCATTTCATGAGTCATTAGGAGAAATAAGGGTAAAATTTTCTTAATGGATTCAAGGATATGTTTTTGCACTGTTACAGTATCAATTGAATTTGAGGTCTACCCACCTAGGTTTAGCAGAGCCTGAACTAGAAGAAGGGTCATGCCTTATAGTTGGCCCAGTATCTGAAATGGCATATTGAAAATGGGAGTTAGCTGCCCCTAGATGTTTCATATTCTCATTGGGATGATTGAAAACCCTCCAACATTTTCAAACACCAACAGTACCTACGATTATTAACATATAATTGGAAACTTTGGGTCAGATGATTATTGTAAATCATGAACTAAATGCAAAGGATATTGAGATCACAACATTGAAATTGTAGAATGAACAATTAAGAAATGATCTGAAAAAGAGAAAAGGAGTTTTCTAATAGTTTCAACAAACCTAGTGAAGCCATCAAATACTTTGAACAATTGATGAGATCCCCTGGATCCAACAATGGTACTTTTGGATTAGGATACACTAGTACTTAAGAAGGAGAATCATCCAAAAGTAGCAAAGAAAGAAGTAACAAAGGTAAGAACTCCAAACTTGTTTATCATAATTGTGGTAATATAGGTCATACTACTAATGTTTACAGAAGTAAGATTGCAAATTAGAATCCTAAGCAGAAGTTCATGGGTCATTGTCATAAATGCAACAAACAAGGACATCAGGCACATGAATGTAGAACCAAGACCATAAGCTCACAAAGATTTGAAGGATACTAATATAACTGTTAGAAGTATGAACATAGAGCATATGAGTGTAGATCCAAGCCTAAATGGTCATCAAACAAGCAAACAAAGGCAAAGCACAATGGCAACTCTTGTAAATGGGATTGTAATACAAGGTATAGTTGTCACTATAGAACACATTTCAGAAGTTACTACAGTAGATGGTTGAGTCAAACCACATATTTTAGCTATATGAAGAATAGTCACATAAGTAGAAATTGTCCAACAAGGTCAAAGGCACCAAACAGTAAGTTCAACAAAGGCAAAGGAAAGGCAAATGTTGGGAATGTCAGAGATGAAATGAACAATACATGGAAGAGAAAGGAAGATTGTTGCACATCAAGTATAGAAGGGATTAGTTCACCCAATGGGTCAAGTGATCACACCTCCTCCAATTAAGAAATCAATAGGTATGTGGGACTAATATCTAAAAGATATACTCTACATTAATTCCAAGGTTTTAGTTATGAAAAGATTACATATGCATGAAGAAAGATGCAAAGTGTTGTTAAGAATCAAGAAGAAATCCTTAAGTTTTGTTAGTTTTCATATTACTATCGAGCATGAAAAGTTTCACTATGGTTGCCAAGTGAAAATTTAGTTGATTCTGAGTTATCAAAATTGTTAATGTTTACTGAGCTTGTAGTGGTTGTTAAGTGGAAAGGAAACTTCATGGAAGCCAAGTGAGTCAAAATCTTTATTGAAGCTGAGTTTATAGTTGTGTAAGCACTAAGCATTAATTGCAAGGTTTTGGGGTCTATATGATCAATTTCTACTCATTTGACATCATTTGAATCTAAAGGAGAGCACAAAGAGATAAATAAGTACTCGATAAATTGTCCTGAGTATTTGCAAATAGATTTAACAATTGTTTGACACCATCTCGGAAGGATTGAAAAGGTATTTATCATGTGTTGAGCTAGGTAGTTTATGTTTTTGCAAAACCTAGTTTAATGAAATGGCATCTAGTTCTTCAGCAACCAAGGTTGTAGAGGGAAAATAAGTTTTGAATATACAATTAATAAGCAATGAGATTAAACAACTAAATTTTAGAGCTATTCCAGACCTTGCTTATAAACAAGATACATCCGGTGTGTTGTCAATGATACCACCATGAGTTTTAATGATTCAAGACGTTAGATTTTGTTATACATGTAAGGTTGGAAGCATAGGAGACATGGAAATTAGGGAGACATATGGGAAATTGTGTGAAAATGGAACATTGAAGGAGGAATTCAAAATTGTTGAGAAGAAAGGGTTAACTCGTGCCCTAGATTTCCCCAATGTCTTCAAAATAGAATGGATAAAGATAGTTTTGAGTAGGATATATGAAAATTATTTATGGTTAGAGAACTGACTGGTGAAGATCACCAAGAAGATTGTGCATAGAGTTACAGGGTATCCAACCGTAGATCAGCCCAAGACAATGAGAAGTGAAGCAAAAGAGATAATTGCAATGAATGCAAGGGTTGTATGGAATAAACAAGGGATGACAATAGATACATTCACATATCGTTTAATTTATTTTTTAGTAAGGATTATAGCACATAAGTTCTATCAATCCAGAAGACTTAACAGTGTACCATGTATTACAGTGGATGTGAGATACAAGATAGTGAAGAAAGATCATACTTATGATCTTGTCAAGTTGCAGTTGCAACAATTGATTGGGAATTTGGGAGCCATAAGGAAGACCAAAAGTGTACAATGAAAATTTGTATCTATTCTTCTATGTATATTCTTTTATGTACGAAATACATTTACTACTTTTGGTAAACTTGCATGAAAGATAAACAGACCTATTGTAGTGCAAATAGGTGAATTCATTGAGCAACTAGGTGATAATTTTGAGTCAGTCATGACAAGCTACTTCAAAGACTTTAAGTAGACAATGAATAAAAGACTGAGGATATGAGTTTCACTAGTGGAGGAACATTTTGATGATGTTTGCTCCCTAGTTGACACTGACTATACATATGTCCAGGTAGTAGTTCCTAGAGTTAGATGGTTAAGGCCATTAGGATATGAAATCAACATTGATGAAGCCACTGCAAGAATCACAACATTACTTGCATAAGAAGTGGACAAAGAGACTACAACTTTTGGGAACTATGATGTGGCTAAGTCAAAAATTAGCATGGACTTGAAGACTGCTTTAGTCATTAGGAAGAAGACTAAGATGGTAAAGAAACTGACAGAGAAATTTGGTGAAGGGGCAGAAGAAGAAGAAGATGATGATGATGATGAAGAGAATGCACCTATCCAAGCACCACTTGCCATCACTCGAGGTCAAGGAGAGGACCAACAAGAAAAGGAAGTAGAAATTATAGAAGGTGTTAAGGGAGAAGAAGCCAGTGAAGTACCTACAACTACTAAAAAGAAGAAAAGAAAAACTAAAGCACTAACAGTGAGCAAACAAAAGAAGGTTTCAAAACCTACTCAACCTATAGTACCTACAACAAGGGCTAGCACAAGGGCCACTACACAAGGCTAAGGAAATAGCCAAGCCAAAGGATAAGAGAGCTACTCAAGCTAGCAAGGGTGAACAATCTCAAAAGAGACCAAGGAGAAAATATGCTACTCCAGCTAAATCTGATGACAAGAAGATTGAATCTAATGACAATAGCTAGTTTCAAGTGGTAAGTCATAGTTCTTATTTAGATTTAGATAATTTGTGTGAGAATATTAGAAATAATGTTGATTCATCTAGAGTCTCTCACATTGATTTTGACAATCTTGGGAAGGTTGAAAAGAATCATGTTGAAGAGGTAGTATATGCCATGATGACAATGTTTAAAAAGGCTCCTCTTGAACTTGCCAACTCCATACTCAAAAGTTTGTATGAAACAGTTGAGCATAAGTGGCACTATTTTCTAGATACTTAAAAACAAATAAAAGAGACAATGCTTGCCCAGGTAATACCAAAACTAAGTAAGGGTGCAATGGAAAAATCTATTAAGAAGCATACTGGAAAACGTGAACCAAAATACAGGGCATTCAATATATTGCAAAATAACATTGAGGATGTGGTACAAAAGACTACTTTGATGTGGAAATCACTATATGGTTTGACAACACCTAGATAATATTACAGGCACCTATTGAGGTAGGTGAGGAAAAGAAGGAGAAAAAGAAGAAGGCACTGAACATTGACACATAGGCATCAGCTAAGGATGAGCAACAAATAGAACAGAGTGTACCATATGCACTAGTGTCAAGTGCCAGTCCTCCACATGAGGTGAACATAGAAGATGATACTATAAAGACAAAGGATATTTCTAATAATGTCACTAAGAACATCAATCCCCTCATAGAAGATGACTTAAAGAAGATACTAGTGGAATTCACCACCCAGTTCAAACTTTGTGAGAATCTTGTACTAGTGAGTGTTGATGAGATTGAGAAGGCAGAAAAGGTATTTGCAAGGGAGGAAGTATAGAAAAAAATTACACCTTTAGTTCCTCCTCAATTCACCATGATACAACCTAAATTACCTCTTGTGATATATCAAAGGAAGGAGACAACTACATCTACCATCAGTACATTGGCACAAAGTACTCTATTCTCAGTCACTATAAAGAAGAGTGAACATGAAAAAGATGAGACAATTGGAGAGTAGGAAGATGAGCCAGAGAAGACTAAAGGAACATAAGTTCCAACAAGTTAGGTAGATACTCCTACACCTACAACACAAAATCAAGGTGTTACTGGTAATACAGAGAAAGAGAGGGACACAACTAAAGAGTCCAATTTGACAACAAAGCCAAAGGAGAAATTAGCAATACAAGCACTAGTAACATTATCAAAATTTTCTACTCCTCCTAGTCAAACTCTTTAGAGGCCGGGCATAGAAGATATACCATTATAATCCTCAAGGTTGAGTCCAAGCACACCTAAGAAAGCTGAAGTTACATCATTTGTTGATGTAAATCTGGATGAAGTAATTGAGTTGCACAAATTTGATTATGCAAAAATTATTATTGAGAAAATGGGCATACTCTAGGAAGCTCTAGCAAATAAGAAGAATCAAGAATCATTCAGATAGGAGCAGAGGTAGAAGCAAGCTTTGATTGATATCAAAGACATTTTTATTGATGCATTAAGTTTGTTAGCTCTAGAGGAAAAGAAGCCAATAATAGATTAGTTAACCAGCTTAGTGGAGAAGCTAAATGACATAGACCTAGATTATAACATCAAACTACTTGAATGGTATGAGAGCAAGTTCCAACATAAGGTTGATGAAAAGATATCAAGTGTTATTGTACTCACATAGGTTGAATTAGCAACCAAAATTGAAAATGTGAAGAAGATACTAGAGAGTATTTTCTCTTTGTATACCAAATTGAATAATACTACACTCTTCACAAGGGAAGTTAGGATTCATATCCTAAACTTGGAGAGCATTATGCAAACATCTAGCATAACTCTTCTAAAGTCTCCAACCCAAAGTCAAAAACATTTCAGCACCCTCCTACAATCCCAAAGTCAGTTAGTAACATTACATGTAGATGAAGCCAAAATCAGGGTTAAACTGATATGCATCCAGTCTACCTTGACTCCACACATGGAGATACTACACAAGGAACTGGCCTATGTTGAAACTCTCATGAAGAAAGATTCTCATCTTTCTATGCATGAAGGCTTAGTACACCTTGCTATTGAGCTATCCATCCAAATCGTCATTAGAGGTAGCTTGTGATAATTGGGATGCAACTCTAAAGATTATACTAGAGATCTAGAAACCATTTTTAGAAAAACACACTATAAGTGTATAACCCATTGGCATAATTTTCAAAAGGGGGGAGTAAGGAAAAAGGAGGAGTAAGAGAAAAGGTGAAGTAAGAGAACAAGTAATGAGAAAGAATATGCGGGAGATAGACACAAAGATAAACATACAGAAAATCTACTTAGCAGGAGAAAGATTTTGGTTTAGATATAGAGTATAGCAAAAAATAATCAACTCAAAGGGAGTTATGAAATTTTAAAGTATGATCAATAAGTCATGTGTTGGAAAATTTTGATATTTTGAAATTGTGTATAGAAGTCGAATAGATACAAGATATATAATTTATTCTCATAAGAATAAGATCATTAATGCATGACGAAGTATTTTTGACACTCATGTCAAAGGGGGAGATTGTTGATCTCAGATTGGTTTTGACAAATGAGTGTTTATACACTTAAGTCATTTACATAGTTCATGTCGAACAAGTAGCATATGTTGAGCATAACATATAAGATAGAGCATGTCAAGTAAATAGTGAGTGTCAAGCCACTCAAGTGATGAGTCACTTAGATACCAGTCAAATAGTATGTGCTAAGTGATTCAGGTGTCGAGCAAGTAGTGCATGGCAAGTCATTCAGATGTCAAGTGACAGCATTGAAGTTACAGTTAGTGTTGAGCACCAAGGACTTCAGATGTTGAGTAAGACAGTTTTGACATAGTTATTTTTATTGGCACAAACTACTATGTAAACCATTTTTTAGTCGACTTAAGTGTTGTTTTATGATCTTTATTGATAAGGACAAATCTTAATTGTGAATCTCTATGCATTACATGCATCCAATCACAAAAAGAGAAGTTTTAAGTGGTAATATGGGTGAATCAGTACTATTGATTCATACCTAACCTTAAGTCACCTAGGTCTTCTTAAGGAAAACAAACCCTAAACTCTCTAACAAATGCTAAGGAGAATTGAAGAGAGTTTGCATGTGAAAATAGAGCATTCATGGTGATTAAGGTGTTATAAACTGAGATACATGGCAAAATCAATTAAGGGAGAATAGAGGAAAGGAATTAGAGGATAACAAAGGTACATCTAATCAAAAAGGATCAAGTACACATCAGTATAGAGGTGATCTCATATCAAGAAACAAAGTGCTAACCAAAGGATCATTGTTGAGACATTTTAACAGGTGAATCAATTAAATCTCTTAACTGAGTAGTCTTAATAGGTTGTTGTAAATCCTTTAATAGGGTGCTTACTTCAATGTAAGTTAAAGTCCTTTTACCAAGTACACTTTTAGTAGGGTGTTTAAATCCTTAACCAGGTGAGATCTAACAATATTGTAAGCTTTTAATAGAGTAGACCTTTCATAGGGTAGGTCATTTTTCATGGGAAAACATTGTAACCTTCATAGGATACACTTTATTATTGCGGTAGTGAAGATTTTTCGGTGTCATCCCCACCCCAGTTTTACCTTCTCCTTAGAGGGTTTCTGGGTAACCAAATATCTTGTGTCATGCATGTATTGAATACTTTACTTTTATGTTATGTATGTATAAACTTAATTCGGTATTTCAATTTATATGTATAGATTGTGAGATGGATGTGTGGTGAATAGTTTTAGAGGTTGAAAGTTTTAAGTGTCGATTCACCCCCGCCCTCCCCACCCCCCCACTCTCAGAGTTTACTTCCCTATTGTATTTACAAGATAGCAGTGATAAGTTTCCTGCATGGAAAAGTCTGATGAAGCTAAATGTTGGAGGTCTTGGAGATCATGCTCAATTTACCATCATCCCAAAGTATGTTGATCTTGTTGGAACCCTAACTGCTAAATATCTGAAAAAGAAGAAAGAACACAACTATGCAATGTTGGAGATTGCCTCTACCCTAACTTATGTTGATTTTGATGGCATAAAGGATTATGATAGTACAAAGAAAATGTGAGATTCTCTTCACACCATTTATGGAGGAGACACAAATGTTCTAAGAGCCAAATCTAAAAGTCTTAGAGGTAAGTTTGATGATATGAGAATGCAAGAAGGTGAGAATGTTGCTCAATATTACTCTAGCATAAAAGATGTTGTTAATGTGATAAGAGGAGCTTTTAGTAAGATAGATGATGAGACTATAATAAGGAATATTTGATCCTTCAGCTTTAGAGTCAATTTGTTATTCCTCATCTAGCACTTCATCATTCCTTTCATGTACACTATTTTTAGAACCAGAATGTGCATTTTCTACATTCTGCAGCTCGACTTTTGAATGTAGCTCGGCATTTACAGGTTGAGACTCGGCAGATACTAAAATTTGTTGTTGATTACCAACTTGATTTTCAGCACTATCTTCAACAGTCATTCCTTCATAGAAGTATACAAAGGATCTATAATCCTCTGATTACTTGGACTCATCAACCTGAACCTTTGCATGCTCATCAAAGTTTACATTTGCACTCTCCACAATTTTGTTAGTGTTAGTATTCAAACACTTGTATGCTTTTCTTCTAGTGGAGTATCCAAGGAATATGCCTTCATCACTTTTTGCATCAAACTTGTCATTTCTAGTATCTTTGAGAATATAGCACTTACAATCAAATACTTTGAAATGTTTTACATTAGGTGAGTGACCATACCATAATTCAAAAGGTGTTGCATTTGTACCTTTCCTAACTTGGACTCTATTCAGTGTGTAGACTACAGTACTTATAGCTTCTCTTTGGTACTTTAGTGCAACATTTTTCTCCATCATCAAGGTTCTAGCACAATCAATCACTGACCTATTCCTTCTTTCAGCAATACCATTATGTGGTGGAGTTCTTGGTGCTGATGTTTGCCTTTTGATGCCTTTATCATTGCAAAATATTTCAAATTCTTTTGATGTGAACTCACCTCCTCTGTCTGACCTTAGGCATTTAAGGTTCTTTCCTATTTCCTTCTCAACTCTGGCCAAATACCTCTTAAACATTTGAAATGCATCAGATTTTTTCTTTCAAAAGATAGTAGTCATCATCTTGGAATAGTCATCTATAGATAGCATTATGTATCTATCTCCTAGGTAGCTTTGCACTTCTATTGGACCACATAAGTCTATATGGACTAACTCTAGTACTTCTTTGGAAGTGTATTTTTTGCTTTTGAAACTAGACTTAGTCATCTTCCCTAGTTGACATTGTTTGCACATTGTGTTTTCAGGTTTCTTCAACTTGGGCAACTCTCTGACTTTGTTCTTTTTGTCGATGCTAATCAGATTATCAAAGCTAACATGACATAGTCTTTTATGCCACAACCACACATCATCAAGTCTAACAACAAGACATGTTGCATCTTCCATATCTAGGTAAAATAGATTACTCCTAGTTTTTTTTACCTTTTCCTATCAGATTTCCTTCAGTGTCATAGATCTTAGCCTTGGGAAAAATCGGTTAGCTCTATGGAGTTATGAATGATAGAGGCAAATACATATATATTTCTTTGGAGGAAATAAAGGCTATTGCAGACTACATCAAGAGACAGGGAAGGGTAAGCATTGCACATTTAGCTAGTAAGTCAAATGAATTCATTGCTCTAGAGCTAGAGTTGGATCTTGATACAGTTCCTACAAAATTGAATGAAGATTACAACGTCATTGAGCTAAGCAATTATATAGCAACAAACATTTCTAGCAAATATAAACAAAAAATTACATATTTGAACCTCTACTTGTAGGTGCCAGTAAACAAGAAACATTGGTAATGTGTTTTAATAGTACCTCATATTTTTAAACAATGGAGGGAACAAAATTTGAAAATGACAAGAATAGCAAAAGGAAAATAGCAATATGTATTTGCAACATACGTATTATCAGCTGGAAACCCAAATAATGATCAACACATTTTCTCAGTGCTCACAAATGTATTAACAAATCCCTTCCAGCAGTAGGCAAATATCATCATGGCGGCTAAAAATAGTAACATTTAACCATAATGACATGTATTTTGAAATTCTACCAAGTCACAATGACAATATAGTAAAGAATGTGATATGTTCATACCTCCAAATAGCATAAGCGATAAAAGTTTCTCTTCCATGGCAGTGGCTTCACAAAAAACCAATGAATCTTCCTCATGGTGGCACCAAAAAAAAAAACTCCACAAACCCTAGTCGTAGCTCCAGAAAACTCAAAATGAAAATATGTGAAAATGACTAACTTTTAGGGTATTCAAACCTCTTCTATGCCCTATGTCATTTTCCATCAAATTTGGAGTCCACGGGCTATGATAGGATTTTTTTAATATTTGAATATGGAGTTTGTATAAGGTTTTTTTTTGCATTTGATTTCATTTTTTAAAAAAAAATAGAATATTAAAATGATTAATCATTTTAATGTTTTGTTTATTTTTAATGCAAAATAAAGGGGATTGTTTTATTATTTCATTTTGCATGGGTTCAATATTGTAAAAGAAAAACATTATAATGATAACTTATAAATTATTTAATGTTTTTCCTATTTTCCATGTAAAAGATGAGAGTCATTGTATATTGATGTAATGGTCTTTAAGAGGGGAATTAGTTGGGAAACATGTGGAGAGAATATAGGGGGTCGAGTTTGACTTTGGCAAGTTAGTTTGTGGGTCTTTATGACCTATTAGAGCAATTTTGGGGCAGTTTTGAGTGACTCATTGGGTTCATTATGGGTTAGTAAAGTCTTAGCAGTAATGAGACTTCGGTATGTGAGTTATTAAGTCCTCTTTTTGGGGCTATTTTTTTACATACGACCCCAGGAGTTGGGCAGTGTACTTAATGAGTTTTCTAACTCATTTTGGAAGGGAGGTCTGATTTTATGATGGAGTTTTGAGACATCCTTTTGGGTCCTAAGCTTTGGTACAGGGTCTGTAATTCAACATTTTGAAGAAATAATACCAATGACAGCAGTGTGATCATGCTTTATGGAGTTAATTGTTAAGCCCTTTTCCTTTCTGCTAATTCTGTGTGTGTCTTTGAATGATTTGATAAGTTAACTTGTGAATGTTTTCATTATTCCTTGTTTTTTGTCTCATTCCAACACCTTTTTGTAGAAAAGTAAGTTTTCTTGCAGGTTATGATATGTGTTTATAGGTGAAATTAATCAAAGTGAGGCATTAGTTTATCCTCCTTTTGTAGTTTCAGTATTAAAACCTTATCATAAATCACTTGTGCAAGCCTTTGCATGAAGATGTGCTTTATCTGTATTTCATAGAGCTATATAATCCTCTCTCTGTTACATGTGTGTTATGTCTTCTTAGTAACTTCTGGTGTATCACCTCCTTAGTTTAGACTTTAGGATTTAAGTTGTTTTTCAGTCACTTCTTACTTTTTCCCTACAAGTTTTTATTAAGTTTTAGAGTTTTTCACTGAATAATCCAATAGGAGCTAGCCTAGAATCCGGAGGTTTCATTTCATTAGCAAGTCTCACATAGTGAAATGACTCCCAAGTTAAGTAAGGATTATTGAACATTACTAGTTTAGTAGGGTGCAAATCCTGAAACTTAACAGTTTTGGCACACCTGGTGCGACACAAGCACATTATTCAACTATGCTGGTATAGCTGAAGGTCATTTTTCAACCAACTAGTAGAGGGTGATGAATTTATGAGAAAGATTCAAACACGAAGTTCCACTTCTTTTGAATATTTGAAGTTAGAAACTCCAAAAAGACATGGAAGGAGTCTTGCTAGAACAAAGCCAGCATCAATGAGGCAACTTTCAGCCCCTGGTCTTCATGTATACAGAAAAACACATCAAAGAACAGTCAGACATTCAGCAAGTCCATCAGTAAGAGCTAATTCTTTTGACATATTTGCTAATTCAACTGAAAATTTGGCAAGTACTATTTTACACCTGCAAGTAAAGTCAATACAAGTTTTCAACAGCAACCTATACAACAACAACTAGTATAGCAGCCTGTACAGCAACCTCCAACAATGGCAAGAGCATATGCTTTTGTGCCTTTTAATCAAGGGAGTCCCTTGAATTTTGCTCAACACCATGATATACCACTGGCTGCATTGAAGAGTTTGCTAGATTTTATTGGAGAAAACTAGACTACAGCTTATGAGCACATAAGAGATGTTGCTACTTTGTGCAATGTACATCATGTTACAGAGGAGGATGTGGCTACTAAGCTATTGGTGGCATCTTTGAAAGGAAAAGCACTTCAGTGGTTTAGAAGCCTAGATGTTGTTTCTATAGGCTCATGGGATGCTTTGGGTGACACTTTGACAAGACATTTTGAGGACAAGTCAAACTTTTTGTCGCTTGTGGAGCAGCTCACAACCATAAAGTGTGCACCACAAGAGAAAATGATGGATTTTAATAACTAGTTTCAAAGGACCTGGACTAGAATACACAATACGGTAAGACCTTCAGTAGATCATGCTTTTCTTTATTATTTGAGAAGTTTAAATAGCGATATTTTAGTAATGATTCAGTTTATGGGAGGTGTTTCACTGCATCAAGCTTATGAGATCGCTATTAGAGCTAAAAATAGTCTTATCCAGGCTGGCAAAATAGCCCCTAGGCCTCCAATGCCCATTTTTCTGGACATTTAGTCAAATATACCATTGGTAATTTCGCTATTTAACCCATCACCTATTATTCCCAGCCAAGAAATTACCATGGCAAGTCCTTCAAATACCACAGGTCCTTCTCCAGAGCTGCAAGAAATTAAGAATAGTTAGCTCAAAATTAAAAATATGATGCAAACCTTTAGTAATGAGCTGGTTAATCTGAAAAAGCAACAATTTTAGCCTAGGTTATCTTACCAACAGCAAAATCCAGCTGTAAATCCACCTTACCAGTAGCAAAATCAAAGCCAACCTCAAGGAAATAAGCTGTTATTTCAAGGTAATGCAATGGGTTATAGGCAGAATATTAATCAAAGACCTTTCTGGCCATATAATCCAGTTCCTCTCAATTTTGCTAATCCAGTTAGAGACATTGTGCCCATGCAAAATAATCTTGCAGTGGACTTTGAGTGGTGTTATCCTTGTAATGAACCACACAATCAGGCTACATGCACAAATGGAGTTATAAATTAGGCATTAATGGTGCAAAATACAGTAGCGGGATAGCAAAATGTCACAAATGATGCACATGAACAACAGCATGATGCACCGACTCCTGAGACTTCTTTCCTCAACTAGCAGAGAGATGAGTTTTGTGCAATCAATAATGACTCATCAATATCAAAAAATACCCAAGCTAAGAAAAGAGCTCTTGAAATAGACCAAACAAAAAAATAAGGTATATCACCTAATACAGCTAGGCCATCATCAAGTGCTACAAACACGGTGGGAGACACTCACGTCCCTATCACCAAGGAAACCATTCACAAGCCAGCAGAACATGTTGCTGCTAAAATACATCAGAAATCACACTTTGCTATGTCATTCAACATAGTGGAGAATATGAAGAAGATGAATGTGTCTATGTCAATGTGGGAGACTTTGGCTATTCCTGGTCAAACAGATATCTTGCAAAAGGCTCTCTTGGATGAAGCAAATTTTGCAAAGGTGATGAATGAACCAACAAAGGCAGTGTTAACCAACGCTGATGGAAGGATGATAGCGAGAAAACTGCCAAGGAATCAAATAAGGTAATAAAACCACCTCCTTTCTACCTTTCCTTGATAATTGGTGACAAGTTAGTCCATAACTGTATGGTAGATAGTGGAGCTACAAGCTTCGTCATGCCAAAAAAGATAGTTGACCAGTTAGGACTAAAATACCAACTAATTGAAAGAGGTGTTGTCCAACTTGGTGGGATGTCTATAGGTACTATAGGCATGATTAAAGATGCAAGTGTTACCCTTCATGCCTATCCTAATTTTTCCATTCAGCGGGATATATATGTCATAGATTTACCCCCGTACTTTGCTATCTGCTTGTCTAGGGACTTCACTGCTAAGATTGGTGGTTATTTGTCATCTGATTGGTCCCACATGCTTTTTAGAACTAGATATGGCACTAAAGTAACGATTAAGTCTAAGTTACTTGCAAAAAATTACATAGAGCCCTATGCATCCAGTGTTGTCAATGCAAATCTGCTTGCATTTGACGAAGGGGAATGTCATACAGCTGCTAAAAATTGAACTCAACTAGATAACATCCCAGATATTCTTCTTGATGAATGGACCTCTAGTCAAACCTTTGAAAACCAATTTTATCATGTGACAAGTGCTAATTTAGGGACCTATATTATCCATGAGCAAAACAAAGTCATTCCCAATATGGTCAAACTAGCAAACCAGCTAGGAAAGTCCAAAGATCAACTATGGATCATGTTTTTTGATGGTTCGAGGGGTAGACAAGGTGCTGGTGGAGGTGTTATGTTGATTTCACTTGATAATGAAAAATATTATGCCGCTTTTGAATTCAATTTTTCTTGTACCAACAATACAATAGAGTATGAAGGTTTAATCCAAGGGTTAGAATGGGCAAGAAAATGTGGCATCAAGTGTTTAAAAGTGTATGGTGATAGTAAATTATTCGTAAATCAAATCAGATGTCTGAATGCTGTGAAAAATGACATTTTAAAGTCTTATAGGCATCTTGAACATTTTGATGCATTTAATATACTGGTTGTTCCTAGAAACAAAAATCAGCATGCTGATAGGCTAGCAACTGTAGGAGCCCAATATGATATTGTTAATAGTGTGTCCGCACATACTGATCAGCATCATATCAATATCATTACTAGGCCTTCAGTTCCTGATAATGATACTAATTGGCAAGTTTTTGACAGTGATGAACAAATTTCACCATTTTTGCTAGAAGAAGATGTTTTTGCCAATTCTAATCAGTAGAGATATAAGGATCAGTATGGTGATCAGGTGATACAATTAAAAAATAACAACTTGCCAAAGGGTTTAGTGATGCTAGAAAGCATTTTTAATTCAAATGATCAGCTCAAATCCGGAAAGGCTAACTTGCTGGTTAAAGAAAATTAGTATGCAAACCTGGAAATTGCACCAGGTAAATGCCTGAAATTTGGCAAAGTAAATTTAGCTGAACAAAAAGAAGCTTTTCTTCATTTGTTCCAAGAATTCAATGATTTGTTCGCTTGGAAATACAGTGATTTGAAAGGATTTAACCCGAGATTGGCACAGCATACAATAGAGCTGGAACCAACAGCAAAACCAGTGCATCAAAGGCAAAGGCCTATTAATCCAAAGCTGGAACCATTGATGCAGAAAGAGTTTCTCAGACTGATCGAGAGTAAAATTATTTTTCCTATTAAACATACCAGTTGGGTTGCTAATCTGGTCCCTGTAAGGAAGAAAAATAGGGAGTTATGGCTGTGTGTAGATTTTAGGGACTTGAATCGAGTCTCGTTGAAAGATAGGCATCCGCTTCCAACCATGGAACAGATTTTACAAAGTGTATTAGGGGTTGAAAGATTTTCTTTGTTGGATGGTTATTCAAGTTATAATAAAATACTGGTAAAGGAAGAGGACCAATATAAAATAGCGTTCACCACAAAATGGGGAACAATGGCATACAAAAGAATGCCATTCGAATTGTCCAACACTGGAGCTACCTTTCAGAAAGCCATGGAGATGGCTTTTAGCAATTTGATGTACGGGTTCATCTTGGTTTATTTAGATGATGTCACAATTTACTCATAGAAAATGTAACGCCCCGCCAAGGGATCCAAAGAATTAACCTAGTATTTCACTAAGTTGGTAGCATTTTTTTTTTTTTCCATGAAAGTAAATACTGCATATAACTTATGCACAATAACGGAAGCTGTTAGAAAGGTTAATCTTTCCTTGGATGTATTAATTGGGATATTCCAAGGGTCCCTAAATGTAGTTTGTCCTTTTGTACACATGTGGAGGACATGTCATTGTTTGTCCTTTATTCCACATGTAAGGACAACTCTTGTTTATTTCCTTATTTAGTTTATCCTCCTTAAGAGGATTGTGACACTTTGCACACACCTATTATGAATGTGGCATTCATAGAAATGGGAGTTACAAATGCAACTCCTCTCTCATCTCTATATAAGAGATGCTCCTCCTTCTTTCTTCTACACTCTTAGCACTTGATGTTATTGTATTGAGCTACTTTTGCTCCAACACTCTCTCTCTCTCTTCTCTAGGCATTTGCCTTCATTCATAATACTCACAAGGGGTTTTCTTTGCTTTCCCCTTATAAATCCTTGTCTCCATTGTTGAACCATCTTGGTGTATGCTCTTGGAGTTTGCTATATCTTATGGTAACATTGTTTCACACTTAACTTACTTGGATTGTTTCTCGTTCCTTGCTCAACATTATCATTTCTTACAGAAGCAATAGCAATGTCCATCTAAAGAGTAAACATAACATACACAACAGATTACATTCTTTGAGATCTCTTAACGTGAGTACTTACATGAATCCATCTAGTACAACCTCCACATGAATAAATAATGATAAGTCCAATGTTCAATTATTACATATCCAACTGCTCATTCATCCACTGTACATGTCACAGGGTATGAAGGCTTAAAAGAATATACATATGTAGAATAAGGTACATCATCCTATTCTAATCCATGATACATCAAGTAAAGATAATCACATGATACTTATGATACAATATCATAAAATTCATTTACATCTATCATAAAGATCAAAATAAACTAAGTGCACGGTTCCTCCCAACCGTTAATAGCATCATTAGACCATCGTGGGCCCTAGCCATCCCTCCGTGCGTAACATCCCAAATCACCGAAGAGATCATTGGTATTAACATAGTAAGAATGTCACTCCTAATAAATACAATATCATATGTAGAAAGTAATCTAACATGCAGATATAAGCATAAGATAACATCATCTAACATATGCTAATCATCAATAAAAGGATACATATCCACCATCACGAAGGATGCATCAACCACGATGTCTCAATGAATCTCAAATGATAAGAGTGGAAAAAGACACTACCACCCGACCGCGTGGTACCTAAGTGGTCCACTCCCACCATGCTGAGGAGATAATCCCAAGTCCCAAACAAGCTATCAAAACCACATAGCACAAGTCTCTAAAGTCCAAGAATCCTAAAAGTATACTAACTCAAAGGTTCTAATCACCAAAACAGACATCTACTTCCCAAAGGCACACAATGACATGTAGGAACCTACTATGCAAGCGGGAAAGTGTCATCGCATTTATCTCGTACAAGTTACCTTGGCAGTTAGCTAAACTCCATGGGTCCATATAGATCTCATGCGGCCACTAGTATCCTTTCATACTGACAAGGCATACTATGGAATGCAAGGTCGCAACCATGCGTTCTCTCTACTCCCATCCTAGCCTATACAAGCACTCAAGGCATGGGCGAGAACCAAAACTCTTATCTTTTTAGGTTCATTCAGTTAGTATTAAGTGTGAATGTTATCACTTATTAATCCAACTTACAATGAGTTACCCTGGCAGCC